>VZRE01012421.1:21179-121041 GCA_013396775.1 Cephalopterus ornatus | reverse complement strand
TGCTGCCCCCCCCCCCCAACAGTGGCACAGGGAGATGGGGAATGGGGGTTAGGGTCAGTTCACCACATGTCGTTTCTGCCACTGCTCAGGGAGAAGAGTCCTTCCCTTGCTCCCGTGGGGAGTCCCTCCCACAGGAAACAGTGCTCCATGAACCTCTCCAGCGTGAGTCCTTTCCATGGGCAACATTTCTTCATGAACTGCTTCAGCGTGGGTCACTTTTCCATGGGGTCAGTCCTTCAGGCACAGGCTGCTCCAGCATGGGTCCCCCATAGGGTCACAAGTCCTACCCGGAAACCTGCTGTAGTGTGAACTCCTCTCTCTGCAGGTCCGCAGGCTGGACCATGCTCCAACATGGGCTTCCCATGAGCTCCACCTGCTCCTGTGTGGGTCTATCCACAGGCTGCAGGTGGATCTCTGCACTTCCATTGACCTCCATGGGCTGCAGAGGGACATCCATCACCAAGGTCTTCATCACGGGCTGCAGGGGAATCTCAGCTCTGGCACCTGGAGCACCTCCTCCCCCTCCTTCTCCACTGCCATTGGTGTCTGCAGAGTTGTTCCTCTCACATATTCTCTCTGCGCTCTTCCTTGAGTGCAATTTCATCTGTGCAAGGTGGTTTTTTTTCCTTCTTAGATCTGCTTTCACAGAGGCATTACCACCATCTTTGATTGGCTTGGCCTTGACCAGTAGCTGATCCATCCTGGAACTGGCTGGCATTGGCTCTGCTGGACATGGGGGAAGCTTCTGGCAGCTTCTCACGGAAGCCACCCCTGTAGCCCCCCCTGCTACCAAAACTTGGCCATGCAAAGCCAGTACACATCTGGATCTGAACTTGAGACACTCTGATGCTTGGGGCAGAGAGGTCTATGGTGAATGGTGTCATGGGTGTTAGGAACTGATAAGTTTGGACTGAGATTTTTGCCTTATATTTCAAACATCCTAAGTCTGAACTGACTCAGCCTCTGATTTCTGATCAAGGAAACAAATTATTGTTTAACTTTATAACAGACAGAAAATGTTCTAGCCATGAAAAACCTACCTTTCATAAAAGCTTGTAGTGTTTTATTTTATATGTTTCCATTGCCATGGAAGTTGCCACAGAATTGACCTCCTATCTCTGAATTGTTCTTTGTTTGAGCTTCATTTTTTAAAATACATTTTCTGCCATTGAAAAAAAGCTAGAAAGAAGTATCAGAATTTTAGTTGAAAATAACTCTCTATTCTAGTGTTTTCCAGAGCACAGCTCAAGAAACAGTAGTTCTGAATGGCATGAATCTCATCACCTACCCTAATAAAGGGCTAATTCTGAAATCTGCTGATGTCATCTTCAATAGCTACTTTGCTTCTTTGTTTTTTGTTTGTGTGTTTGGTTTTTTTTGTTTGTTTGTTTAAATGTCATTAAATCCTTTCTTTTCTGTTTGAGGTTAGCTGCAGATGCCCATTTCCATGTGCGGAAACTCCTCACTTCCTACCATCCTGTCACATAATTCAAAAAATGAAATAAATCTAGTGTCATATGGAAAATATAAGGGCTAATGTGTACCAATTATCCAGTCAGGCTATCATCATGCACCTTATATGTCCCAAAGGTTTTCTGTGGTGTTTTCATACATGTGATTAACAAACAGAATCTCCCATACACCAAACTGATTTGAATGTAAATGTCATGTCCTTGAAAACACTTCTTTTTTTTTTTTTCCTCAAAAAAATTTATAGTTGTCGTAGTCATTGCAGCAGTAGTCCTGTCTTCTTGATACAGGTCAAATTTGAGACCTCTTTACAGAGCTGCAGTGGGGACATAGAATGTCTTCCAGGAGCAGAAAAGCCTTTTACACCTTTATGGCTGGTCACTGCTTGGGGTAGGCTAACACAGAATACATCTGCAAGAGATAGGATAAGGATCCCCAACACTACAGAGTACATGTGGGGAACTGGAGAAATGTCTGTTTGAGAAGTGAGTCAGAAGACACTATCAAAAGGAAAGGTAACAGCCAAAATAAAAACCGCACACTCTGTGATAAAGGCTGCTTGAAGCAGAAATGTCAGGGGGTTTGGTTTTTTATTTTTTTTAACCACTGTTCCGCTTGTCTGTATTTGAATACATGTTAGTGAATGTGGGTTATTTGTTTTAAAGTCTCTTTCTTCCTTATCAAAGGCTGTCTTCTGACTTCACTCTGTGTTTTTGCTGGAAAGCTGCATTTAGTAATGTAAATGTGATTCTTCCCTGTGGCAGCTGCGAAGAGTGGCACAATTCTGTCTGTGCTTGCATCAGTAGTGCACATTAGCACAGAAAGAGAGTGGTTGATGGATGGAAGGGATGGCTTAGGGATTTGTACTGTGTTGTGCTCCGATCTTTTCAGCTCTAGGACATCAGTTTGCACCCAGCCCTGGATGAATTCCAGTGTCCCAACTAGAGGAGCAGAGCAGGACAACCCAAAGCTAGTGGGAACAGGTGAGCAGGACATAAGAATTTGATCAGTCTACTGAGCCTTAACAAGTAAACAGCATTCCTCTTTCCTAAGTCTTTGTATGAACACAGCTAAGTGCAATGCTAAGTTCGTCCCTTGCACGTAGTTCCTTGGCATGCAACGAGATAATGAAATTTAAATGATGGACCGAGCCTATCAATCAATTTTTGAAGCCTTATCTATTTGTTTTCTGCAGTGATTCTTTAAAAAATCAGGCCTGTTGAGTCTCACAGTTTTGGAGAAGACTCCTCTGTCTACTCCAATCCCTTTGTACCCTCCAGTTTGTCCCATACCTCATGTACTTCCAGCACAGCATCCTGCAACCTTGCCATGGGTGATTTCTTGCTCTAGTCTGGGGTAAGCTGATCTCACTGCCTGGGACTGGGGAGCGGGATGGGGTGTTCCTTGTTTTATTGTGCCATTAGGATGCACAGTTTCAAATATGTGGTCCTGCTGCACCAGTGCAAGACTTCTATGGAGGCCGCATGAAACTGGAACTGTAGGCATTGTGAAAGATAGGGGAAGGCATGTGAGAACCAGAGATTAAAGCAGCTAAAATTCCCCAGTGTAATTTCTCTGCTTCCTCTTCCCAAGGGAAATCAAAGCCCCTGGGTTTTTTTCAAGGCCTACACCTGACTGTAAGAATTACGGGGATTTTGTTTTCCCTCCAGTGGAGGAATGGAAACCATACTATGAACCGATGATTAATCACAAACAAACCAGCGGCTCATGGCTAGAATACTAACTGTGGAATACACAAGCAATGCTTTTGTGATCAATCTGCAAGGGTGTTTTTTTTAAAGGGGGGAAAAAAAAGAGCCCTGCCAAAAATGCGTTGAGTATTTTCAAATAATGAGTACATTCGAGGAAATTTTGATTTTGCTCAGGGACCATCTGCGAGCAGAGAAAGGGACTAAATTCTTCCAGCAAATTACTGGCTGCAAATTATTTTCTCAGCACTAGTTATGAATGTTGTAACTGCACAGCTGAAAATGTATTATTAAGCTGAGAACTGGGGATTTAGGAACCATAGATTGTGAATTCTTTTCTTTTAGGTGTTTTTTTTAAGTGTCTCATGGTAAAAGAGACACCTTCAACTGGAACATCATGAGTTTCAAAAGGAGCACAACAAGCTAAAGTATCCCAATAGGATGGACAAGGACAAGTTTTAGAGCATATTCATGTGGGAACATCTGCAGATGTGTAAGGGGCGGAGTTTGGTTAAAAAAATGAACTATCCGAGTTGCTGACGTAGAAAGATATTGTAAGTAAAATCTGCTTAACGGATTTGAAGAAAGAGAATTTGATGCTTAGGGGCTCAGTCGGTTGCTCAACTCTGGAACTGCCATGGTGAGCAAAGCCCTCAGAGGTCACTTCATCAAGGACTTTTAAAAGTTTCTTCTCTGGCCCCAGTGGAGGCCAACCATTTCATTTCACCAAGGTGGGGAAGTGAGATGGATGGTGGAATTTCAAAATGGTCCATGGACCATCAGTATGTTTGAAGTCACTCCCAGGTTGGATACAGTTGCATCACAGAGGTGGGTGGCTGCTGCCAACCCTGCGCCTGGTGTTGTGCTGACCATTGCTCCCAGAGGCAGTATCTAGTGAGATAAAACTTGTGACTATCTACATTCAGGATTCAGTTTTTTGAAATATGAGCTTGACATGGAACTGAAATTAAAACCCTAATTTTTGAAAGATGTTTTCTATTGAAGAATATTCTGGGGAAATGCTTGTGTGTGTGTATTTAACTTTTGATTCAGTATCTATTTTATTTTGATGAAAATGAAGTGTTTTTCATTTAAACAGTTTCTTTTTCTGTTATATAATGTGCCACACAATATATTTTCTAGAATTATCTAGTGAAAAATAATCTTATGAAGGAAAGACAGAGATATTTCCCCCCACTCCTTAGTTCCCCCAAGAAATTGTGGCTAAATTGACCTAATTTCATGTCACTTTTTTATTTCAGTGGAACAGCAAGGCCTGCTGTATTAAGCCCTGTAATCACCGCTCACTCACTTTACCGTAAAAAAAAAAAAAAAAATCAGATTGCATGTTGTGAAATAATCCCATTATATTTCAGTTAATTGAATCCAGGAATACTTTAATCAAGCTAGGTGTAGTTCAAAATGCCTGCTTGAAGACCTTAGAGATGTTCAGATCTCAATACAAATTTTGCAGATTAGTTTCAGCCTTGGAACACCATTTGCGACTCGTGAAGCTTTGGCTGAGCCCCGATGCATAGGGAAGTGGAGGCAAAATTATCTCACCCATCTCACATGTGGTTCCTGTGCCTTCCTTTGTTCTATGTGGTCTGTCTACCATCAGGGACGAATGCCTGGGCTTGCCGTAAGGGATCAGATTCATCACTTACTTCCTAACCTGAACAGGTCCGAAGAGGTCTCCTTCCCCATTTGGAGTATAGTTGATTGCAGACAGAAACATTGAAATGTGACCCCAAATCCAAAATTAAGAGTAATTTGTAGTCCTGTGCAGGTGATGGAGAGAATTACCAGGGACATTCCAAGGATTGCTAGTTCAGTGTGAGATGCAAGAGTTGGGGATTATTTTAAAACAGAATTCAGTAAGGTTATACAAAAAGTTTTCTAGCTGAACTCCCTGCATTTACTTCCTGTCATCCTCACTCTCCCCAAAAGACTTTTTTTTCTTTGTTTTTTCTTTCTTCTTTTTTTACTTTCTCCTTTATCTCTTTGACTCCTCTTTTTCATGCTCTCTCTCTTTTCTTCCTTTTCTTCCTTGATTTCTTGCAGAAATGAACTACTGAATTTCTTTCTTCCCTACACTGGATTTCAAGTGTTGAGAGGCTTCTGATCCATGAAAGACTTCAAGGTAGGAGGTCATTTACTGAGACATATATAATGTTGACACTAATAATAGTATAAGCATGGCTTTGAAGGAAAGAATATCCCTTCTGAGACCTTACTTCCACGACCCAGAAAGTGACTTTATTCCTGTGAAACAATGTAGACTCTTCCAAAAGCGTGAGGAAGAAACCTAAGCAATCAAGTGAAACAATGTGAACATACAAGAGTAGGAAGAGAGAGGACGAAGGAATGAGAGCAGACACAGAATCACAGAGTCACAGAATCACAGAATATGCTGAGTTGGAAGGGACCCACAAGGGTCATTGAGTCTAACCCTTATCCCTGCACAGGACCATCCCCAAGAGTCACACCATGTTCCTGAGAGCATCATCCAAACATTTCTTTAACTCCGGCAGGCTTGGTGCTGTGACCACTTCCTTGGGGAGCCTGTTGCAGTGCCTAACCACCTCCTGAGTGAAGAACCATTTTTTAATATCCAACCTAAATCTCCCCTGACACAGCTTCAGGCCATTGCTTCGGGTCCTGTCACTGGTCACCCTAGAGAAGAGATCAGTGTCTGCCCCTCCTCTTCCCCTCATGAGGAAGTTGTAACTGCGATGAGATCTCCCCTCAGTCTTGTCTTCTCCAGGCTGAACAGACCAAGTGACCTCAGCCACTCCTCACACAGCTTCCCCTTAAGGCCCTTCACCATCTTTGTTGCCCTCCTTTGGACGCAATATAGTAGCTTAATATCTTATACTGCAGTGATCAAAACTGCACACAATATTCAAGGTGAGGCCACACCACTGCAGAGTAGAATCATGGAGACAGAGGGACTGTGGAAGCAAGGGGAAAAGGGGGAAAGTGATGGGGAACATCAAAAAAGAAAGGAGGAAAAGGTGACAGCATGTGGGCACGGGAAATTAATGTAGAGGATGAAGAGAAAGCAAAGGGGTGTGTGTATGTGTGGAGGGAGAGATTAAAAGAGGCAGTAACAGAAAGAAGTGAAGTTGTCTAACATACAGAGATGGGAAGTGACATGTTTGTTTGAATTCTGGGGCTGCTCAGCCTGGCTGCACTCTGGTTTCTGCCTTTGATCAGCTGCATGGCAGGCTGGTGTCAGATCAGAAAGCAAATGAGATGATAAAGCAGCTGAAGCTGCAATGAGTTTAACAGCAGCAGAGTGGCAGGGGGTGGGAGGGAGGAACTGTAGAACGAAGTGAATGCTCCCTGTGCTTTAATTCACAGAGTGCTGGCAGTGAATGCAGCTGCCTCCTCTGCTGAGAGGTTGTGAATGGCCAGAGCAAGTGGTTACATAGAAAGGACCTGTCTCTGTGTGCTGGTACCATTGTCAGCAGTGCTCTTGCCAACTGTAGGTCTGGTTGAAGCATCAAAAAGGGTTAGTGGGCTGACAGAGTGATTAAAAATATTGATGCCTACGTTAGCTCTGCTTGCTTTCCAGCTTTTGGGTTTGCTGTGGCTGGCAGAAATGCAGGCAACTGTGAGAAGCTTTCCTGTGGTTGGCACTTAAGAGTTGGGGTAAATGGACAGAAAAGGGAGGCCTTGCTCAGGGGAGAAGCAGTCACTATCTCATCAAGCACCTCAGGATGTCACTGGGATTGACACTGCACTGGGAAACCTCTACTGCCTTGGAGAAGAGAGGAGTGGGAATGATTGATCTGTGGGTGGAAATGCAGGACAGTAGAGGAAAACTAGAAAAGACAAGTATCCCCAGCAGGCAGCTCGATTCAGCCACACACTGATTGCGTTGCCATTTTCTGTAACTTCTGGTGCAGTGTCCAAGCAGAAGACTTGGAGGCAGGGCCCAGGTCTGGGATGGAGTCGGTAGAGCTAATGGGAATTGCATGGAGATGGAGATGGTGTTTTCTGCAAGGTGAAGCAGCGGGGTTTATTGATCAGTGTTCTGAGCGCTCTCACTT
Source organism: Cephalopterus ornatus (assembly GCA_013396775.1). Classification (NCBI taxonomy): domain Eukaryota; kingdom Metazoa; phylum Chordata; class Aves; order Passeriformes; family Cotingidae; genus Cephalopterus; species Cephalopterus ornatus. Next base: position 113,804 of record VZRE01012421.1, on the reverse strand, counting down.
GACATGTGTAAGGTGCCCAGAAGGCATTACCATACTGGTCCATACAAACCCCTTTCCTCCAGTTTAAGTTATTCTGCCTGTTCTGTTAGGTGCCCTTGGATGGACTAAATAAAGGTGATCCATGACAATATAAGTCCTGTTGCAATGAGACTCGCGAAGTCCTACTCACAGCTGGTATGGGGATGTGTGGCCAGGAAAAGATGCTAGGAATTAGGGCTGCTTGTCCCACAAGATTCCTCCTCACCTTGGAAAAGCCTTGTCTCCTCCCACAAGAGGAAAGAAGGCACATGTCCTGGCATTGTTAATGATACACCAGACAGATGTTCTGAGGGCAGGTAGCTTCATACCTCTGCCTCATATGTCCCAGCTTATAAATTGGAGTTTAGATTTCCTATCTTTGTTCCTCTGCATAGGATTACCTTGCTTCATTTTCCTGGTCAGAGAGTATATTCCAGGCAAGTCATGTCCTGATTCAGGAATTCAAGTACTCTAAACACTTTCTGGCACAGATGCTGTTTTTTTGACAGCTCCATCATGCCATTCCCAGAGTGAGGATTTCTACAGCAATGTTCTGGGGGTGGAGGTTGAAAGAAGTTTAGGATATCACAGAACTAATTAAATGCAAACTAGGCTGCCTGCAGAAAGCTGTGCATGCTGGTTGCTATGTTTCTGGCAGGAACAGACTGGGAGAAGGGGGGCTGAGGGGGTGCTGTTTGTTTTTTCTGTTTAAAATGAAGATGCCGACAAAGTTCTGGTTACTCACCAGCCTTTGAAAGGTAAATGAAACATGACTTCTTGCAGCCATAGAAATAAGAAAAGTGAGAAGAGGAGGTAGACTTAGAGTGGATGAATGTATGGATAAATTAAACAGAAAAGGGGAGCAAGGGGTTGTTTTTGTTTGTTCTCAAACATTCTTATCTCTGCATTGGCATATGCTTTGCCTTCTAGATCATCGTATTATTATATGGAGGTTTTGTGCTCTCCTTTCAAAAGAGTTTCTTGTAAATTACCTTGAAATAGAAGCCTTCAGAGCACTTAAAGCTTGACAGAAACCTGCACTGTGCCCATGTCTCCCCAAAAGCAGTAGTGAAGTTCACAGGGGCCAGCAGGACTTGGTTTCCTTTTTGAGGGGAGAACTAAAAGAACTAAATGAGCATGCAAACACATGTGCATCCAGACTCACCGAATCTGTCCTTATTTCATTAGTCCTCTGTGGGTAATCAGAGGACATGTTATGCACAGCTTTCAGCTGCTTCACCTGTGCAACACTTGGGGGGATAATTAAGGACTTGCCTGACAGAGCAAAGAGAGAGGCAGAAGAAAGAATGAAGGACTTTGAGAAGGGAGTGAATAAGCTAATTGGGATCACTTCAAGAGTGAAGTTGGCTTTGAAGAACACCCACTGAAGGTATTCAACTTGCTGGAACGAATGCATTACTCAAACACCCATGTGGAAATCAATATTAAACTACCTAGGGCTGCTTTCATGTAAACCCCTACGAAAAAGAGAACAGATTAGTTCAAAGAATGGGGCTTCAGTGATGCCATGCTATGCTTTAGACTTCATCCTGGATCTTGGCACAAGCTGGCCAGTGACAGAGGCCAGAGGGAACAACAACCATCAAAGGCAGCACGGGATAGGGAAGGAGTTGCAGGCACCTCTCAGTCAAGCGTTCTGCTCAGGAAATCCAATCAAACACAGGACAAGTTAGAGCCGTACCAGATGGTTTGAGATTGATGAGAGTGGCAGCTATAAATGTGGGGGACAGGGTGCCAGGTGTACTGAATAAGAATGGCCAGGATGATTTAGAGACAATGTGCCACCTGTCACAAGCAAGGGATGTTCGGCCAGCTGGCAACCTCTGCCATGACATCCCAATGCACATGTGCTAGAGGGTAAGCACTTTATGCTGGTGGTGAGGCAGGACAGTATGCCAGCAGGCAGGGCTGCCTGAAAGCTGGTCCAAGTGCAAGCAGGGTGTGCTGGCACACTGCAGCTGACCTCACAGTGCTGAGGAGGTGAGAGCATTGACACAAGGCAAGGGCGGGTTGATGGTCCAGGACTTTACCCAGGAAAAGAGTTTTTCTGCCTACCCTTGCTCCTTCTGCCACATAGCTGGCACAGCCTGAGTACCCAGAGTACATTCACAGGCCCTTGCTTCCCCTTCCATCCCTGACTGCAGCCCTATGCTGACTATGTGAGCAGTGGCAGTGTCCCAGCAGGGAATTGGGAGCCCAGAAGACAGAGCGGTTTAAATTCATGGTTGGCATGTCCAAATGGCTGAGGGCACAGACACAGTTGCAAAAGGCTTCTGGACATGTGGAAAAAGTGTTACATTGGCACAAGGCATTACAGAGGGTGGGAGCATTTCAGAAGAGCACAATGTCTCCTGCCTTCCCCAAAGTTCCTAGCAGAGAAGGAAGGTAGTAAACTCTCTGTTGCTCCCCACCTGGCAGAGGCTGCACCCGTTGCACAGCCTGAAGCCAGCCCCTTCCTGCTGGAAGCCTCTTCCTCTTAATGATAGTGCACTGCTCTAACGAACGACAATTTCTGTGACAGCACAAAATAAATGGGGAACACTCTCAATCTGAAGTTTGTATTGAATTAAATATTACAGCATTGATTGGGTTATTCATTTAGCATCTCACTCAATAAACATCTCTTGCAGCCTATGTTTCTCCATTTATGTTACCTTGTCGTGGAACCTGTGCTTACCCACCATGCTTGGCACTGCTGCCTGGCTGAGGCGGGGAGGAGGGAGGATGCACAGCCCAGGAAAGCTTAGCTCAGCATTTCTTCCAAAGAGTGAGAACTCTGCTTGGGAGTCACAAAATAGACCAGAGCTCTAGTCTGGGGAGGAGAGGTTCTTGCTCCTCTCATGGCTGGATAAAGTTGGCACAGGTTTCCAGGGTCTGCTGAGCTGTGACTCAAACTCAAAATTCAGGACAGGTGAGATATGGGGAGAGCAAATAACAAGGAAAGCTAATGCAGTGCTGAAGGCTTCTCTATAACCTGTGTACATGTTTTCTCTAGGGGCTCTTATTTTAATGCCCCAAGTAAGTCATTTTTGTGGCTAAAAGAGTGCAAAGCCTAGTCTGATCCTGTTACTTAATCAGCAATATTACAGGAGGACCAGAGCTATTTTAAACTTCACCCCTTAGAAAACACTTGCAAAGCTAGAAAGCCCCATAAAAATGTCAATGCAAATGCAAACAGTGATTTGGGTATAGGCAGTGAATCCACTCTCCTAGGCACAGAATGGACATAGCCTGTAAAATGCTTGGCAGGCGTTTGGGTTCCATAAGTAATCCAGGAGCCATTCTGGGAGATGGAATGCAATTACTGGGACTGGTTGATACCAATTTATTTAGTGAATTTGCTCTATTCTGCTCAAGATCTGATCCCAACTGCCCAAATTTGTTTGTTGTTTGTATTTGTTCATTGAATTATTTGTGCAGGTAAATTACAGCCTATTAATCATGTTTATTATGACAGTGCCTAGGGATTGACCGAGAATGCACCCCCTCTGCCTGTTTTCTGAGTATTGTGCAAAGACAGAATAATAGGCAATCCCTGGCCTCATTTATGTTTGAATTGAGTGCTTTGATTATTTGTTATTTGTCAGTTGTTGGCCATTTAAGTTGTTTAGCATTCTTTATTTTTCCTTAAACTTGATAACATAAGCTCTTCAAGTAAGAATTAAATGTTACAAACAAATCACTGGAGCTTTGGTTTTCTTGAAAGGTAGGTGGTGGGTTGGGACAGTGGAGGTGAGAAAATTTACTAGGAAGAGAGAAAGAACAGTTGGACCCCAGTTTTTTCCAAGTAGCTGCTTGCCTTGCTAAGTGCGGGCGTGGGAGAGCTGTATGCAGTAAAACCTTGTGTTCCTTCTTCTCCCACCACAGTGCATTGTTGCATCTAGCTCTATAAGAATAATCCAGTATGTTGTAGCTTAAGCTGGATTCTTTTTTGGTTATTTAAATAAAGGGACTCAAAGCTGGTGTCTCATCCTCAGCTCAGTTCTCCCCCTTTCAGCTATAACACTCTTCTCTCCAGTCATTGATTTCACTCCTTGGTAGTACAGATCTTCTGGAACACCCTTTGCTCCAAAAGCTAGGGCTCCTGTATGGGTCTGAAGATATGTTTTTTCCAGCAATAAGACATGTTCCTACAGCATCTGAAGGTCTCATAAAGCCATTTCTCTGTCTGTTTTCCTCCCTGCTTCCAACATGGGTTGCAACTGAGTCTTTTCCTGAAGTTTGCTTTCTGAAGTGACCCTCCAACTTTCCACCATGTTATGCTCTTTACCTTCTCTGTTATCTACCCCTCTATCTTATTTTCCATGCTTATTCTATTTACTTCTCTTCATCTCATAAACATGGACACACAAATCTGTGCCCTGAACTAGATTAATTTTTTATTATTTTTTTTAAATTTTTTATTTTTATTTATTTATTAATTATTTTATTTNGCCTGTTTTCTGAGTATTGTGCAAAGACAGAATAATAGGCAATCCCTGGCCTCATTTATGTTTGAATTGAGTGCTTTGATTATTTGTTATTTGTCAGTTGTTGGCCATTTAAGTTGTTTAGCATTCTTTATTTTTCCTTAAACTTGATAACATAAGCTCTTCAAGTAAGAATTAAATGTTACAAACAAATCACTGGAGCTTTGGTTTTCTTGAAAGGTAGGTGGTGGGTTGGGACAGTGGAGGTGAGAAAATTTACTAGGAAGAGAGAAAGAACAGTTGGACCCCAGTTTTTTCCAAGTAGCTGCTTGCCTTGCTAAGTGCGGGCGTGGGAGAGCTGTATGCAGTAAAACCTTGTGTTCCTTCTTCTCCCACCACAGTGCATTGTTGCATCTAGCTCTATAAGAATAATCCAGTATGTTGTAGCTTAAGCTGGATTCTTTTTTGGTTATTTAAATAAAGGGACTCAAAGCTGGTGTCTCATCCTCAGCTCAGTTCTCCCCCTTTCAGCTATAACACTCTTCTCTCCAGTCATTGATTTCACTCCTTGGTAGTACAGATCTTCTGGAACACCCTTTGCTCCAAAAGCTAGGGCTCCTGTATGGGTCTGAAGATATGTTTTTTCCAGCAATAAGACATGTTCCTACAGCATCTGAAGGTCTCATAAAGCCATTTCTCTGTCTGTTTTCCTCCCTGCTTCCAACATGGGTTGCAACTGAGTCTTTTCCTGAAGTTTGCTTTCTGAAGTGACCCTCCAACTTTCCACCATGTTATGCTCTTTACCTTCTCTGTTATCTACCCCTCTATCTTATTTTTCATGCTTATTCTATTTACTTCTCTTCATCTCATAAACATGGACACACAAATCTGTGCCCTGGATTAATTTTTTATTATTTTTTAATTTTTTATTTTTATTTATTTATTAATTATTTTATTTTTGGGGGTTTTTTTCAGTGGGCAATTTAATCTCGTTTCATCTTGGTCAGAAGATTCTTGAACTGAAATTCTCTTGAATATCAAAGCAGACCACAAAGGTTAAACCAAACTCATGTCTAGGGAGCTCCTGTTCACCACAGTTTTTCGCATAAAGCTGACCTCAAACAAGATTTTCTGCCAATAAAGCATAAAAAGGAAAAACTTTTCCACCTAAAATTTTAAACTGGATCTCCACTTTCCATGCCACACTTCAAATATTTTCGCTTAACCTTGCCAAGTTAGAACGTAACATGGTGCTACAGCTCGGTTGGTTGGAGCTTGGTGGTAATAACTCCAAGCTTTCAGGCTTGATCCTTGTATGGGCCATTCACTTCAGAGTTGGATTTGATGATCCTTCTGCGTCCCTTCCAACTCAGAATATTCTGTGTGTGTGTAATAGTGGCAAGTGCAGTTCTTCAGTTCTTCATCTTATGACTCACTTCTAAACAAGACTCTCTCGTAGAGGAGAACAGGGTAAAGTTCAACCCCTGTGTGGCCCTGCAGCAGCTTCCAAGGCATAACACTGCTTTTTTTCCCTCATTTCCTTCTTAAATTTTAGTTAGTGAAAATCCCAGGGTTCAGTTCAAGGAAAACAAGCAGTCTTAATGGGCTTTTTTGACCTAGATGTTATTAAGATCTTGGACAACCTCTTGTATTAAACAGTAGAATTCTGCTGGGTGTAGAGGTCAGATCCTTAAAACTTGTATGGTCCTTAGGTTTTATTCTTCTCTTCCTCTCTTTTTCTCTGACATACAGCTGACCACAGTGAAGCTTTCTTTGACAGTTTTCTCATGTTCAGTATTTATCTCTCCTCCCATGCCTTTCAGCACCCCAGTTTCTTTTCCAGATAAACAGTGATCCTCGGGGAAAGCAGAGTATTGGAGTTGAGAGGGAGGATTAGTCCCAGAGGATGCCATGATCAGCTGAGTTCTCAGTTTGAAGTTCTGGGCTGCATTACCTGGTGGACTTGAAATAACTGTACGCATGGAAGCTTGACTTCAATGCATTGTGGATTAAATCCTTTTGTGTTCACAAACCAGGAGTCACTGTAGCTACATGACACAATGAAATGTGCACACTGAAATGAGTAAGTGCTTTTTGTCTGGAGAGGGAATAGAAGCATTTCAAATTATGCCTTTGAAGAACTGTTCTTCCCGGTGCTTATTTGATTTTGTTATACATATACAAAGTATTCAAGCTAAATGCCTTTGCTAGCTCAATTACAAAGTTTACTTACCAAGGCTCTGTTAAATGCTTTCAAGCACAAGTCCCTTCAGTACTATTAAAGACACTTTCCATTTCTGTGATACTGTATTAAGCTTCACACTTCCACTCCCTAGTGGACTTTGGCTTGTAACCGGATCCTAATACATCCTATTATACAAACCAAAGTGATCAGGCAGAGCTATGCTGCAGAAGGACTTTTAGAATCCACTGTTCTAAATTTCTTGAAGCAGTCAATTTGGTGCCACTCCTCATTTCCCAAATTTTCCCCAAAGTCATCCATAAGTCTGGTTATTTTACCTGACACTGCATTTTTTCGCTTGTTCACTGCATCTTGGTTAACATGGTGGCTGGGATGAGGAGAAACACAGCACAGGCTCCTCTAAGGAGACTCTCTGACCTAGTTACTGTGCAAGCTTTTGATCCTGTGCTCTTGGGTAATGCCATAGGCAGTAAAGTGGATGGCCAGCTGTAGTTGTGAGGGAATACTGACAATAGGAGAAAAAGGGAATTCCAAATTCTTCTTCTAAGTCTGTGACAGAGCCCTCCCATAATATCTGTGGCCAGTTCTCCCCTGTGTGAAGCAGAATGAAGCTATATCCCTTGCTGCCCAATAAATCTATTGGTGTTTACCTGGTGCCTCAGGACCAACTTTTTGTCGGGTCATGGTTCAGAGTATTAGCTCTTTGCAAATACGCTGCTCCCCACATGATTGCTCACAATCATCCCAAAGGCACATCCATATATCCCACAGGTGCTTCATGTTTTAGGTTAAAAAACCTAAAAAAAACCAATCAAATGAAAATTTATGCAGGTAGTCACTAGTCACTGTACTGTGTCTCATAAAAATCCATTGATGAGAACTGGGCTGCTGTATAACTTTAATGACTAACCACAGTGGAGGGAAAACAATAGACACAGTACAGGTAAATTCCTTAGTCTGTGCTTCCTAAAATACAGTTTTCCTGTGGGGGGGCCCTCCACATTTTCTAAAGTGTGGGCCACCTCCTACTTGAGAAGCTGCCTTATAAATGCCTCCCCCCCATTCAGAACCACAGGGGATGTGTTTCTTCTCATTGGCAATGTAATAATACCCCTGTGACAACTCCAGTGATCACTTGCAGAAGGAAGTTGTATGCTGAGGGTATTTTGTGTATTGTTAACATGTTTAAGTGTTATTTAGCAGCTGGAAACAAGGAAGAGAAGCTGGAACCACACGACCATCAGATCTGCATCGCCTGTGTTTAACATCTGTGAGCTCAGAAATGGAGGGAAGAAAGAGATTCTCACTGCTAAATTCTGCCACAAGACAAATGAGGGGCTGTGTTAGAACTGCTTGGATGAAGTTTCCCTTTTCTACATGCAGCTGAATACTACCTGCCTGTGCAGAGGTATCTCCATGGCACCAAATAAATAAATAAATAAAGTAAACTACATAATATCCACTTGGAAAGAGAAATGTGTCCTGTTTGTCATGCACACTAGATGAATTTGCCATGTAAGTTCCTCTGAAACATTCCCCAAGGCAAAGAGTCTCTTAACTGAAGAAAAAGTCCAGATTACACCTCAGACAATATAAAGCAGATTATGGTCTTCTTTTCAGGGAGGTCTAGGAACAAAATAGAAATCTTCCCTGAAAAGTCCAAGAAAAAAATCCAGTTTGACCAGAAAATCATCCACTCTGTCAGCAGACAAGCAAGAAAGGTTAACTCTTTAATGTGGAACTTGGGCCACCTTACTAATTGCCTCTGTTGTCTATGTCATCCTATAAAACTGTGGTAATCCAGTGGATGGGGAATGTTTCAAGGGAGCCTCCACTTGAAATTGCTGGTAGCAGTCCCCTCACCTCTGAGATCCTCCTACATGCACTACATGTGCCTCACCACAGGATTATCCAGATGCCTTCAGGAAGGAGGTACATCTGCCCCCTTGCTTTGATGCAGCAAGTCAGGTGACGGCATCAAAAAGAAATTCCACTCTGGAAGCTGCAGCCCTCAGCTGCAAACAGTCAAATACACTGCACACTGTACAGGATGGCTGGGAAGCTACAATAGGCTGAACCAGCATTTGGGGGTCTTTGTACTTGGATGGCAAAAATGCCAGTCACACAGTGGCAAGCTGCTGATACAGTGCAAATCCACACTGATAATCAGGGCACGTTGATGGGGAAAATGTTTCTGCAGGCTTTGCACTGGAACAGGGATTGCCTATGCATGTTCTTTTAATATTAAACCAGATCATTTGGGGTCCTGTTTTCTCATAACTGTCATGAGGCAGGCATGCACTCCTTATTGCATACACAAGAGATGTGCCTCCACATGCCAATGTCTGGTTCAGATCACATTTACACAACTGGTACTGTACAGATGTGGTACTGAAAGGATGCATGTGCACAGCTTGAAACACTGCATTATTAGCCCTGCTCTCTACTAACAGCGCTCTGGAAAACCTGAATCTGAGAGGCAGGGAGGCAGCTTTTATTTTTATTGAGATAGCAACATGTAGCCATTTGTGATGGTAGGGAATCCCTTCCTTAGGCTTGCTGAGACTTTATGGCATTGCATTGGTAGAATAAGCCTACACAGGTGGTTATCAATCTGTAGTAGCTATACTGGTATAAATTACCCAGGCAGAGGAGAAATCTCATTATTCATGCTTCCTTCAAATACCACTCCCAATTTTCAACCTTAGTCTTCCTGTTGGCTATTTGATATTCCCAGAGTTCTTGTTTTTTTCAACCCATTGTCAAGCATGAATACTGACAGAAATTCATCTCCAACCAGAGGGTTTGCTTCCCACAGTGGGAAGGCAGTGAAAATGAGCTAGATTCCCAGGCAAGTGACAAGCAAGGCAGAGGAGGCAGCAGGTCCTCGTGAGGTCCCGTGCCCAAGCCCTTCCCTCCCATCCTGGGGACCATCAGTAAGGAGGCAGTTTAGCCAATACATATTTTCCTCTTTAGTACATAATGGTAACCTGAATAAAAGGTTTGAATTACAAAGCAGGCTCACCCAGCACATTCTCTGAGCAATGACTGCCATTTGTGTCAAGAAAATAAAGAAGGAGAGAGCAGGCTGGCGCACATGGACAGGAGTGACTGAAAGTAAAGCAGAGCGTCGATTGAGGCAGCAAGCTGGAAGTGAGAGGCTTATCCTGCCGAAACAAAATTAAGAAAAGCCACAACGACAAAGGAAATTTGATTAAAAAAAAAAAAAAGTAGATTGTTATTATTGGAAAGTCGAGTGCTTTGTTCCAGTAACAAAGCAATATCGTTCACAAAAGCTAATAACTATTGCTTGTCTTCCTTTTTCCTGCAGCTTCTCGCCTGCCTTGCCATTCCCCACAGCCAGCTGGTGAACTAGGGCCAGTGGAGGTGTGGAGGGCATGGGAGTGGGCTGTGGGGTGGAAGTGCTGTGGGGCTGAGGCAGTGAGCATCTATAGCTTTACAAGGACCACATCCTTCTGCCTTTCCTCTTGTATCTCTCACTCAGCACCTTTGCCTTTCTCTTTCCCTGCTCCTCTGATGCCTTTTCTCTGTCCCTCTCTCCATCTTTCCCTCCCTCCTTCCCTCTCTTCTCCTGCCTCACCCTATTTTTCCCTTTCTCTGCCCCCTCTATCTCCTCTCCCTTTTCCTCTTCCCTGTCACTCAGCTGTGCCTCTCCTTTCCCCACTTCCCTCTCCCCCTCTCTCTCCCTGGCTGCACTGGGTTACTAATGTGCAGTAATGGTATGGCTGGAAAGTCATTTGCGCTCTCCTTCTCTTTATTTTTTTCCTGCAGTATTATTAAAACTGTTCCATCACCGGCTGTAATGGGAGCGTCTGTATTTTCTCCCTCTCCTGTATCCCTGACATGACATAATGCCTGCCCTCACCAAGACGCTATAACACCGAGGTAATTGAAACATAACTCACCGTAAATTACAGGCCGTTGTTCCAGGCAGGGACCCGGCCATGCTTCCTGGAGCTCATTCCAACTGGAAGCTAAACATTACTTGAAAAGGGATGCTTAAGCAAAACAAAGCCATTTAAAGAGCAACACAAACATGGAGAGGGAGGGGAGCACAGGACTTGGGCTTTCCTGGAGAGGTGGGGTCCCACCTGTGTGGCAGCTGGTGGGACCGAGCAGTCAGCAGGCGCTTGAGGTGACTTCTCTGTGGTCTGTGCACATCAAGTCGGGGGGACTGACACTTGAGGTGTCCTTACAGAAGCAAGTGTCAGCATCAAATAAGCATCTCTGTTAGAGAAGTTGAGGACAGAGCGGGACATGTAAATAACTTCTTAGCTAAAAAGTGCATCAGGCAAGTCAGAGGTGCAAGACTTCGATGGGATGCCTGCAGAATCACTGTGCTCTAATGCCCATTGCAGATGTGGTAACCTGGGGCTCTGTCCGTCCCTATGCGATGTGAGTTCTTCTTCCTGACAGTGATAAGGCTGCGACCTCCAAAACACCCAAATCAGGATCCTAAACACTGCAGAGGGCATCTCTCCCTCCCCATTCATAAACCTAGCCACAAATACCTGAATTCAGAACTGAGTGTTTGCTGACCCTGAGACTTGAAAGACCTTGGGCTCTTGAATTTCATGGTTTTAGATCCAGATGTCCCACTCATTTCCTAAACAGCCTCAGGTAAGCCACTTGTCTTTCCTCTGTGCCTCAGTTTCCCATTCTGCAGAACAGAGGACAAAGCACTTGCTTCCTTTGTCAAGTAGACAGTGACCCTGTTATAGGACAAGAGGGAATGGCTTTATACTGAAAGACAGGAGGTTTAGATTGGATATTAGGAATAAATTCTTTATTGTGAGGGTGGTGAGACACTGGAACAGGTTGCCCAAAGAAGCTGTGGATGCCCCATGCCTGGAAATGTGCAAGGCCAGGTTGGATGGGGCTTTGAGCAAGGAAGGTGGAAGGTGTTCCTGCCCATGGCAGTGGGGATGGAACTAGATAATCTTTAAGGTCCCTTCCAACCCAAACCATTTTATGATTCTATGGTTCTATATCCCAATGATGTACTGAAAGCATATGATGATGAGGGAGGGGTGATTACCCCACTGGTGATGTCAGGAGTGTGAGCTGTCAGGAAACATTATTTTGCAGTCGGAAGACAGACCTGAAAAACATGACCACTGTGTTTTGGTTTTGGCTCTTGTGCTGACTTGTTCTGTGCCCATCAGCAAGTCCCTCTGGCACCCTGTGAATCATCTGCCTTCCCCACCCCGTAGTGTCACCTAGAGAACTGTGTTTGGATGTGTTCTGTCATCTCTTGAATCATGGGAAATTTTGAACAAAATGCAGAAAACCCAGAATGTCCAGTGATTTTTTCTGTAGTAATGGAAGTAAGTATTTAGAAACTTTGAAAAGGTCAGGATTAGACAGAACAGCCTATCTCTCACAGGCACAAATTGGGGTCTGTCCAGGGCCTTTCCATTTATTGTCAGTGGACAATGTGGCCCAAATATGTGCCACGGTGTCATGTGGCTGGTGTCACAGGAATAACAGAGTCTTATGAGAAACAGCCCTCGGTGCAGTACTTCACAAAATACAAAGGACTCTATTTTAGGGAATGAGATTTACTATTTGTCCAGGATGAAATGGCAAAAACTCAGGGAACTATGACCCTGTGACTGCTCCGGTTTTCCCTGGAGACCTTCACAGTCAAAACTATTACAGTCAGCAACCTAGCAACTGCTGTGCAGTGCCCTGAAAAAGCCCACGGACCCCCTATCAGGGCCAGCTTTCTGGCAGTCTGAGACAAGGCCCCTTGGTGTGATGTGTGGTGGGTGGGTCCACCAGGGCTGTATGTTGTGCATGATGCATGGGCTTGCAAGCAACAACTTCAGAGCCACAGATGACGGGTGACACAGCTGCAGAAATGAAGCCTTGGTAGAGGCTGCTTTGTAGTGTTAAGTGCATGCCTGAAGCAATTCTGCTAACAGAGAGTGGACTTGCTCCTGAGGTCACAGGGCTGCCCCATGGATGCCCCTTGCTCCTACCCAGCAATGTCTGCACTTCTGCTCCTCACACTGTTATGGGAGCAGGAGAAGCCAAGGAGCAGTACAGGGCAAAAAAATATCGTGTGGAGAGTCTTGCAAGAGGCCATACCCTCTGCTTTCTGGCATGCCATAGGTTAGCACCTGAATCAAGTCGATGTAGCATCCCATGCCATCTACATGGACAGTTGCAGCAGCAGCAGTGTAAAGGTGACACAGGTGTATGGTCTCCAACCGCTTGCTTTTCCTGGTGCCTGGTTGGAGCTGATTGCTTTTTCTTAGGCCTGGCCCTTGAAAGTGTTTCTATCAACCCTCTTACCATAGCTAAGGTTTCAGCAATCTCACCCCTCCTCTCTTTGACTTTATTGGTTTATCCTTGTCCACTGGCAAAGTTCCCGAGCAATTCAACAATAACAGTTGTTTCACTGTGGCTGAAAAAGTCATCTCTAGCACTGGCTGTTATTGATCATCCTACAGGAACCGGACATTTTCTTTTCCTTTCCCATTTTTAACAATACATATTTTGAGTTTCAGTCAATTTTAGTGTTCATGAAAGTGAAAGACCGATGGTGTTGACTGGAGCTAAATTTAGCTTTATGTGGCTTCCCTTATGCACATATGTCTACTAATGCACTACATTACCAACTTGCATTAACTTCTGGCCCTCCCAGCCGGGGGTTTCCCTCATCAGCTCTTCCAGTGCCCCCTCCTGCCTTGCAGCCTGCCTGGCTCTTCCAGCTCAGGGCTTCCCACATCAGCCTCTCACTACTCTCCTGTGTAGTGTTGGTCTGCCAGGTCTTGGTTAGATGGAGATCTGGGACTGGACTAGCTGTTGTTCCCCATCTGACGACAGTGAGAGATGCTGTCAGACTTGCCAGAGCATGGTGAAAGCAGGAGCATTTCACTGTCCAGAGTGACAGCTCATCAGCCAGTCTTTCTCTTAAGTAGTCACTGAGACTTTTCCAGCCATTTTTGCCTGCAGCCCAGGTGCTCTGTGGGGACAAATAAAAGAGCACATCCTGGCATCCCACTTTGCTCTCAGGCTGAGGTGTGCTCTGTCCAGATAAACCTGGCAGAACTGGCATGGGACAATGGAGCTAGGTAGGACAGGTAAGGGGGATATGCTTTACCCACTGCACTCTTCTTCCAATAGCTCCAGACTTACATGAAAATCGGACTGAGCCCTTACTCATCTCATGACCCTGTTCCGTGCTTTCTCAGCTTCTGCAGTTCTGTTGTTCTCTGAGGGTAGCCAGTGTGAAACATACTGTGTCTAGGATGCTGCCTGTCCTTTTCCCCACCATGGGGATAAATGGCCATCTAGCTACAAGCTGTCCAAGCAAAAGGAGTGATGGAGTCAAATGACCCACTTGTTGAGAAGCCCTTGTACTTCAGTATCCCCTCTTTCCATCAATTGTTTAGAAAACAGGTGCTCACTACCCCAGAAAACTACTACATTGTTACTGGCATTTCAAATCACCAGTTCTAAATAAAATACCAGAAAGTCAGAGCATGTCATTTCATTTTCAGGGTATTGTTCCTTTTCTAAAAAAATAAAAAGTCCAAACATACATTTTAGTCTCCTTGGTGTGGAGTTAAAAAAGGCATGTGAGGCTAAAACAAAAATAGAATTTTTTATTTTGAAGTATTGATTCAAAATAGAGAGGAGGAATTAATTTTGAACCAATTCAGAATTTCTGGTGAGAACATACCCATTATTCCCTTGTCTTCTTTATCCTTTCCTCTCTTCTCCCACTGTAGTCTATCAGGTAAATTAGGTAAGAAAAAATAACAGCAAGCAAGGACACACATCAGCGATGCCAGGGTTTTCATTAAAATGTTTTAAGTTGGGACAATGGCTCTATTAATCTTCCACCCTCCATGGGAACATGTAGCACACATGCCTCTCCAGTAGTGAGCCTGAGAACAAAATGGCTGTTGTCTCAGCAAGCCAACCGAGACGCTAAATTTTTAGTGCAAAGAAAGGTCTCCCTTTGGTGGGAGTGGATGGATCCAGAGGATGGATGAAGTACTGCTGGTACCACCATGTCCTCTCTCTGCGGTGCAGGGAGCTTTGCCACGTGTATCCCACCTGATAGCTCAGTAAGGACTGAGCTTCTGCCTGTGGGCTCCCACGAGGTCCCTGTGCCCCAGAAGATCTACCCCAGGATCCTGGAGCCAAGCCACCTTGTCTTTAATTGTTTCGCCTTCCTGAACTTGTTTTCAGCCTGTATCCTCTTCTGTCCTGGATCCCTGAGGACAGCTCTGGGCTGCTCAGTTAATTGGAAGTGGCTAAAGCCATGGAAGGCAGCTCTGCAGGTGGAGGGGGCGTGGTTGCGTTCAATTTGCAGAGACTGTTGAAAATCTCTTGCTTAGTTTAACAGTCATTTGCTATTAAGGTGAGATGCTTGTCTGGGTACCTGTGAGAGATTTCTGAGAAGTCCCAAGGGACTGTGGAAGCGATGGCAATTATCTTCATCTGCGCTGTGTTTTATTAAATAATGGTGAGGACCATGAGAGCTGGAAATGAGGAGAGGATGTAAAGCTGAGTGAGAGGACACGGGGACTAGGTGCATGTTGGAAAATGACGGGGTAAAGAGCATGCTCACATGGCTAGGTATATATAAGAGTGATTAAAGGAAATGAAGAGGGAAAAATAACGAGCATGCTGACTTAGTCTGTAACAGACAGAGGGTAATGATCAGGGAGGCTGGAGTTAAAAGGGAAAAGAAGATGGGGTATCAGTGGGATGGCCCCTTTCATGAGACAGAGAGCAAAAAGACACAATGGCAAAGTGTGTGTGTGCATGTGATGCATGCACATGTAACACAAGAGAAGAGGAGAGAAGGGGACGTGTAATGCCAAATCCTTGGTAATTTTGTCTGCCAGGAGGAGGGAAGCAGCCGGAGCCGACAAGAATGCACACGTGCTGGTGAGGCATTTTCCAGCCCTGGAGTCCAGGAAGGCAGTGGCATTTAGGTTTATGCTGATGACACATCTTTCCACTTGGGCAAATGGACGGATTCCCTCTCTAAATCACTCCAACGTGATTTTAATAGCAGGCAGAGGTGGCTTTTGGATAATAAATGGGTACTAAACCCTAAAGAGACACAGGCTGTGTCATACAGAACAGATGGTAAATTAAAAAGAATGGAAGTCCGTGACTTTGCTTAGCTCTGCTCCAAGCTGGGGAGCTCTCACTCTTGTTATACTAAGTATTTAGTATTTACACTGCAAGGTTTCTTGTTCTCCTACCCTGACTTCGAAGACTGCAATTATGTGTAATAACAGTGAGATCACACTGATTAGAGAGGTGGCAGGAATGGCAAGGCTGGATGATGGTGATGATAATCATCGTCCTTATTAGTGATCATCAATAATTAATAATTGCATTGTTTATCCTTCATCAGTGGCAGAAAAGACACCCAGACATGCCAAAAGGTTTAAAAATCAGCTTGCTTTGTTTTGTTTACTGACAGAGAAAGTCTTCCTTTGCATTTGCTTTTTACTTGGCATTGCCAGGGCCCTAGGTCTCTGTTCACCTTCCAGAGGGTATTTAAACCAGTGCTTTGTGCCCTTTGGCTTCAATGGGATGCAAGCACGCCTTAAGGGCTAAGCACATCCTGAAACACACTGCAGAGCAGTGACTGAAGGGAGCTTGCCTTTGGAGTGATTGGAGCACTGGGGCCAGAAAATGTATTAATAAGCAGCGGCAGACCAGAAGTGAAGCTGCAGTAGAAACCCTCTCTGGGAATGCCACAGGGTGTGACGTGGTCCTTTGAAGATGATCAGGTGGTTCAGATCCAGCTGTCCCTGCCAGCTTTCCCCTGCCTTCTCCCTGCTCACAGAGCAAGGCTGACCCCTCAGGAGTACCAAGCTGACGTGCTGCAAGAGGCAGCATGGGAGGTTCAGCAGAGACCCCTGCAGATGGGACATGCATCCTGGTGTCAGCCGGTCCCTCTGGAGTGGGACAGCAAACAAGCTATTTGGCTCTCTCTAGCTTTGACAGTATTACTGCAGAGAATGTAAAGTGATTGTCACTGGGAACGAGTGCATATTCATAAGTCAAATGTGTGTCATGGTACATTTTGGGCTACTTCACAGCCCTGTGAACTGGGATAACTGGGATTGTGTGATAAAATCTAGAAAGGCATCCCAGTAACAAAATATAGAAGCACATGAGCACAAAAAAAATCATTGCTTTACACACAAAAGCAGACAGTTAAGGCAACACTGTTATTGCTTCTCTGTCTGATATACATGAGAGGGAGCAAATCCTAGAAGCAACTGAAGCCATAAAGGCAATCACTTACCAAGGCCATAAGATATTGATCTTCCCCCATCTGAGCTCTGTCAGGCTGGCATATTGGAAGATGTTCATTCCTTTTAAGCAGGTATACCACGAAGAAAGTGTGAAGACAGCATTATTAACCCAGAATGTTGCTTGGGAGATCTAAGAAAAAAAACTCCTTCATCTTCTGGGACCTCAGTTGTGTTACAGCCTCTCTGGAAAGAAGCCTTAAAGAGAAGTACTCCTGGCTCTGCTGAGCTCTTAGAGGGGGAGGAAAAGGAAGAAGATGAGTGCATTTGCGTTTTGATTGCAGTTCCACATAAAAGGCTCTAACTTTACAATTGCACAGGCTCCTAATCCTCACTAGTTTAGGGCAGTACTCTCAAATTTGCCCACCTAATGGCAGATAAATAACCCCCCATACAGTAAAAATATCAGAGAAGCTGAGGAGGAGGAATGGCAAAAAAGAATAACTTAGGTTGAATGTCTTCTTTTTAAAAGAAATATTTTTAATTCTCACTCCCCTCAATTTACGCACTTCATTTAAACTTGGTAACTGCATATTATGTATATGTTTGTAAAACAAAATAATCTTCATGAAGAAAAATTGCCTTTAATAGTTTGAGAGCAAAAAAATCCCAACAGTTGAAAGAATCCTTGAAGCTTACAACAAGTTATTATTTTCTATTACTAATGATGAAGATTATAGCCACTAGTAGTGGCCAACTAAGACGAGATCTTCAGTGTATGCAGCACCATGCAAATGTGGAGAGCAAATGTTCTCTTCCCCTTTAAGCTCATCATCCAAACAGACAAGGCATTCAGAGTGCAAAATGGATCAGTAACACACACACTACACTGAATTGGGAGATCCAGGAACACTTGCAGGAAGCTGAACATCCAACTAACCTGCTAATGGAATAGTGTGTTATAGGATGATGGATGAAAGGAATATAACTATATGTTTGTTTATTATGTCACCACAACCACCATGATAAAAAGACCAAGCTTTTAGACAGCAAACCCCCCCAGGAATGGTCCAATGAGTGGAAAAGAAAGTATGGCAACAAACAGAAAATAACCAACCAAACAAAATCTAAACACCTTTAAAGTAAGAACGTTGGGGGTTTTTGTGGGCTATACTGTGAGGAGGCTGACAGAAATTCAGCTACATAAAATTAGTTTGATTTGCTGGTGTTTGATTTCATAATATTCCACAATTTAGATTTACCAGCTTTCATGAACACAATAAAAGAAAAACAATACTTTCACACCAAGAAACCATTTCAGTAGATTTATTACTTGTAGGAAATGATAGGTTCAACTGTGAAAAGAGATTCAATGAGTAGATTAGAGGGATCCAAAGAAAAGAGAGGACACAAATACAATAAAGTGGAATAAAGGTCAAAACTAGGAAAGAAAAAAAGTTATACTCTTCAACTTTAAAATTTCCACAACTCGTGACTAATTTAGTAAGATGTTCCTACCCTCTCTGACATGTAGCCTTTAGGAAGGTAAACTTGGGTTATACTGAAGTGGCCAGCAGCATTCAGTGTCACAGGGCAGACTAATACAGATGTCTCAGTGCAGACTGAAGCACCTCACCATGGTTTTCAATCCTGTTTGTATACCTCTAAAAATTGCCTAGTAGTGGTACAGATCCCTTTATCATCAACTTACTTTTGGAGATATTAGAGTGACTTTTCTTTACCTTTTGTGTTTCCCTTCGACATAGTCCATAAGCCATTAGCAGAGCTGAATAGGTTGAAAACCAGTGCATTAGATAACTCTGCTTGAATAGAGCCTTTGGAAGCTGGTTCTGCACAGAAGTGACAACTTCCAGCTTTAGCTGTGCACACATTGCCTGTGAGGTTACGTCCCAGGGTCTGTTTATACAGACAGACTGCCGTGTTGGTAAAGCAAGATGTTAGTCAAAGCCTGGGAGAGTGTCAGAGTCAGCTGAGAAGGTTAAAAAAGCATGCCTTTAATGATTAAAAGTATTTTTGGGCTGTAACAGCACTTGAGCTTTTCTGAACTTTCCTAACATATTTTTTTATCCTGAGGCTGTTAAAAATATATCTGTCCTTTTAGGATTATGACAGAGGTGTACAGATAGCTCTGTGAAGAAATTTTTTTTTTCCAAATCTTCAACATTTAGTGTCATTTCAAATTTCAGAAAATAAGTGTGGAATACAGCCTGATGACAATTTTTTGACATCCACCCCTCTACTGCCATGTGTCTTTTATCCAACAGGAAAGTAAAACATTCAGTTAAGGAAGACTGAAAAATTTAAAACATGTGATTGCCATTTTCCCCCATCCATTTCTCACCTACCTACATTTATGTTTTGGTACTGACTGGAATCCTGCCACTTTTTGTTCACTTCATATATGTTCTTAATCCCAGAGTGTTTTCTTGTCCCTTGCTGCATGTGTGACCCTGTCAGCTAAGATGCCAGGTGAAAGGGATGGCAATGCTGGCAGCATGGGACACAAGAAGGAAAAGGTCATTGCATGAAGCTGCAGGAGGATATGGCTGCAGGTTATTCAAAGAGAGGAGTGCTCACCACAGCACTCACTCCCCTGAGCCATGAACCCATCTAAGCCCTTAGATGGCCCCATTGCTTTGGGGTGAGGAAGAGATAGTGGTCCTACATTGCAAAGAAATCTTTTGACATTTCTTTGGGGAAAACAAGAGGTAGAAGTTGGTTGAATGAGGTTTGAGTGTTACACGTGAAACTTTACCTTACAAACTCCATCTCCTCTTCTATATGATTCCTGTAGATCACTGAACCTCAAACACCAGCCCTATTAAAAAAAGTATGAGTGTCTTTTAAGATGAAAAGCAGCCTTGATTAGTGACAATGGCATTTTCACATCAGCAACAGCAAGTTCAAGGCAACTGCTGTTCACGTTAAAGCGAACACAGCTTTGCAGCACACAGAAAGCACACTGCCATCTGTGCTTAATTACATTTGTATGGGGTCTTGCTCTTCAAGTCATTTTGCAGAGTCCAGTACTATTGATTTCATAAAAGTTACATAAATCTGACTGCCATTGCTGTTATTAAATTTCACTAGCTGTTTCACTGTGGAACCTTGAGATTCTCTCTCTTCCTGGGTGCTGGTGCTGGAATATACAGAGACATTTCTGTGATTTTTTTTTTTTTTTGAGATACACCTCAGTGGGCCATTTTTAGGCTTGAGTTAGAGTGAAAGCAATTAGGATAGACAAACAGAGCTGCTATCAGCATATGCAGAAGAAAAAAACTAATCTCAGCCAAAATAAAGTGGAATTTTGCCACCTGAGAGAAAAAAGATATGCCCTGGCTTTCCTGAATTGCATCCGATATCCCAGCTGTATTGATCTGGACAGACAGTTGCCCTACACTTTGAGCAGAAATCCACTGGATTTCTGCACCAATGGCTGCTGTGACTGTCATACAGAATTGCTACAGATGCAGCTGATGTGTGCAGATTGGTCTGTGTACGCACAGGGGACCCAGTGTGCAATGGATGGGACCTACTGCTTTTGCATCTGCCAGTATTTCATCTACCAGCATGCCTGGTCGTTGGCTACCCTGACGGGTTAGAGATGTGGTTCTGCAGGAGGGATGAGAACAGAGAGTGTGTATTAGTATTGCTTCTTTTTAGCTGGTTTATGAAGATTGGAAACCTGTCTGTCTTAAAATACTCAGTCTTCCTCCTTTAGTTGCACCAGATCCATTCAGCAGCTGTGACTGAGATGCCATGTCTTGGACTCCAGTGCCAGCCACAGTGCACGATGTCCATGTTCATCTGCTGGTGTTCTTGCACATTCAGTGGCCACGTACTGATTCACAACAAGAGAAATACTGGGGGCCTTTTGCACTCTACTTCTGGTTTGAGGGTTTTTCCAATAATCCTAAATTGCCTTCCAAAGATTTTCCTTACAGCCTTGTCAGCTAAAAACCTCAAATTTTTTCATATGAGTCTCTTGCAGGCAAAACAGTCTTAGTTCAGGGAATTTTACTGAATTTGATTTATTTCCAATTAATATAAACTTTTATTTACTGATTTGGTGATGGAAAACGAAGAAGACTTAGATAAATAAACACCATGGGAAGCTTTTTTCTTCCCCATTCCCCAGGCTCAGCTTCAGTCCAACACCTCTCTCCCATCAGCCCTCTTCCCTCCATTTTCACTATGTTTTACCCACAGTCCTTGCCAGTACCTTTGGTGAGGCGATGAGCAGTGTAGAAGGTAATTTTTTGCTGTTTTCCCTCTTTTTTTTCCCTGCTCTTTCCTCCCACTAATACCCTTCTCCAGCCTGGGTGAGCCACAGCTTGCTGTCCATTCAGGGGTGTCCCTGCTCCAGTGGGGGTCCCCCACAGGCACAGTGTCCTCCCAAAGTTACCCAGCATGGAGTCTCTCCCTTCAAAAGTCATTCCAAGCCCTGTCCCCTTCCAAATGCTTCCTTCTCTATCTGTTGCTGTGTCTCTTCCTGCGTCTCCTTTTGCTCATCCTCACATTTTCTTCCATTTCTCCACTTTGTTCTTCTCTTTTGTGTACCCATGTGTCCCTTCCAAGCTTCATTCCCTAGTGGTGCTGTCCTCCCTGAGCAGTGCTGGCTGGGACACCTCTGACTGGCCGTGGTGTGGTGTGTTGGTGCCATCTGTTACAGAGAGAGACAGGACTAACTGGGACCAGTACAGGGCAGCCCCTGATCCCTCCTGCACCAGGCAGCCCTCCACTGCTACCGAAGTCTGAGAGGGATGCTCAATAGAGTGTCCTTTTACAGGGATCAGAGAAGAACCTCCTGTGGTCAGAAGCAGCCAGGGCTTTGAGAGGAGAAAAAAATCTCACATTACAGAGTGCGAGGCTTAGGGTACACTCCTGACAGTGGCCATGAACTGGTACAAACAGTGCCATATCTTGGGCATCAGAGAGGCCACCGCTGGTTTCTGCACAGGGATGCCAGTGAGAGGGAGTCACTGGCAGACTTCTGATGGATATGCCTCCCTGCTTCTCTGAGGCACCTTTTTTTCCTCTATCTATGTGTATGCCTTTCTGCACATGGGGGCATTCAGAGAGGGGGTTCAGAGGGAATTCTCACCTTGTAAAATGTCTCATACATTTATTTTACCAAAAGAAGCCAAAGTTGCCTAAGTCTTTGTTACTGAAGTTTAATGGGAAGAATGTTGGATAGGAAGTCAGCACAAGCTCAGGTCTGCTCCCAGCTCTGCCACTGGCGAGCTGGATCCAGCACTTCAACTTCAAAATGTTTTTATTAATTAGGCACCTCAGACTGTGCCTGCTATGGTGTATTTAGTCTGGAAGCTGTATAGAACAGAGTCTACCTCTCACTATGCGTGTGAGATGCCTGGCACAACAGGCACCTGGTCCCTGCTGAAGCCTTGAGGCACGACAGTAACACAAATAATAAATAATAATGCCATTAGCAAAAGAACATACATATTTATATGAATATGTACTGATGCAAAGCACCACTGATTGACAGCAGTGCTCAGCACACGCACGGTGCCGGGATTACATTATATCTGTAGTCACGGCTTTATACACAAAGTGCAGCCCATACATTAAACTGGCAATGATCTCTGCCAATGGCACCAGCCTCCTCCCTCACTGCTCTCCTGGGGTGTCACATCAATAGCTCCTCATCAACATGTGGCCCTAAGGCCACCTGGTTGGAGTGAGGGGCAAGTAGGAGAGCCAGGATGGGAGATTTTCTCTCCTATGCATCTGACTCCACCATGCAACATTTGGGATTGCCCTCCTGTTGCGTTGCCTAAGTGTCTTCCCAGTGGGAAACAGCCCTTACTGTCCCCTCCTTTCCATTCCTTTCCTTGTCTCCTGTACTCCTGTCCTCAGTGTGTGCAGCTACCAGGCAGACCTCCATACATACAGGCAATGCAGCATGGTGTGTTTTCCCATGGTAACTGGCACTGTGAGTGGACCCGCTCCCTACTCATTTAAATCCTTTTGGCCTAGCTGGGTACCCACTGGCTGAGGCCCAGGGACCTGAGCACTGGTGCAGAGGAAGTTCTCAAGAACACACACCAGCACTCGACCATGCTGACAGATCTTCAGTGCCAGTGGTAGCATATCCCTGAGTCATCAGCATGGAGTGTGCTTCGAGCAGCTCTGCATAAACACCACCTTCAGATGGTGTAGAGGAAGTATTTTAACTCACCCACATCCCATAAATGCAACTACAGATCTCTTGATGGCAGCAACAGAACTGTCATCACCCTTGATAAACAGACAGGGTGTCACTTGTTTTTCCCTTATTTCTGCCCGCTAGCCATCTTCTGTGTAGCATGGGGGCATGTCAGGTAAATCTGTGCCTTTCCCCCTCACTGGGAAGTCTGTGTACATGGTGGAGAAGGCAGTCTGTCTGTGCACAGACATCTCCGTGGCTCCTGTGGACTTGTAAGGAAGATTCACATAGGCAGGGGAGCAATCGGGTCCCAGATGCTCAAGAGAAAACAGCACAGTAATTCTCCACTGCTGTTTCTATGTGCTTCAAAAAGACATTAGAGAAAAGAGAAATGCATAAGTGAAAGGTGCTGAATAATTTGGGGAAATGGGGTCACGCCCACCCACCCATTTGTAGAGCTTAGAGATCTGTATAAAGATGCAAATGAATACATCTGTTGTGTCATTAAATGCAACTGCAGCAACCTAGATGAAAGGGAAAGTGAGTGAGGGAGTGAGGGAGAAGTGCTGACTGGTAATAGTGCCACAAAGTTGTCTTCTGTGATGAGGATCTGTCAAGTGCAAAGCCCCAGGCTAGTGCTGTGGGTCCGTATTCAGTACACATTTTTTCTCTCCTTCTCTGCTGCTTCTCATAGTCCCCTCACCAGTCAGCAACCGGAGTCCCTTGTGTTCTTCATATGAAGGCTGTGGGAGCTGATGGATGTGGAGCCAGTGGTTTAATCCCCTCTGTCACCTCCCTGTGGAGCCTGGCTACCGCAGCTGGTGTTTTGTAGGGAGGGGAGAGGACAGGACAGAGGCACCTGCGTCTCTGATGGACAGCAGCCCTCTGCTGCTGGAAGCACCTCTGCCTCTGGGAAGGGATGGGGTATGAGGTCAAGTGACAACGCGTGTGCACAGGCTGCTGTGAGTAATTGAATGTGGGAGTGATCCTGACAGCATCTCTGGCCCCATGCTCTGCTGGGGCATGAATCAGCTGTGACGCCAGGGTCTGAAAAGACACTTTAGAAATGTCACAGCCAGAAGGACCTGTTAGTGTGACATCCAGCATCAGGCTGGCGCTGGCACCCAGACACACTGGCTCAGCCAGGGTAGGGAGCAGAAACTTTCCCCATTCCCTCAGCAAAACAAAGAGGACTCCTGGAATACTCTATACCCCCCCTTACTATCTTCACCACACATCTCTGACAGAGTGCAGGGGTCCTCCCATCTGCAAGCGCTCAACACTCCCTCTGTCTTGCTAGTGTTCCCTGGCTGACAGGTGGGGAGAAGGTTGTATTTATGGGAGCCCCACTCCTGCTCCTGCAGGTTGCTGTGCTCCTCTGTGTTAAGGCTTTCCACATCCTTCTGCTGCTCTGAATGCTTTCACAGAAATGCTTGGGCATGGGCTCTGAGGCCCTTTCTCCTGGCTTGCTGGGGCTGGAGCTTTTCTCACTAAATTCAGATCTGGTGTCTGATTTCCCCTGACGCACTTGCCAGTGGTAAGCTGGCTGGGCAGTTGCGTATGCCATGAGATTCCCTGATCTTGGGTCTGCTTGTTTATATGCTTTTCCTTTTCAGGGCTATCTAGAGACATAAACAAGGAATGCCTCAGCTCTGACAAAGTGACTTTTATGTACACGTTTTTCTCTTTGGGTAAGTGCAGAGGGAAAAGCACAGATTCATAGAAAACCAGGGAAAAAATATACACATTGCTGCACTGCTTTAGAAATAACTTCGCATTTTTTCAGTACCCTTACAAGTCCTTCCTGTCCTTCCTCCCTCCTTCCTGCTCATTCTAAGCTTCCAGTGGCTTCAACTGACATGACTAGTGTAATACTTCTCTTCTTATGACTTTGGCTGTTGTTTTTATTGTCTATTCAAAGGCAAGTGGATGAAATACAGGGTAATCTTCAGTTCCCATATAACTATTTTGAACTTCAATCTTCTAATTAATGCTGGTTGTTTCCATTTTCCTCTTTTTTTTTGTTCCCAATAGGGTACATAAGCATTCTGAATTCCATGCTATCTCTCTTACTGCTTGGTCTTATTGAGTTTTTCTCCCTAGCCATCTTCTGGAGTGACTGTGCCATGGTGGTTTCTGAGGCCTCTGAGAAACTTTGCTGGAGGAGCTCCCAGCTCTTACACATACACAAATGGGTGTTTATACAAATATATACATATACATTATATGCTCTCTCCTAATACAGTTTACTTTTGGCAATGGAGAAGTTAGCCTTTTTGAAGGACCAAGTGTATATATATATTACTCCTTGACAGCACACTCCCTGTGTGCATACATGGTGTCATCAAATCATGATCACTGGTCCCTGTAGCTGCTTCCAGGGATTGGCAGCTCCTGCTGCAACAGGTTTGAATGAGTATCCAGTGAATAAAACCTTTTATTAACTCTACCATCCAGGTGGCCAGCTGGACAGGCATGTGCGAACCCTTTTCTGGGTGCATATGTCTGTCCAGGTGCAGGGACGCTCACAAGTGCAAAACCAATCCTTTTTCCTAGCATTTTTGAACATGTTTATACTGTTGATACTGTACAAAAGTTTATGCAGGTGCATATGTCTGCTTTTCCCAGTGACATTTCTCTGCACTGTTATTAACCAGTCATACACTAATCACCCTGTTCAGCATGGATCATTGAATAGCTTCTCATGCCAATTTGCAGTCCAGGAGCTTATCATTCTTCTAAGTTATTTATAACTGTCTTCAATGTTTCTCTCTCTTTATTTATAGCTCCCAGGCTGCTTCCTATCAAGCCTGTGTGTATCAGTGTAATGTGCTCTTGAATACATTCAAGTCTGAATTTTTTTTCTTTATGCTGACCTCCACATCTGTCTATCTCAGACTGCACCCCTCATTGACTTGAGACCTACCTTTCAGAGGCAACCAACAGCTTAGACCAGCATTTCTTTCTTCTTCATCCTTCCTAATGAGAACAACAGTAGACTTTTACCTCCACCTGAATGTATTCTTTTCACAGTAGAAAATTATGTTCTCTACACTTCAGAAGCATCAGTGATGTTTCCTCTTGACTGCATAAAACCTCTAGCATATTTTCAAATTGGAATCCTTCCATAACAACTGTATTTTGAATTTTCATGCTGCAGAGATGAGCAGAATCACTATTAAATCGTTAATTTAGAAGTGTCTGAAAGACTCCAATAGTCAACCTCTAAAAAGTTTTACTAGTAAACACAAGGATCAGTCTCTGCTCTGAAGAATCAAGTAACTGAAAAAATGCAGTGGTATCTTTAATGCAGAGCATCACCCCTATGACTTTACTCACTTTGTTTTTCCTCAAATGTTTGTAACTACACTGTTAAAAATTCCAAGTAATGTGACTAATCTCTGGAGGTTTCAGCAATGACAAGAATATCAAATTTCTTCTCATCAACGGGAATTTCCATTTCCAGCTTGCCTGTTCCCCCGATGTCTAGAACCTCTGTATAAGTAATAGGAAAATCTCTTTTCTTCACAACTTCAGCACAGCAGCTCAATTTGTTTGCAGCATGCTGAGCTGGAGTTTGTATTGCATTTGCCTTCTTAGCACCTTCCCTTTGTGTCATCAGTCAAGCGATCGCATGGCTGCTCCAGCTTGTTTCTGACAGAACGGAGCAGCTTTGAGATGGAGGCCATTCTGCTCGTACATGGTCGCATATATATATAAAAGACTGAAGACAGCATTATGAAACCTCCAGCAACTCCACTACACACTGCAGCCACTTATTTTACACTGACACCAGAACATTCTTTTTTCCTATTCCCCAGCTGGTAAGAAGTGTCAAGTGACAATGCTAGCAGATCACAGGAGGAATCTCTGCCTTCAAACACCAGACTTCATTAGCATGAGGACGACTGCATCAACCCAGCTGCTACTGGTTGTGGAAGGTGTTTACATCCCAGAGTACTCCTGTTCCTTGGTTCATTCCTCAGTAGCTGGCAAGAGTTGGGAGAAAGGGTGCACACAAACCTCTGAGTAATCAGCAGTTTCTCACCAAGTGCAAGAGAGGATCTGCCAGATCAGGTATCATCTGGGAATATCTTTCTCAGTAACAACTTAAGTGCCAAGGAATTGTACAGAACGACTAGCACTCCTCTTCCTTCTCTGTCACACTCACAGCCAGTGTGCTGATCTGGCTGTATGTCATCTGTTGTGTTGACACCATTCAGGGACAAAACAACAGCATGAGAACTTCTGCCACCCGGTCTGATCAGCTAACAATCTTCATATCCTCTTTATAGGAGACCAACATAAACTGAAATTGGTGACCACAAGGAAAAAAAAAAAAGGTTTCTGTTTCTGTTGGTAGTACTGGCAGTGTGTGATGATCAAACAGAGACCAAATCAATAAAGTCTCAGTTTAACGAAGTACGTGAAAATGTAGTTTTCTCTAATCATGTCTCTGAGATGTTTCTTGTTTCTTGTCTGACAAAAGATGTAAATACAGGCAGCCTCCAGCATGCGCTGAGGTACTCTGAAGTAGCGGCCTCAACTGTGTAAAAAAATGGTTACTGTACTGTAGAGCAAAATGATGACATAAAGCATTTCTCCAGGGCTGCCTGGCACTAATGACTTTAATACAGTGAGTTGAACAAACTTATGTGGCAGCGGTGACTGTGAAGGAGGACTTTTAACTTGCCTACAATAACCACCTTGCTAGGAGCTGAGTGTTTCAGTCAGGGTGATGAATAGTGAATAGGAGCCATACGAAGGCCAGTGCACGGAGGCAGTGCAGAAGGCAGATCTGGATGGGTCAGGGTGCAGGACACAGCTGTAGGAGAGCATCTCTGGCAGCAGTAGAAGGATGCAGTGAGGTATGCATTTAATTCCTAAAGCATGCAGCAAAAAGCTTGGCTGCACTGGGAAGAATTTGGCAAATCAGGACTTGGAATGCAGAAGTAATACAGATAAAGGTGCATGCATGAGTGCTCGCTTCCCCCGAGAGATGTACACATGGGTAATGGTTGGGGATGCTGGCTAAGGTCCCATGACCTCAGATGAATCTGTAGCAGATCTATGCCACACAGGAGTGTAATTATGAAATGCTGTGATGAGAGTATGGGTGGGTATTCTAACACAGCTCATACCACAGCCCTTGTGCAGTAGCAGACAGTGACATCAGAAGCAGCAGAAATACAAGAAGAAGCACTTACAGAGCTCATGGAGGGCTGAATGCAGAAACCCTCTTGCTTTGTGACTCTGCATCCATCCCAGGCTGATGTTCCAGCACCTGTAGGTTTCCTCTTGCAATCAGTCTCAGCACAATTCACCAGGCTAAGCCGTACTTCCAATTATATTTATAGTCCTATTAGTAAAACTGGTGATCTATTCAAAGACAAGCCATGAACACAAGAAGAGAGTCAAACACAGCCAATTACTTACTGCAAGAGGTAAACTGTGCCATCAGCAAAATTTCGTATATCTGTTGTTCTCCACTCTCTCTTAGATCGTTAATAAACATATTGAACATCCCTGGTCCTGATGCTGATCCCTGGAGCATCTTGCTATTAACCTCCTTTCATGCAGAGAATTGGACGCTTATTCCTTCCCTTTGTTTCTTACCTCTTATCTAGGTTTTAATCCATGTCAGGACTTTGCCTCCCACCCTACAGGTAACAAATTTCTTTAATAGCCTTCTGTGAAAGACTTTATCAAAAGGCTTTTGAAAAGTTTAAATAAATTATATCCCCCCCACACCCCTTCTCCTCAGTCCAGTATTTCATTAACTCTTCCCCAGAATCCTAATAGGCTAGAGAAGCACAAGTCACACTTACAGAACCTGGCAGACAGGTTTATCTCTATCGCGTTAGACTCATCTAGAAGCTTTCTAACTCTATCTTTAACGATTTTTTTCAGTGTTTTCTCCTTTTTCTGAGGTAAGGCTCTCTGTTTTATAATTGGATCATCTTTGGCTTCTTTGTAAAACGCTGTTACAACAATTACCCCCCCCCCCCCCCCCCCAGCTCCTCAGTCTCACAGGTGTCTGTACAGAGAGCTGTCTGAATAAGCCACTGCCTTCTTTGGTTAAGACTCTGAATTCCCCTTCTTGGGCATTCGAAGATGCTTATCACCCATTTGGAAGTTCACATCTTTATCTGCTGTTCCATCTCTCATGCCTCCGAGCCTTCTCAGCCTGGGACTTTTCCAAACATTTAAAGGTTACTCCCTCCTCTCGCTCTTCTCCTCACTTCCCCAGGTCAAAAAGCCCAGAAGAAATATATTTTTTCCATGGGCCTGCTGCAATGCTAGACATGAATGGGAGTGGCAAGTTGCCTAAGGCAGCAAGTATTTCAGCTTGGTGAGCTGGTGGTGTTGGCTCTTCTACACCTTCAGCTACCTAAAGTTTGTGCTGCTGACATCTCAACCCTCCTGGTTCATCCTTGTCGTTAGCCAGGAGGTCCTACAGACAATATTGATGGCCATTATGCCCTTGCACTGTCTTTGAAAGGCAGCAACTTCAAACCACCTTGTTTGGAAGAACAGATGGGCAGAGCCCTATTCCTGCTGGCAATGCAAAACAACACACATACAAAGAGGGAGAACCGATTTCTACCAGTGTGAAAATAGAGCTGAACATCCCCAAAGCAGCTTTTTACATGGCAGAGGTGGGAATTTTCTTCTTCTCCCCACATAAAGACAGCTCTCCTACTGCAACGACGATTTTTTCTGTTCCACCGTGCATTTCACCCAGCTCCCAGGCAGAAGAACATGTGACCAAGTTGTGGCTGTCATGGGAGAGGACAAGCAGGCCTGCAAAATGTCCATTTGGTGTTACAGACACAAAGGTCTCTCTGCTGACCCTCACAGCTGCTGCACACATGCCCAGCAGCAGTTTAGCATACTGCTTTGTAGCATGAGACCCAAAGGTTGGCTCATGCCATGAATGACATGCACAGGTCTCCGTGATGTGCAGCTACTGAATTAAAGCCTGAAGACACTACAAGTTATAGCAGTCCCTCAATCAGGCCCAGGAAGGAAGAAGACTTCCAAAGGGAGCTGAGCATCCTGACCTTGCCTGTGTCTCACCAAACAAGGACCTCCCTGTCCTTCCATCCCCCAGGGTCTACTCTACATGTGGCTCTCTAACCACAGAGCCGCTATCCCTATGTGTCGCTTTCAGCTCCTTTGTAGGCTGAAACCAGCTCTAAACAAGAGCTGGAGTCATAGAGGAGACTGAGGAGCTTTGCAAGAGGTCTCCTCCTGTCCCCACACTTTTGGAGCTGCAGCACTGTCAATCTGAGTAGGCTGTTTTACCTGAACGGCTGACGAAACTTTTTATGTACAAGTTGTTTATGAAGACTGCCTTCACAGGACAGCTCCTGTGCTGTGGGAGAGATGGCTCCTTGCCCTGATCTCTCCTTTGTAATCAGCTATCGTCTCCTTATTTGGGAGAACTGCACCATTTTGCTCCCAAGGGGAAGTTAGGTGTCCACAGAATCTGGGTATGGGTTTGCCACGGTATGGTTTGTTCAGCAAAGGTCATTATACCCTCCTTAATCTCCATTTTACATCTCCCTTGCTGCACTTTACAGTCTCTTATATTACTATAATTTGGGCTCTATTTCCATATTTTGGAAAGTGCTGCACTAAATGACTGTATCTTTCCCTCTATTCATGGTGTCACTTCTCAGCATTACTTCCCACCTGTGGGGGGGATGTTCACCACTCTCCTAATGGATGAGTAAATTGATTTAGGAATACAACTACATTGTTTCTTCCTGCAAATCCTGAAACCACGCCCCAAAAAAGGCCAGTTTATTGTACCTACAGAGAGCTCTTGCACATCTTTTAATGAGGCCTGAACGTCATCTCCAGGCCTTGGGTGCTTGAGCACATCCATCACCACACTGTCAGGCTTTCCTGCACCAACTGTCCCATAGGCTCTGTGTGGAGCATTCAGAGGGAACTCTGGGCAGTGCTCACAAATTCCCTAAAGGCTGCTCTTTCGTTATGATCACAAATCCCCAGTATCCAGGACTCAGAACCTGTTCTGCTCCTGTGTTTTGTTACGCCTTGAAGTTTCACATATTTCCTGTTTCACATGAGCCATTAGGAAGAGTTATTGACAAACAGGAGCTGTTCAAAGGAGAGCAACTGAAATGATCAAGGGAGTAGAGGGATTGATTTAGAAAGAAAGATTAAAAGGATAAAGTCTGGAGAGATTGGTTAAACAGCAACTACTGTGAGCATGATAACCTACACATACTTAAAAAGTATTTCAGAAACAGGAAAACACTAGTAGCATGATACATGGGGAGACAAGTGAAAACAGGCAGGAATTGAGAGTAACCTGAATTTTCCCTTTGAGATTAGCTTTCAGACAATAGGAAAGGAAATGTTCACCGTCACTACCCTAACCTGATGGCACCAGGCAAGAAACCTAATTGCTCTCAATATAAACCCTAGGACAAAAAATACTAGTAAATGTAACATAAGCTGAGATGTCTAGGGATGGCACTGGGTTGGGTAAAGTTGTGAACATCTTGGTGAGGAGATAGCTTTGAAAGAAACTGTGTTCAAAGCAGCCCTCTTTCCAGAGCCCCTCATAACCCAGGGAAGCCCACCCTAGACAGCAAAGCTGACAACATATCTCCCCAGGAACCTGCTCTCCTTGTTTTGCAAGTGAAATGGCTTGTGGATGAGACTGAGACTCTCCTGACAGGGCCATGTACATGGGTGAGGTTCCTGCAATGCCCCATCACCATCTGGTCCATGAGCTCTGATGTGCTACAGCCATTTTTTAGTTTTAGTCTTGACAACTTCCCATGCCAGAGTGTGCAGCTGAGCAAGCCTGACCAGATGCTTATCAAGTGTAAATCGGTGCAAATGTCTATTTATATCAGCTGAGGCTATGCACCACTCTTTATAATGAACCATGTGTCCATTGTGCATTCATGGGCTCATAGAGACGAAGACTAAAGGGACTACTAGATCATCTGTTTTGACCTTCCAAGTCTTTCAGGCCATTAATTTTCACCCAGTTATCCCTGGATTGAACCCAATAATTTGCTATTGACTAAAGCATAATACGTGTTTAGCTAAGAAGCAACTCTTTGACTGAAGTCTGTTGTTGATCTCAAGACATTGAAACATGGCTAATCCACTCCTTCATGTGCAAGTTTCTTACTATGGCTAATCACCTTTGCTCCTTCATTATAAAGCATGCAGTTTCCACTTGAACCTGCCCTGTTCTATTGAATGTTACCTGCTACTGAGGTCTGAGTTTGTTCAGGCTCAAGCCATAAGGTCTAGTAATTTGTGATCATTTTTACATTTGCTCAGTTTTCAGGCAAAAATATATTGAAGTGTGGGTTGAAAACAGTTTGTAATGAGAGTCACACAAAAGTATTTCATATTCTCCATGAAAATAATTGTATGTTAAAAACATGTGTATATTGCTTGACTTAGATAAGGTCAACTAATGATTCAACCTGTTAGTCTGATCAGTCATAGTATCCCCCTTACCTGAGTATTTGAATGCCTCCCTGTGATACTGGTAGCAACAGCAAAGTCCCTAATGGGTTTATACTGTGGCATATTTGTCTTTAGGAAAGTAGTTGCTCCATTCACACATTTCCTTGAATTTCTTCTCATGGCTGTTGCAGGACAAAATAGACTGCAGCAGATGGACCCGTGGTCTGAACTAGTACGGCTGCTCTTACAACCAGAATTATGCTTAAGAAAGGATATGCTTACTATCAGTTTTCTCCTTTCAGCTGTTAAGGGATTTGGGGTGCAAACATGAGTCTGTGTTTTGAGTTCCATTCTTCTAGTGGAAATGGTTTTTAATGGAGACAGTGAAGAGACCTGTAATAACGCATTTAAAATGCACTTTCTGCAAATAGTATGCAACACTGACTTAAAATTTGCCATGTCTACAAACATCTCTGCCAGTAAACTGATTTGTGAGATAGTTCATGGAAACACAGCAAAAAAAGGGGAGTGAACTCAGCAGAAAGGAATGAATTAAAAATTTGAAAGAAGATTTGTGGGTCATTCCTCAGGACCTGCTAACAGATTTAAGGCAGCTTAGAAGAGCTGATTTGGAGGTATAGTTTCACAACCCCAGACAGGGCTGTGCAACATTATACTTGCTTTCATGGGAATCTCTCCCAGGGCTTATAAGAATCTCCCTGGGTGAGTTAATGGGCCAGATACCACATAAGACGTCTGACCACAACAGCTTGCTTGTTTGTTTAGGCAGTTCCAGAGACACACAGTCTGAGAGTGATCCAAGTATTGGAAAACAGAAACAAATATAACACCTTCTATCTCTTTTTCCCTCCTCTGCCCCGTAAAGGAAAGAGACAGATTAGCTTATAGGGTGATTTGTTTGTTTACACTTCTGTGCGTGCTAATGAGTGGGTGTGTGGATGTGTTGTGTTTTACACCCATACGGGTTGGTGTAAAAAGCTTATTGATGGAGGTCTATGTTGGGGAACTGAGCTCTCCGTGGAGAGGGCAGGAACTACAAGGATTCTCACTGTTTGTGGGAGTAATTCAATGATCCGAGCCCTGTGAAATTCTGTCCCCAGCACAGACTTCATCCTCGGAGTCAACAGCCTGCTTCTTCCTGCACGGTGTAGTAACCCTGGGGTTACGCAGAAAGGTGAATTTCTTCGGCAACTCAGACAAAACCCGTGGCAGGCACGGAGTATTGGGGCAGAGACCTTGAAGGTGACTCTGTCTTCACTGGTGGCCAGTACAAATGAGGGAGCAGCCGGGTGATGTTCTCACAGTAATCAGTGTTGCTAGGGAGACCAGAGACTGTGTTTTCTCAACTGGAGCTTTTCCAGGATGCCCGGCTTCTTCACTAGACATTAGCTGCAATAATCAGTCATGAATGCCTGGATCACTGTGCTGAGACCGGTGTCTGATAGGATAGGACACCATCTTCTGGCAAGTTGCAACTGGGAGTGTTTTAATAATATGGTTATCTGGGAGTTACACAGGAATAGGAGTAAGACATCCAAAGGGACTTCAAAGCTACAGGTGGACTTAAGAGTCTGAGGCTGATGCCCCTCAGTGGCAGATAGTGCTAGGAAAGAAATACATGAATGCTTTGAAGTGTTTCATTTCTTTTTGCAAGCATCAATTTGGTTGCCACTTTCCTCCATTCCTCTGCCACAGCTCTTTCTTCAAAGGTTCCTTTAATATAGGCACAGTGTGAAGCACGTCATAACAAAATATACAATTCCCTGTCTGTGGAGGCATTTCCCCAAGAATTGTTCTTGCAGTGTAGCCCCAAATAGGTCTGGAACTTGTCTGTGCTACTTAGGTATGATTAATTAGTCAGGGATCTCTTCTTCCCTGAATTTAAGCCTTAAAAAAAAAAAAAAAAAAAAGAGGGAAGGATTTATCCTACAAAAATTACCTGCAAAATGAAATTCCATACAAAAGCATGGATCTAAGGCTGCAAGGGAAGATTAATAGAATTCAAGTAAACAAAAAATGATCACGTAAAAATATATTTCCAGAATTATATGCTTCTCTAAAAAAACTTCCAAACCCATCAGTCACTAAAAGCATAGGAAATTCAAAGCAAGTGTGAAGATATGAGAATCTCTAATAACGGTAAATACAGAATTGCACGGTGAAGCAACCTTAAGTCTGACTCCAGCAACGATTTCAGAAAAATCAGACATTCTGAGACTAACCTTGTCCATCCATTACCCACAGTGTCATCAGATCAATGGCCACAAAACTAGAATGCTTTATTCTCCATCGCTCTGAGGTTGTGCTGACTATGGCCCTTCTTTACAGCCATGCACTCTCTACAGAAAAACACATATTTCACAAATTCCTCACCAGACAAATAGCACATCGAAGACATCACTCTGCACTTGTCATTCTGATTCTATTTACTCCAATTAAAAAAAAGACTGCAAAGCACAGGGCTAGCAGAAATGAATCTCCTCATCTCCGTTCCTTCCCTATGCCTGCCATGCAAAGAAGCCTTTCATTGGAAAAACAGAGCCTGACTCCTTGGGAAATGCTGGGTAGAGTGGTGACTGTCATTGCCAAGCACTTCCCCAGTACAGGGAGCTGGGTGCCAGCAGAAATACCTACTCAGGTTCCCCACTAGACCCTGCCTCAGGTCCAGTGGTCCCACAATGCCAAACTGGTGCTGTTCTTCACACTCCCTCCCAGGCTGGGAAATCCCTGTCTGGTGGTGCATTGTGCTCTGCACCACTGCCTGAGTTTTGTGGTGGAGAGGATGTTTAAAGGCACTGATGCTGTTCTGAAACTTGTCTCTCTTACCAGATTCCATGAAGAACACACAAGTACAAGAACAATAACACCTTTATGCATTCACAGTGTCTGGACCTAACTTTCTGCAGTGCATGGTTTATATTTATATTTTTAATGCCCTGCAATAATTACAGCTGCTCTCTCTTGCAGGCACTGCAACAGAGGGGAAAAGAGGGGTGGAAGAACAGAAACTGGAAACATAGGCTTTGAGGAACCCAGAGGATGCCTTGGGGTCAGAGTACTCTGGTGTTTCCTTCCAGACAGCTATGTGGTGTCATGGCTCACAATGGAGAGATCCCTGCTACAGACCTGAGCCAGCTCTGCAGGTGTCAGTGAGCAGCTAGAAACTGAGAACAAAGTCCAGTTTTGGACTTGAACATAACACTGTGGCTGGATCCAAAAGACACAAGGCATTATTTCTTGGAGATCTCAAGCAAAATAGAGCCAGAGTATCTGTTGGTTATTTAAAGAAGCCTCGGCCAAACGAAGGCTGCCACACACCACAAACACAAAAGCTCTAGACTGTACTTTGCTGGAAACAACCTTTCATCCCAGAAAACACTTTTCTAGTATCACTGTTTTTATGACTGAATCTGATGATGGCAGTGGTTGTTTTCTTCACAGTTCACAGAGAATGGCCATCAAAAAATAGCCAACTTTTCCTTCCTCTTTGATGAGTCTCCATAACCTTGGTGTGAATTTATAGTCTGTTGTTGCCTTTTGAGATGCCATATGTGCGAGAGAATAAGAGGGAGGGAGACATTTTGTTTCTGAAAATTATGCCGTGCTTAGCACTATTACAGCATCGTGGACAACGTATATCATTTAAGATAGAAGAAGAGGTCTGGGGTGAGGGAAGACCTTGCGGTAAGCACAAATGTCTCTTGTCCTTGGGGGCAAAGAAAAGAAACCTAAACCACACCCTAGACTAATTAATGTAATATAATCTATTCCAAGAGGAAGAAAGTTCTGAAGTGTTTTTTAATTATTTCCCATGGATAAATCTTCTTTGACAGGAAAGATTCAGCAGTACCCAGTGAAGGGCAACAATTTCTAAGGCTAGGAATTCAGCGCAAGATTCTATTCAGCCTGAGGGTGACATCCTAACTGGGAGATTTATGGAGAAACTGCTCTAACACCTGAATTTTTTTGACTCCCTTTATTTTGGTTGACCCTAATGATTTGGTGTCACCTTGTGGATTTTGCTAATCATATCTTCTCTTGCTCAGCAAATGAAGACCAAAAGAACCTTCAATCAGCTCTGCCTCTGCTTTTTCTATTCCTCTTGCTATTAACTGTTGCTATTATTGTTGTTATTATTATTATTGTTAGTAGTAGTAGTATTGAAATAGAAACCCCTTTGAAGTTCCTGGACTAGAACTCAAAAAAAAACACAGAAGAAAAATACAAGTTTCTTGATCTTTAAAGATTAAGATTTATCTGCTGGCATCATTTGGGCAAATAACCCATGGCAAAGTGGCTTAGCCTTCACAGCCATTGAAGCTGGATTGCACCTTTGAGATCCACTGCCTTATTTCTGCAAATTTTATCACCATTTAGGCAGTGTCCAGCTGTGTGTGCTTGGGTGTGTTTGTGCTGGTGATGTGCCTCCTGACCCCACCAGCCCTATAAGCAGAAGTAGTGGTGATGGTGGCATATGCTGATGGCTGTGTGCCAGGCTGTGCCAGTGCCAGAACAGTCTTCAGACATTAGCCAAACTCAATTTTGTTATTGTCCTATTAAGAAAAGACTGAGGGCCATCTGAAAAGCTAAATCTAGGTTGTGATGGAAGGAATTAGGATAAATTCAACACTGCTAGTCCAGGCTGTCAAGCAAGCTGTTTTGATTGTACCCAGGTTCTGAACCACAGGATACATGCTATTTCCCATGCTCCTTGATACAGGAGCTCTGAACTGGTTCAAAGCTTCATTTGTGTGTCCATGGGACTCATGCCCAAGTCACAGATCCTTGCTGCATGACAGGGACAATGAATACTGACTCTGTACTCTGTTGGTGCCATCAGCACTGGGTTACCTTTGTTTTCTATCTGTCCTGCTCACAGTGTAGCATACAGGTATGTGATTAGGTGGTCAGAGCTGCAGTATAGAATGAAAATGAATGAAGAGGAGAAAAACGGAACCCTAACACAGAAAAATAGTGATATGAAGGTGTCTAATGGAAAATAATAGTAATCAGTAAGGGTAGGAATAAAATTTAGTTCTTCTCATAATTTTCTGCAATGTTCTCAACCATCAGTGTGCTGGCAATACTTTATCTTAGTATTAGCATTAGCAGCTAAATGCAGCTCAAAATAACATGTTTTCCCAAGAATCAGAATACTAATATACAAATGATCAAGTTACTATGACTGTTTTTTAAAGTCTTGGCAAGCAACTACAGGTCAATTACCATTATCATTGCTACTAATCTTGGGACTATTCACTATAGTAAAACAACTGTGGTTTTTCTCTCCAAGGCAAGGCTTTATGATTTTTGTTCCTCAGCCTTTCTTAAAAAAATACTATTTTAAATTTTGCTCCCAAAGGTATACAAATCGTCTAAAGAGACTCTGACCTACCAGTTTGGGACTTTTAGACACTTTTGACAGAACCCTTAATAGTAATGTCTGAACTATCTGCTGAAAGCTACTGGAATAAAACTCAAAAGAACTCCAGAAACAGTCACCCTCGCCCACCTATAAATGTGAATATCCTTGTGTTTTGTGTTGTGCTCATTGCAGTAGGAAGCTAATCCCAGTCTAGGGCTTTGAGGTGTTATCACTAAGACAGTGATGCACAAACAAGTAAAAATAAGATAAGGGGAAAAAAGAAAGTGGATACAAGGGGGAGCACAAAGTAACAGCAAAATGATTAATTAATGAAAAGTTGAATAAGCAAGAAGTTCACCTCTTCTTTCAGGCTATTAGAAAATGACATCATCATCAGTGGTTCATTTTTTTAGGGTACTCTACTGTGAGGTCATCCTTTCTTCGTGCTGGCAATTAACAAGTGTCTTTTTTTAAAAAAACAAAATATAGAGAGAGCAAGGCCCATAATTCCTTTTTAATAGGCGCATAGACTAAAGCAATCCATCTGTCTAAATAATAAATAAACATACGCAAGTCTGAACCAAGCAGACATGAAAAGGGGTCAGTGCCTGTATGAATAGGATTTGCATCCTTGGCCACTAGCTAGGCAATACCACAGTACGTCAGGAACATAATGCTGAGGCTATGATACCTATGTAAATACTGGATAGGCCTTTGAGGTAGCTTTTCAGGTGCCTTCGAGCAAGCAAAACCCCTCTTTGATTGTAGGTGTGGTAGGACTTCTTCCTGCTGGGCTAGCAGCAGCAGGAGGCCTTTAAGCCTGCAAGGGGAGACTCTGAAGCATATCTCCATCAGGTGCTCTGCCTAGAAAGTGAGGGCCAAAGCAACTCACCTCGCAGCCCTCATGACCTCAAAAAGCCTGGTAGTGGCAGTCTCTTGAGTTTCTTGGATTTTGGAGCTTGTAGGAACGCTTGTGGTGAGCTGCAAGGGTGGATAAGGGAGTGAGCTGGTGCTTCCTGCATTTCAGTGTTGAGGGCAAGCAGAGTGGCTGTTATGCAAAGGAGGTGGAAAGAACCAGATCCTGGACTGCAGTCATCTACAGAAATAAGAAGGGTCTAGCTTGCAGCTGGACAGATGTGTCAGATGCTTTGAGAAATGCTTACAGCCTAGATTCTAAAAATGACCTAGGGGAAAAAAGAGAAAGACACAAACCCCTAGATTTTAGGTGCCAGGCTTGTGGAGTGAAAACAAGGCATTTCAGGTCTCAGTGCTCCATGTGGAATAAATCAAGTGTTTCAGAAGAATAACAACCTGCAACTTTCTGCCAGTCTCACTGGAGAAGAAAGAACATCCCCTCCCAAAAGTATTATGTGGGGTGGGAATCTCCCCTTGCTGATCTGTGTGAAGAAACTGTGAGCCTGGTGTGAAGAGTGCTGGTCTGCCTCCCTGCTCACAGAGGATGTGTATGCATGCATGTGTAAGTACAGCAAAGCTCAGAAAGCACTCAGACCCTGATGTGGTGGGACAGCCCTATGTTACAGCTGGCTTTGCCAGGCAGCTGGAAGGCAGGCATTTTCAGCGTCTCACACACAGTAACTGCTGTTAGAGCTCTGTGGAGGAGGAATGGGGGGTGGTACCCTGTGGACCATTGCTGTAGCCTGAGCTGTGTGTATTGATTGAGGGAGCAGGTTTCTTCCATATATTCATAGAGGCTGGTTTAGCTTGAGCTGGGACTCAGAGACTGTGTCTCTCTTTCTCTGGTTATGATTTATTACTTCAATCCAATTTATAGCCATTTACAAAAATGCTGAACTGGCTGTAAATCAGTAAAAGACCATAAAATACTCATGAGAACTGCTGAAATCCATCTGGGTGAGCTTCCTTCCCTCCCAAGAGCAGCCATCTGAGGGCAGGAAGATGTAGCCCTCCCATCAAGCCCACTAGCAGTGAAGGGAGTGGGGGGGAGATGTAGTGCTAGGCTGGAGGGAAAGGTGAAGGGAAGGAGGCTTGCTTTCTGAGAGCATACGGGAGTCAGCCCGAGGAGCACAATGGTGATAACAGCAGCTCTGTAGGGGTTCCTCAGAAGAGTTTCACCTCAGTGCAGGGCTTAGGCAAAATCCACAGGGAAACGGTGAGTGAAGTTTCTTTCAAAGATCTACAATGATGTTTCAGAGGGCTAGTGTTTTATTAAGTTGGTGACTCTTGGAGGCAGTTCATGGGGAACACAGACTTAAATGTCCAGGTTATTTTTATTATTGCCAGCTACTCCAGTGAGATATTTCTGTGGGAGGTAGGTTAGGCCATCATAGGTTAGACTTCCAGTCCTTGGGGGATTCTGTGAGGTAAGTACTTACCTGCCTCTCTTGCCTGAAGATCATGTTCAGAGTATAGGGAAGCCATCCAAGCAAGAGGCCCAGTTGTGCCAAATTGCATGCTTACCACAGCAGCAGGGGATGATGAAGTGTGCTACAGAGCTACTTGTATATATTTATTAGGATTCATATCCTATTTTTGACTTGCTTGTAGTGCAGATTTTCCCCTCCTACCCTAAAAATTACTTACTGCTAGGGAGCAGGTGGAATTCAATGAGAATGTTTGCAGGTCTCCTTTTTCTTTTTTACCCCACTTCAAGTTGCTGATCAGGAAACACTAGAGCACCAGGCTGGAAGGCACTGCAGGGGTTACCATGCCTTTTCTGCTCTTTCTCTCTCGAGCAGCTGTGGTGATGCAGAACAAGATTGGTAGAAAATAACTGAAGGATCTAGGAGTATCCCCCAAACTCTTACTCTATAGCAAAACACTTCCCAGCGCATGGAGAGATTCAGATTATAAGAAATGTTCGAAAACCAGAAAACAGAGTGTGCAAGAAGGAGACTAAGCCCTCTCTAGATTTATTGACTGTGAATTGCAAAGAAAGGAAAACTATTGTTAAATTCTCC
Source organism: Cephalopterus ornatus (assembly GCA_013396775.1). NCBI lineage: Eukaryota > Metazoa > Chordata > Aves > Passeriformes > Cotingidae > Cephalopterus > Cephalopterus ornatus. The sequence continues at coordinate 72,908 of VZRE01012421.1, read as the reverse complement.
ACCTCCCCAGTGGAGATACCAGGTTCTTGTGTAGAAGACAAACTGTGATGATGCTCTGCTTTTATTTCCTCCTGTGTCATGCTGACAAGAGGCCTAAGCTCACTTGGGTGCCTAGGCACTGAGATCCAGAAGGGAGTACCATCTCATTCCTCCTGAGCAGTGGGGTTTGAGCCATTGGGTTCACCTACTGAATGTCTGAGAAGTCCCAATATGGTAACCAGTTGGGGTAGATTGATTTACTTTGGTTTATATAACACCAGAAGACAATGGAGAGGGTAAGAGTGCCTAACATACTCTGCTGGCTCAAACAGGAAGAATACAGAAAGCCCTCACAAAATGCGTAGTAGGGATAGTCCTGTGTATTCATCAGCCACATTCCTGGACTTCCTCACACCATGGTCTCTGTGTGATAAGGATCCCCAGATTAAGGGAGTGTTTGACACAGGGTGCTTGGTATGAAGGGCCAAGGAAGACCATATGTTCATCAACTGCAGTGCTCTGCATGACAGTGCTATGATGCTATGGGCAGCTCTGTGCTAATTTCTACCTCAGGTTCTTGGTGCTGCATTTGGACCACAGCTCAGAATAATCTGGGCTGGATTTAACAACACCCCTGCAACGAAGTCTCCCCACAAGCCTTGGCACACTGTCCCAGAAGGTTATTATTCTTGCAGTTTAACATTACTAGTCTGAATCTGCCTAGCTGCAGATTTGTGGCTTTCTTGTGTGTGTGCCAAAGTGGCATGGTGCTTCACCTCTGAGCTGGTATTTCTGATTGGGCTGGCTCATCTCTGGGACATTGCTGCAGTTTCCCAAGAGCAATGAACCCTGGCCAGTGCTGTGTGTTTCTTTTCTTTCTTGTGTGCAATGCCTTGGGGAGAGATAAGCAATTGTGCTGTCTATGCACTGCCTGTGACCCTGCAGTGCCCTGAGAGTGAAATCCAGGCTCTGCTCTACTTCACATTCAAAACAACGGCAGAAAATAACTTCCACTTTCTTCATTTCTGTGGGCTCGGGCTCATGGACAACGATAACGAGAAATTGCTACAGCTGAGTGGTGAGTGAACGAGCAAGCCTGAAGAATGTCTCCCTTATCCCTCTGGCCAGCACAGGTTTAAAAGTCAGTGCTGATCACCTGGCTGCTTGGACAGGCTAAATCCGTGCCAAAAGAAGCCCTGATGAGAGTGAGGGAAGGAGGGAGGGAAGATAAATTGCATTAAAGCTGTCGAAAATATAGGATGACCCTATGCCTCTATGAGGAATGGGATATCCTTTGCCCACCTCATGTAGGATGCAGGCTCTAGCTTGGTGCCCACTATCCTTCGCATCACTCAGCCATTGTGGATGAGGGATGCCTGGGAAATGAGAGGCAAATTAGGTCAGCTCTGCTGACCTATGCAGATTCTTCATTTCTATGCACTTAACTGGGCTCTTTCCTGGCTATCCAGTTAAGTTTCTGAAGCCCAGGTTCTGTTTTCTCCATAGTCTTAGGCCTAATTAACAAATCAACAGTTTCCTCCTATCATTGCATTTTTTTCCTCCGGAGAATTCACTCCCAAGGTTTTCTTTAGCAACAAGCCAGCAAAGTCACTGTCCCATGATAAAAGCTCCCAAGGTTGCAAGTTTCGCTCTCACTGACAGATGTTTTCCTTTTTTTTCATCACAGGAATTAGATAACCATCATCTCATAGACCTACTGCTCTCTGCATGTGCCCTTAATGCTCTGTGGGAAGTTCAGCTCAGAATGAGGATACCTGAAATCTAGTGATATTATGAGTGCATGAAACTACTGCTAAAGGTTTGGTTATAATTAAGGGATTATATAGTGTGTGATTCTTTGACAATGGAATATTCTACCATGTCTGCCATACCCTGACATTTTAATTCAGAATGTAAGGAGTCTACAGCTGGCTTGCTCTTTTATTTATTTCAGATTGAGTTGTGTGAATAATGGAGCTTTCAATTCGATGACTGGACAAAAAAATAAAGTAAGCTGAAGGAAAAAGAGAATGGTGAGTTCCATTGCCCAGCGGTACCTCATTCAATCCAAAACTGAAAAAGAAAAGTTTCTTTTAATTGTAGGGAGGATGTTAATTCTTTTCTTGTAAAAGTCTTTTTTCTTAAGCGTGGACAGTTTTTAAAAATGGTAACATCATTTCAACAGTTTAAAAAAAAATAAAAATCTGACTTTTATGAGATTTCTTTCCTCGCATCTCACTTTTTTTTTAATTTTATCCAGAAGTGAGCATGTCAAAATTCACCCAAATTCACTTAGATCTTCACAAGTAGAATTTTTGTTCTGCTCAAAAATGTTATGTGCAATCTCTCCCAGTGAGCTCAGTTTTGTGATATGGCAGTTCCAGTGAGTTTGTAGGGTTCCATATTTATTTCCTCTTGGTACCACTACCAATAGCCTCCATTTGAGGGAAAACCCGTTCAAAATATGTTGTGCAGTGCTCAACTGTAGTTTCAAAGTCAAGCCTTGCATAAAGTAAAAGTTTTCTGCAAGCCAAAATGAGGTGCACTGATACACTGAAAACTTCCTTGTTTCAGCTGTTTTACTCAGACATGGCTAAGTCAAATATAGTAAATAATGTCTGGTACAGGAAGGTGGAAGCTTCTTCCAGAGCTGAGCTGTCTGTGTAGGACAAGAAAAGTTACTATAGTAAGTAAATTCACCAAGATTGTGAGGCATACACAGGAAACAGATTTGTTGTGAAGAGGCAAACCTGCCATCTGATAGTAGCTGGGCAGGTGGTGATTTGTGATTACTGTTCCTGAGTAGCTGAGAATTATGCACATCCTATTATGTTTGTTAACCCATCTGTCCTGCTTACCCCCCACATACTTTTATCTTGTTCTCGTCTTTAAAGCTATTAGCTCTTTCTGTAAGAGGTTGTAATTTACTCTGCTGAATTATGTCCCCAGTGTGTCCCCTGGCATGTCCTGTCTGTCTGTGTGTCCTTTTTGGCCCTGACTGACTGAGAAAATGTTCAGCCTTTTAAAGAGGTGATGTTGCTAACCATTGTGCTTATACTGATTTGAGGGAGCAATCTGAATAGCTGAATTGTTGTCCAGATGAAGGCAATTTCACATTTGCTCCTTGGGAGCCAAGCTTTGGCATTCAGTGGAGATTTCTAAAAGGGAGACAGCTTTGCACATTTTTGGTCACTGGTATGTACTGGAGGGGCGTGGGGTGGTGGCATTTTTGTGGGGAGCAAATTATGTGGAATGTGCTTGGGTAACCAGTTTTACTTCCATTGGAAGCCATTCTTTAAGTCTCATGTAATGACTACCTGTGTGCAATAGTAACAGTATACACTTATTCCAGTCTTTTTTTATTGATTTCCAACAAGACTATGACAGTGGACCTGTCTGTGATCAGAAAGAAACATGGAAGCAGCCCTTTATCCTTCATCTGGACATCTGAGGTGGCCACTCAAATCAGAGTGGGTAGGGAGGCCCAGGAGAGAATAAGGTGAAAGCTCATTCAAACCTAATGGGAAACAATGGTGTTAGATACAGGAAAACACAAGGCCCAGGATCCAGACAGAATTGCGCAGGTGAACTTTGTGCACATTGTCTAAGCCATTAGTAACCAGCAGGGAAGAGCTCCTGAGGTCAGTTGAGACCTGGCATGCAGCAGCTCACAGTAGGCTGTATGCCAGTGAATATTGTGGCTCTATGCAGTTTCCCCAACCCACTGTTATTACCTGTTGCCAAATAGAGGGGAGAGTGGTAAGAAAGGTAGAAAGTGTGGTGGCTCTTCTAAGCCTCAGCCTTAAACCAACTTCATCCATTCATGATGCTGAAATAGGAAAATGGCAGTCAGGGCATTGCATGCAAAATCGTCTGAAATGGGATCAACTCTTTTCCATCCTGCTCTTCTGCTTTGATTCCATGTTAGATCTCATTTTTTCCTTGCCTGTGTTTTCTGTCAGTGTTTGACCTTTCCTCCCCAGTCCCTTGGCCTTTTCTATTCTAAGCTGATAAGAAGGAACTCAGAGTTGATATGCAGGAATCCCTGGACACAGCTATTTTTTTCATCAGTAGTTAATTTTCCACTTCTTTTATTTCCTTTGAGATTCAATACATCTACTTTCATGCTTCTGTGATTCAGTTTGTGGAGGAGACAGACAAGGAAATGCTGAATAAATCTCTTGCCTTCTCTCTCTCTCACTCCTTTACTCCCATCTTTGCATTGCTCCCTCTCCTTCTCTTCCTTCATACCACCAGTGTTTTCACGTCTGTGGGTTTTTTTGGCTCCCGAGGATTCCAGGTTAGGACAATTATAGATGTCAAGAGGGATTTCAGAGATAGTCATGTTTTGTTGACTAGAAGATATTGTGGCTCCACTGTAGGCACTTCAGAAAGCTGCCACATGGCTTCACTCAGAAGCCCCATTGGTCCTGGACAGTGCCAGCTCCTGAGGAGTTTGCAGTGAAGGGTAGAGTGTTTTTCATTAATTCCCTTCCTTTTAAGTATTTCATCTTGACGCTAGAAGAAAAATTTTATTAGAGGGGAAAGGCTACATGTTGTGGAAATGCATCTCCATCAGAAGGAGAATAGGAGGAGAGAGAGAAGTTAAAGAGAGGGGCAAGGGGAGAGAAACTGATGCTTGAGGAATACATTCAGTGCAAGTAGCTCAGTGTGTAGCTGCTGTGCAAGCTGCAGGAGCCTGAGCCCAAGCGGCCATGAACTGTCCATCCTTTGCACAACAAAGGGCCCCAGGAGCTGTGGCTCAGCTGGATGACTGGATGCTGAGAGACAGCAGAAGACATGGACTCAGACTTTCCCACTCTTAGACTGTGAGGGTATAAAAGGCCAGGGTTTTCTTTGTTTGGGGTCCCTCCTTGAGGGGACCAGATTGAGCTGGTATTTTGTAATTGTCATTGTACCAACATTCAGTTATTTTAAGGATCAAGATGTCTGAGACTGCAATGAGAAACCTGGGATTGAACCAGTAAGAAAACCCACTCTGGCTGTGTGAGTGTGGGGTGTGTAAATGCGAAGGGGCCCCAGTCCCAGCTCAGGTTCTGCAAGTATGACTGCCAGAAAGGCTCCTGGATGGCTGGACAGGGAAGTTTCCTTACATGATGGGAATACAGTTCCTTGGGCTAGTTCACTACTGTCCTTTCACTTGGTGCAGAGGCAATAGTTTTTCATTAGGAGATAGTCTGCTTAGTTTGTCATGTAGCCCAGTAAACTGCCATCTAATTACTGAGAGGCCTGCTAGCTAACTAAATGCTATTTTATACTAGACTTGTTTGTAGCATCTGACTATGTTAAAGTAGCTGAAGTCACAGGCTCACAGTACCTGTCATGTCTGAGGGGAACACGTGTTCTTTTCTGAGCAACTGTCTAGTTGTGTGATTTTTTTTTTTTTTTTAGGAGGCCTGTCTGAGGGAGCCCATATGGGCAAAGTACTGCCAAATGCGTTTCAAACTCGTCTGGGAGAAGTCTGCTCAGCAGCCAGCCAGGACTCAGATATTGCATTCAAATAGAAGCAAGTAAATGTCATTTAGACTATTAATTGAGCATGAGAGGATGCAGAACTGTTTCACACGAGCACTAGAAAGATTTTTTTGAAACAGTAGTCCAAATGTCCCTCCTTGTATATAATGGAACAAATGATAATGATTTCCACAGGAACAGTACAATATGATAAAGATTAGCATTTGGGCTGTTCAAGAGCTAAAAACTTTTCTGATTTCTCAGGTGGTCAGATGGGTTAAGAGGGTCAACATATTGTTGAAGTGTTTGAACCCAGCTAATGCAAACTTTGTTGCGCTTTTAAGACCATAGGAAAGAAATTGGTTGTATCCACCAACTAAGCAATGGTAGGAGTATTCACAGCAGTTTCCTATCTACCATAGAAGGATGCTAATACTGTGTATTACAGCATAAAATGATCTCTGATCTAGAGTCTCCATTCTTAACATTTTTCACGTAAGTCAGGAGTTAAAACCTCTTTCCTGGTTCATCTCTCTGTAATAACAACAAAAGTCTTTCCTCAGTCTTGGTTCTTTTATGAACTGACAGAATAAATCTTTGCAGCTGTTTTGATGGACAAATCCTCTGCAATGTTTAATGCTATGCCTGATTATCAGGGAAGCATCCCATAACCTGTCATCAGGAGTCATTATTTGTTTGGTTTGACTTGCAGGAGCTCCTTGTTCTCAAAGGGTTTCAGAATGCACTGGTGAAGAACCCTGGCAAGTCAGAGGACCATACTGACCCCAAAAGGCAGAACATAAGGTGCAGCAATGAGATAAATAGCTGCTTAAGAGGGCTCCAAGAGGAATTCATTCTCCAGTTGCTTTCTGCTGCTGAAAAGGAGATTTATGGCACTTTCATTCAACTATGTAAACGTGACTTGAGCTCCAGGGAAAGGTGTGTTCTATATATCTAGAAAAAGATGAGGCAATGAAACAAAGTTTTTGTGTCACAAAAGGGAGTGCTTGCTACATGGCAAAGAGTCAGTCATCTTGAGCTGAGAATCTTCTGATGCAAGTTTGAGCCAAGAAACAACTACTTCAGTTTGGGCTCCAAACTGACCTGGTGAAGTAATCAATCATTTAGTGTTGTGACTGGGCCAAAAAGTTAGGGAAATCACTTGGATTTTAACCAGAACGTAATTTTTGTAGTAGTGTTGCCAAAGCAAGACATCTATGCCTTCCCCTTTGGTGTCGTCTTGGTCAAATCCAAAATGCCATCTTAAACCCCTCAAAATGTCAGCTGCATTTTCAGGATAACTGCTGTTAAGGTGTTTTTGTTATGTAGGCCATCAGGCATTTTTACAGCACCAGAACACAAAGATCCTTATTTAAGGGAAACGGGACCTAAATATCTGCTGAGTTTCCCAAAGAGTATCCGTGTATGGCAGGGTGTTTTTTAACCCAAACACAATCCCTGCTATTCCTTTGCTTGGCAGGAGATCAGTCACAGTTGATGTCCCAAAGATGACTTATGGTCTTGAAAGCTTGTTATTATACTAGATGATCTCAGGAGATCTCTTCCAATCCCAAAGATCCTGTAATTCTGTAATTAAGCCACTATTGATGGCAGTTCAAACTGAGTGACCAGTTTGGCATCTTTGGAACAGACCCTTTTCACCTCCAGAGAGAGTGGGCTAAAACCTGCCTTTTATGGGTTAAAAGAGTCCAAACAACAGAGTGTAAAGCTGAAGTGTGCTTTCTGATTGTCCTGTTGTCTGAAAGAAGGTGCAATTCTGTCTGCTAGATGGAGAGCACCAAAATAAGAGAGTAACTTACAGTCACTTTTATCCTTCTGTCAGAGAAAGGATTTAGTGATCTCAGCTGTGTCTAGACTAGGCAAGAGTGTTGGATGTACCCAAAGTTTTTGGCATGTTTAAAATACCATCTACAGTACTGGATCAATTGGTCTTGTATCCTTGTATATGCTTCTGCTTTATGTACAGCTGGCAATCTAAGGTCCAGTGATTGTGAGCTAGATTAAAAACAAAAATCTCAACCCAAAACTCAGCTGATGAGCTACTTTTGTTCTATCGCTGAAGAAACCATTTGTTCTGCTGTGTGTTTGCTTCTCCTACAGCTAACACTCACCACTCCTCATTGGGAGCTTTGGTTATTTGTGTCTTCCATCCTTTATTCAACACAGTTACTCTAAAGAGTAGTTCATGTGTGGTTTGGGTGAAATGCAAGTGATTGCATTTGTAGGACAAAATAAGTTTATATATGTTTGGGTACATATAATAGAAAGAGATACCATTTGAGACTGTGAGCCTCATAAGCAGAGGTAGCAAGTCCTGAACTGGCAAGATTGGAACTATTATGATTGGCAGAAATGATATCCCAGATCTGTCTGAACCAAGATGTCTTGATATGAGTCCCAGAGACAAAAGAAATCCAGAGAATCAATTGCAAAGTTTCATTGATGGTGGATGTACTGAAATGAAAGTAAGCAAGTACATAACCAACCCACCTAGGGCGTTGGGATTCTTTACAAGCTTTTAAAGGATTGGACACATTAAAGAGACATGCAGGCTTGCTTTAGGGTGTAGGAGTAACAAAGGAATGTTAGTTAGATTGGCTTAGGGATGTAGGAATAATAAGATGTAATTTATATTGCTTAAGGATGTAGAAGAAAGAAGATTTACATAGCATGGTTTAAGGCTGTAGAAGAAATAGGATTAAATTACCCACATGAAAAATTTAGGTATCAGGAAAAAATTTCCCTTAACTCTTGCAGCATGGTTTTCCAAAGGAAGAAATGACAGTAGGATCAGGCTGTTTCTCTCTGAACTTCTGCTGTCACTGGGTAAGGTGCTTTAAAGTCCTGTAGCATCTGGCATGCAGAGGTGGAAACAGGAAAAAAATATATTAATAGGATTTGATTAGTTTATCTGGCATAAATTTACTAGTTTAGTTTTTGACCTTTAAGAACTTCCTCTGTGTATTTTTTTTCTTCATATGGTATGTAGTTACGTGTAATGTTATGGGTGAGAAATCAAGCACAAAAAAGCCTAGAAAATAAGAAAAAGGGGATGATTTCTCTTGCCACATTAACTTAACTGTGTTACAAAATGTATCAAGGCCCTGTCGATAAATGGGAAAGGGTTCAGAGAAGAACCCACTGGAATGATGCAAATTTGGAAAACTGCCTCAAATTACCTAGGAAACTCAATCTATTTAGAGAAAACTGAGAAGGATCATCATATAGGCCCTGCTTACCTACTTAGGAAGAAGACTGCAGCAATTCCAGCAAAGAAAAGTCTCACAAGACCCAGTAGTTGCATACTGAATTACAGAAAAAAAGGGAGGGGAGTAAGGCATTTTTAATTGTGAGGATAAGTTTCCACTGGGATGATACACCTGGAGAAATGATAACTCTCCCTAGATCAGTTTTTCAAATCAAGACTGGCCTGCTGTTTAAAAGAGAGATTCTAGCTCAAACACAGGCATTTTGATAATGAAATTTTTAGTTGAAATTCAATGGTCAGGGCTACGTAATCAGGCAAAATCATAATCTTTCCTTCTGTTTCCTTTATACTGCCTATTTGGTATCTCAGGAATAATGTGGGCAGCTACAAAATTTGGAAGTTTTCTATTTTCTTCCATAGCTTGGTACATGTTTTGTTCTCATGGTTACAGGGAGACTGCACACACCAATGTGTTCATCCCTAGATTGCTGTTTCCAGCACACCACCAGTTCCAGGACCTGCCATCAGTATTTAGTCTGTGTGCAAGGGTGGACATCATCCTTACTAGCACTGGGAGGCCATACTTGCATAACTTCCAAGAACAATCTTAAAACAGAAAAAGTGTAACAAATAGGGCCTGGACTTTGAAGATTCTTCCACTGAGAACAGGGCAGCAGCACAACAAAAGGTGCTGTGATGTCTGGGAGGTGGAGTTCCCTGGGCAGTTTTTATGCAAGAGGCTTCTACATCTCTAAAGAATGACTGCCACAGAGGGTAGGAAGGAAGTATGGTAAAAAAATGGGGTTTGTTGTGTGAAAGTAAGCATGAGTACAATGGTCTTCCTGCCAAGGTGAGCAAAGTCAGGCAAGTGGAGTGGAATTGAGTTAGGGTACCAAAAAAGATGTAGAATTTCAGTGGTTTAGAAATGATGTTGAAATACATTTTTATACGAAGAAATAGAAGGCTAAGGGAATTGGTGGGGGGAGGACGTAAAAGAGTGTTATTAAGGGAGTCATGTTTTTCTACACAGACCTTATCAGTAGTCTCTCATTTCTCTCCCTCTGGATCCTGTGTGCTTCAGGAGTCAGCACTACCTGAGCGGAAACCTTTCCCAATGCAGCTAATAAACTGGATATTCAGAGGAAAGCAGTGTTTTGCAAAATGATCCTCTGTTAATAAGGATTTGGGTTTTCTCTAGGTATTTTATCTGGAGTTCTTTTTTTTCTTTTTAAAATTTTTTTTCTTTTCAGAGGGTGCTTAGCATCCTTCCCCCACTCATAACAGATAATAAAGTTGACATGAGCTGGAAAAGAGTGAGTTAGGGAAAAGACATCTAGAAGCAGAGAGAGAGTGAGAAGTCTGGGCACAGGTCTTTCAACAGGAGAAGTAGATCACTCATGAATGGAAAGCAAGGGCTTCCAAAATAAGTGCTGTGCTGTTGCAAAAAAAAAAAAAAAAATGAATGGGACACATGATCAGCCTTCCTTCAAGGGCTAAATCCTCAGGCTAAGAGAAAATAGAAATTACCTTGCCCTGTTACAAATATATCTCAGTTCTGTGTTGGAATAAAATGTAAAAATACAATTTTCACAGCAGCAGCTTGAGGCACTACAAGGGTTCATGGGAACTGTAGTTTATGCCATTTTTTCTCCTACCTGCCATTCTATCTGTTGATGCCTGTCCCATAACTCCAAAGAGCAACAGCTGGTGTTGCTCTTGAGCCGAGTATGATCTGTCTGTCTTGACTCTGATGGATAAGTCCTGGACTCATTTAAACTAGGTCTGTTAAAGCTTTGGACCCATTATACATATGCACAGTGATTTGAGCGACTTCTATCATTCTGCATTTCTGCTTTAAAAGCATAATCCCTATTTTCCTAACAGAAACTAGTTCTGTCTGCCATGTTTATCCTTTTTGGCACTGTTTAGCCCCTGCCTGTAATTTAACTCATAAGGATATAATCTCCAATCCCAAGGACATTTCTACTTTCATTTAAAGCTCTATCTGCTGCAGAGGGCCAGAATATGCTTAGCAGAAGCAGCTGAGCCAAGAGGGATGGTATGATTCCCTACCCTCCCTTAGGAAAGAAATGAAAGACAAACGGTAGGGGTCCAGAGTAGGAGAGTAAAGGCTCTTTTTTTGCTAGCACAGAAGGACTGGCATGTGGAAATAAGCTGCCAGGGCAAAAGCTGCTGCTTCTTGATGATAAGCCACCCAGTCAGAGTCAGTAGGGAGGGGTGTCCTGGAGAACAAAGGCCTTTCTGGTTTGGTATGCCGAGAGTCAAGGTGATAAAACAGCTGGCAGAGTTAATAATGAGTCCATACCATTCCCAACCAGAACTGTCAAGCCTGTAAGAAGTAGAGACTCGTGTAAGAGAACTCTACGTAGGTGTTTGTTTAGAGAAAAAAGAACTGGGGTGAGATTGGGTAAGACCTGATGGAGTACAAACCTGAAAGCAGGAAAGCTGGACTAAATTCAGCTGGTGTACTTACGGGGAGATGAGTGGGGAGAAGAGGAAGTATGTGGTAAGATGGGATAAAACTTCACTGCAAGTCCAGGTGATGTCAGTGAAAAATAAAAATATAAGGTGTTCCCTTAGCTGGGACTATGTATTCTCAATAAGGAGGAATTCTCAAAAATTATGTATTCCCTGATTCCTTAGCTGCCCACAGGTGTCACCTCCGCATGATTCTGCTTGGCTCTTTTCCCTGTTGGTGGGGTGACAAAGGAAGATCTCTGTCTCCTCCTGTCCTTTTACTGCTGTGACCTTCCTTAACTGGATCTCATTTGAGAACAGATATAGACCATGCAAATGCAAATACTGCTCAGTTGCTTGTCCATAGGCTCTTCTGCGGTAAAAAGCTTCTTGGAAGGAGGAAGTGTTTCATACCCAGACTTTCTAAGGTGGAAGCAAGGTTGGGGAATGCTGAAATACTGAAAGATGAAAAGAGAGTGTCTGCAGAGCCTGATCAAAGAGATAAATGCTTAGTCTGGTCACTTCACTTCTCCTCAGCTACTGCCTACTGCAACCAGTGACAGAATGTTGTTGGTATGATGGGGAACTAGACCATAAGAGCATCCTGTGCCACAGTGCCAGGTCAGAAGACAGTCACATTCATTAAGGTGCCTGCTGCAAAATTGCTACTGTTGGACCAAATTCTAAAGCCTTTATTCATTCAAAATTTTCAGCATCTTGGAATGATGTTTTGTCTGAGTAATAACTGCAGGATTTTACTTACCCATCAGCTTAAGTAATTCTACAGAAATGACATAATTTAAAGTGCCCAGTCCTGGCTTGCATACATGTCTACTAGTGCAATGATTTTAGCCACTCTTACACAGGAATTACTTCAGAGGCTGGTAAACTTGTGGAGGGGAGATCTCCATGGGAAAACAAGAAGCTGCAGAGAGTGGTGATAGTCGCCCCACTCCCTCCCCCGCCACCACCGCCTTCCAGTGAGCAGGTAATCTATGAGGCAGTCAGGAAAATAACAACTTGGACATAAATTTGAATGTATTTTTTATTCTTTGCTTTTGACAGGAGTCCTTGTATTTACAGTATTAGATGAGTTTTCTGAATTCAGCTAGGTTGGAAAGAATCTGCAGTGCCTTCCTTAGCTGAATGGATGTGTTGCTTAAGTCTCTTAGTCAGCTGGAGAATTACCAAAGGAAGTGAGATGAGGACTTTGACAGCTCTGTATCCTGCCTTGAACAGAGGGCAACATCTACTATTTCAGCAGAAATTGCAGGGTGCAAAGAACATGGAATAATCTACCAAAGAGACAGTTGCTGCTTGACTGGTGAAAGAGTTATGTGAACCAGTAAAAATGTCATATCCTCTCTAACCTGAATGGGAATGTTTTTACTGGTAACATCTAATACCCTTGTAATTTACTTGGTCCTTGGCTTTGTCTGCCCCAATAGTGAGTTCCATAGATACTACTCTGAGAGGTGGCTTTTTATATGAGCTAAAATTCTTTTTGTAGTTGCAAACTACTGAGAGTGTCAGGGAGTTTGCAGAGGATGAAGGCTGTGATACTCTAATTTGCTATAGTTGTATTTGTAGGTGGCTGACCCCAGAACAGGTGAGAGGTGGCTGATTATTCCCCTAGCTCTAGTGGCTAAGGGCTTAGCGTAAGAGGTTCAGCCTCTGGCCACCAAATGCTACCACTGTGTGTTGCAGCAGCAGCCTACAACAGCTGCATTTGTACAAGTCAGAGGTCTGGCATCTCTTTACATGGGCTGCAGCAAGAGAAATGGCAACTGGAGAGGCCCAGTAAAGAGGAACTTTCATATTATACTGATTTACGGCAAACTACCAGGATGCCACAGTAAACTCTTTCACTCTCTTCACATTACTCTTATTTATACTTAACGTCCAATACTTTGGCTGTCATTCTTTAATCAAGATTTCTTTTAAACCTGTCTGAATTGCTTGGGGAAAACCCTGGGTAAATATTGTTATTAGTTAAGTAATAAGACACAACAGGGTGTGAAATATTACCCTATAACTCATACCTGCTCTATAGCAGTACATTGAGTGGCACAAGGCCAAATGGCTTTGTGTGTTATTTTTTTAGTTAAATCAAATTAAAAAGACACCAGCAAAGTGTCTGTGGCTGTTAAAACATGGCCATGGTGGTAGGGGGAAGAAGGGAGAAGAGTCATTTAATAAGGTGTGCTGTCAATTGCTCACTTTTTAATTTAGTGCACGATGAAAAGTACTAAGTGGAGAGCCCTGGAGATAGGTGTCCTTCACTTATCTAAAGGACAGATTGGACAGAAACAGCAGCAGTGTGAGCTCTGCCATCACTCTGTAGCAGCAGGCTTGCAAGTTCCACCTCTGGTGGGTTAAAAGGGTCCATTTGCAAGGTCCCGTTCAAACTTTTATCACTCAGCATGACCTGCCATTAACTGTGGCTTAATAAGGTGCTTCCAGGACCATAAGTTGCCTTGGAGGCATCTGTCAAATTGGAAGCAAATTGAGGCTACCACTTATGAAAACCACCAGATAGATTTTTACTGATGACTTGAGATTCCAGCCTGGGACCAAACTCAGTCTCTGCATAAGTCAGATGGTGTTGTCTCATTTGGCTCGTGTGGCAGCAAAAAGGCATCCATAATGTGTTGCACTCTAAAAGACCTTTGTTAACTGTTTTCTAACTTTTTGAGCCACATCCACATCCTTTTTTTTTTTTTTTAATTCAGCTTTATATACCACAGCATGCAATCCTGTCTGCACAGGATGGGCACTTTGGCTGGGATTGTCAAGGCTGCACTTTGGCTGCAGAGATGAACTGGCCTCCTCTGAGCTGTCACTTCTGTTTTAGTTTAGAATGACCCTTTTATGAGTAAATGGGTCCTTATCTGTTGCTCTATTTAAAAGCCCATTTGCTACATGCAGGAATCTGTTTTCAGGAATGGACAAGTGCGTCTTGGGCTGGCTAAATTGTACATTGGCTTTTCAGGAATGAACTCCTTGCACTGCAAGGAAAATGTTAAGTTTTCATAGAATCTTTTTTGTTTGTTTTTGTTTGCTTTGTGCAGACAGCTGCTGTTGTGTCCCTTACCCAAGGCCCATTAGCTACCCAGCAGCTTCTGACTCAGACAGCTAGGCTAGAAATGTAGAAAGCCATATAAAAAGATGCTCATTAATCCTTATTTGGTTCATCCCATAGGCATTTTCCTTACATGCCCAGCATTTCTCACATGCTGGACTCCCTGTGCAACAGGAGGCTTCCATTTGCTTTAGTCTTTAAAGATACAAGCAGTTTATTTGTGGAGTTGCTGTGCTGCTTATTCTCTGATGCAGGGTGGGGCGTGTGTGAATCTAGTCTAGTAAGTCTAGAGAAGGGGAGGATCCTTTACTTTTCCTTTCGCCATAGAAAATACTGCCTCTATGGACAAAAAGAATGTGAAGGCTAACAAAGTCCTTTCTCCCTGTGGTTTGAGACTGGGACAAGTCCCGGAGCAGCGTTGTGTCCTTTGCATGTGCTCATGTGTATATGTTGGCTTGCAGTTAGCACAGAGATACATCAATATTCCCGATGACAATAAATACAGCTATTAGGGTGAGTCGAGAGCTTATCTTAATTGGGTAACAGATGAGCAGGCGTATGTTGCTGTTGAATCCATCAGCATTAACTGGGCAGAGGTAAGTCTGATCAATACTGACACTTGAGTGCATGGGTAGCCACTGGAAAATATTAATTTACAATCATGACCGGCACCTCTCATTAACCAGAAATGTGTTAACCCTAATTGGTTCAACAGGCCCTGCTGTACCACACTGTGCTGCTCACAGTCTTTCTTCTAGTGCCTGAGGCTGAATTTCATACTGATGGGAACTCGATGGTGCTCAAGTTGTGTGCTTTGGGTGACCAGTCTGGCAGCTGCGCTGTAGCATCCATCAGGCCAGGAAGGTATGCAATGCACACCCACCTGGGTATACAGCCCATATGGCTGTGGAGACACGGAGATCTACATATTTGTCTGTTCATGCCTTATGGCCAACTTGAATAGGAATTAAGCTGAGTAGGAGCGACACTGATTTATACCATCTGCAAGTTTGTACCACAAATCCATAAGCATTCATATGCTTTTGAGTCTGTGCATGCACTGGGGAGGTTGCATGCAGATATGAACCGAGTACACTTGGGGTAGTATTAGGTTGCCCTCAGAACTGTCAGGGTATGTAAACAACACTGCTTTTAATGGGAAAACTGTATATATGTGTGTGTGTGTGTATGGAATACTTATGAGGGTGTGTGAAAAATGTTTCTTGTGCTATAATGCCAGCAATGACAATTTGTTTTCTCTACCTTAACAAAATCCTCACAACCATCCATTCAAAGCAGTCATCTTTGGCAAGTGCCATAAATATGCATAGTGTATATACAAATATGAGCTGTAAGAGTTGAAATCATCTTGTAATTAAGGTCCACGCCTGACAGTAAGGGAAGCTGAATTTGCTGTTAGACCTTCAGTATTTGTGGAGATAAGACTGCTATCCACACCCACCAAGGAAAGAATGAGAAGTGATGGGCTTAAATTGTAACCTAGATCTTGTTGGTCCATGTTAGAAATAACTTTCTAGCAGTAAGAATATTTACATACTAAAATAGGTTGCCTGAGAAGATTATGGAATTTCTTCTTTGAAGTTTTCACAAAGAAATGCCCAAGTTGGACAAACATCTGTTGGGACTAGTTAAAGGCAGGAAAAAAAGAGGTTTGTGTCTTTTGGAATGCTTTTCATTTATGTTTTCTCGTGCCTTTAGAAGCACAGATGTGTTTCTGCTTCTTCAGCTGAACATGGCTGGATGTCAGCACTGCCTATGCTTATAGCAACTGCATTTACAACAAACTTACCTGTAAAGTCATCTGGCCTTGATCTGTGTCCTCTGTTTTAATGGTCAAGCTTAAGTAACAGCCTTTGCCAGTCATCATAACTTGACTGCCCTCCTTTGATATTCTGGGAGCTTCAATGAAAAACATGAGGCAGAAGGAAGCAATTTCTTAGTCAAATGAGTTTCAAGATCAAGAAAGCTTTTCCTCTTCAAAACTATTCTGTACTTGTGACTTCTCAACTCCTTAATCTTTCTTTCTCGTTTTAATAGTAAGGGGTGTTACGAAGTTTTTAGTAAAAATCCTATCCAAATATATTAGCAGATGAAAATATTAAACTCTTGCCCTGCTACCTGGACCATGATTGCCCAGTCCCTTCTGAGTCCCCGGCATTCTTTTGGTCTTATTTACCCTCCAATTAGCCCAGAAATTTCTTTTTGGCATTCAGGTGTCTGTACCATAATTGATTTCCAAAACACTTGCCTTTGCAAGAATAAAGCTATTCCTTCTGTATAATTCCATAGAATAGTCACCAGTTCTCTTCTCCCTTCTTGTGTATCTGAAACTTTATGCCCCATCTGAAGTTAAAAGGCTGATTGTGTCTTCTCATTCCTTCAAAGAGGATGCTACAAGGGAATGCCTGAAACCCAGGGAATATGAAGAAGAGCACCAACAACCCATAAAGAAACACATTCCAATAGCTGATCGTTTGCATGTATGAATAATTCCAGTGAGGCTGTCTGAAAGATTTATTATTTGGCAAAAAGGAAAGGAAAAACTGTTGGCTTGTTTGAATGTTTCCACAATGAATGAGTATGGCACATGGAGATTGAGAAACAAGGTCAGACTCACTTATATCTAACTCTTGCTTACCTGTAGCCTGGATACTTGGTATTTATAAATATTTGTACCACTGCTGTTTCTTGGAGCATCTTTCACAGGAGCTCAATGGCAAATTTTCCAACAGTTTTTTGTTAAAACTTTCAGTTTGTGAAAATACAAGAATGTAGAGCTTTCTGGTGTTTTGCTTTTTTTTTTTTTTTTTTTTAATGCAATATTTTTGGAAGGAGTTTTTAGTCTCTACTGGAAACTTTTGATGAAAGAGACCAGCTGGACCTGAGAATCAAACAGCATGGTGGCCAAGGGTTTAACCAAGGAAGCTGGAAGTCACATAAAAGCCCTCAGTCTGGCTCTGTTCCCAACAGCCATGACTTTTCTCTGGGGTTTTTTTGTGATGTTTCTTGTGGTTTTTTTCAGCAGTTGAAGTACTTTTTTAGCCTTGCCTGAGTCAGGGTGGGGGGGTGGCTATTACACTTTGTATTAGCTGTCCCCATAGTTGTCAAATGAGGAGGAAATTGGTTGCGTAGGCCTGCTGGAGCACTCATCTGGGATGCGAGAGGTGGGAAACACAGGAACAAGAACTAGGACCTCCCCAGTGCAGCCAAATGCCTACCTATTTGTTAAACTTGAGTCATTCCTTCTTGGTTTTGAAAAGCAACTGACAGGTCTTGGTTTTTTCCCTCCAGTGGGCAATGACTCATTGTCAACTGACTGACTCAGAAACTAGGCAGTCTTACATGCCTGCTGGGGAATTTATCCTAAGATCTTCCCTGGTTGGCTCTTGCAGCTCTAGAAGTGGAGAGTCCCCTAGGATGTGTAAAAGCCATAAAGCTTTCTGAGATCATCCAATCAGCTTTACTCCATTAGCATCCTACTGACCATATCTGGATGCCTTAGGCTGTCCAAAGAACTTTTGGTGGATAGTATACGTACATGAGAGAGCAGCGGTGGGAGATGCACTGTGTGCGATGATGTAGACCACCTGTAGCTTTCTGGTATGTGTTCTCACAAAGTTATGTTCCTATGGAGGGAAATAACCTGTGGCAGGGGCCACCCACGTTCTTTCAGGGGAAGTCCAGAGGTGCTTAAGGGTCTGGGAGTGCTGTATTAATTCTTTCTGGTGTGTTGATGGGGCCACTCTCATGATGCTCCACGGATACTCTAAGTCAAGCTAGGCAGCCAGAGACTTTGAGGTGTTGGCAGAAAGGGTTAAGAAGAACTGTGGCTTTGTCCTGAGCCTGCTATGCCTCCAGCTATATTATACGTGGTGTGTAACAAAAACTTTTGGCACTATGAGAAAATAGTATGGAAGTAGCATTTTCTGGCCATCTCTAGACTGCTGTTCTCTCTTTTGGAGCAACATTTCCTTCAGAGACAGTTAAAGCAGACAAGACATTGGTATTGGGGACAGTGAGAAAGAATGAGATAGAATCTCATGCAAACAAGTGTTGGCAGTCAGTGCAATTGTACTCCCTTTTCCAAGGGCTGGATCTGGCATCTTGTCTTAGAAGCCTTAAGAGATTTATTACCAGTTTGGCTTGATCTGTGACACAAGATTTATGGCCAGGCTGAAACTGCCCAGAAATAGCACTTCTCTCACTTTGTACCAGCACTCCATCTATCCAACAAATGCTCAAATGGTGGGCGGCATTCAAGCCAAGGAACTCAACTTTCTCCAGTGGTGGAGGTACGAGGTTCAGAGAAAGGCCCACCCAAGACATCCAGTGAATGGCTTCGTGAAGGGGTTCTAGACTGAGAGGAATACCAGCTTCTTAGAGCCAGATCAAAGCATTGCAAGGGTGTTCACACCTTCTCACACAGGAGGACATGGTATGGCAGACCTTAGGAGTGAGGGACTGTATGGCTCTTCCAATATGCTTATTAAGTAGTCATCTGAAGGGATTTATGATGGAGACATGAGAGTTGCTCTTCAATTTTCCACATAGTGAATTGAAAGCTCTCATTCAGTGAACACCATACCTCTTTTTCTAATCTTCACCCCAATTCATCTCTACACAGGCTCAGAACTGTAATTCAGTGATGCCCTATAGATGATATTTCTGTATTTTATGATGTTTTTATTAGTGATAGAGTTACAAAATTATGGGCACTTTGTCGATCAGCCCAGAAGTCCTTGTACACATCAGTCTTTTCAAAACATGGAGAACCCCTCTCAGTGATTCCTAATCTTCTGTTTAAGGAAAAAATTACCTTAACATGTAGTGCTAGGAATCTAATGTGGTTGACCTCTTCTGTCTCATCTCTGCTCTGGAACTCTAGGTTATCCTATAAAGTTGTGTATTCACAGACCTATGACCTCCAAGCCAAGAAGGTAAGTCATTCTCCCTAAACCTGATAGTGGGAGATATGGGATCTGGGTTTTTGTTTTCTGAGTAGTTTAGGTAGCTGCAGGTTACCATGAGATAAGAGGTTGGAGCCAAGGCAAGTAAAGGACAGTGGAGCAGTTCTTTAACTTGTGATGGAGTGTAGATGCTGCCTGATTTGGATTTTCTGAGTAGCTGTACTCTAAGTCCACCTGAGTTGATGGCTGCCTTCCACTCACCCTGTGGCTTGACTGAGTGGAATTTTATTTCCTGAGTGCACAATAAAAAGCCCAAAGGTTACCATATCTTTTAAATCACAGAAAAAAGGAAGAGGTGGTGTAGGGGGATAGAGAAAGAAACTTCCAATGTGCACAGTTCATCTCCAGAGGGGCAGAGAATAGGAAAAGGGTCACAGAGGGTTTCAAAGCAATATATTGCCTCTACTTCATCATTCCTGATATTTCCAGAGCACACAAACAACTGCAACCATTCCAGCCCCACTGCTTTCCTTTGGTTGTTTTTTGTTTGTTTGTTTTGGGTTTGTTTTGTGGGTTTTTTGTTTTGTTTGTTTTGGTTTTGAGGTTTTGTTTGGTTTGGTTTGGTTGTCGTTGTTGTTGGTTTTATTTTAATGTTGGCTTCACAACTTACTTCATCTGCCTCTTTGGTGATTTTTTTCCCCACTATATTATTTTTTGTCATTGGACTGCTAGAGACCCCCTGGATGCTCTACAAGGTGACAGTTCCTGAGCAGTCAAGAAGAACAGTCAAACAGAATTACATAAGTACAAAAAAAGGAGGGAAAAGAAGCCCTCCAGAGTTGTAATTTCACTTCCTTTATTTTGTCTGCTTGCAGGGGCAATATGAACAGGAGAAAAAATGACAACAGACTGCTCCACTTCTAATGACTTCAAATGGTTTGAATCTGACATTGATGGGGAACTTAGAGAAACCAATAGCAATTCCACAATTCTTTCTTTCTCACTGCTTTCCACCTGGACTTCATGCACAGAAATGAAGAAGAGGTGCCATGGCAGGTAGCTAACACCCAGGCATGGTGCAGCAAACTCTTCAGTTACATACTGCACGTAACCTCCAGCAAGTCTGTAACCCTGTTGGAAAGATTCTGTGTTTTTCAAGGTCAGCTGAAGTGCTGCCTACATTAAGAAAGTTGGCACCAATGCAATTACACCAATAACAGAGCACGTTTTCTTCATGTGGAAAGGGCCTTGCTGTCCTTTCAGGAATGAATCTTACATATAGAACTTTCTGAAGGGAAAATAATTAATAAAACAAATGTAGAGTTTACAGACATAACATATTCTCTTCTTTTTAATGGAGAAACCTTTGATAGTTTTGAAGAAACTCGACTTTTTTTTTTTTTTTTTTTTTTTTTTTTTTAAAAATCTTTTTTTTTTTTTTTTTTTTTACTTTTACAAGACTTCTATTTCTAAAAAATATTTTCCAAATGACATATAATTTACCCCCAGAAGCATTTTCCTCTGACAGGCGATCTAGTCATGTTGAATTTCAGGAAGAAAAGATATTTACTGGGAAACTTAGACACAATTAAAAACTGAGATGTGAAAGGAAATTCACTGTTCCACCTTGAATGTTCTGACTCACCAGATGTGTAAGTTCTCTATATTACCTGCTCTGAACAGAAGGTCTTCCTTGCTGCTTTTGCAGGGGTCATAAGGGAGAATTCAGAATTGGGAAGCAGTAGGATCTGAGGATGCTAGTTTTAAAAATTTCAGCTTCATTTCTTCCCCAAGATTTACTCTCCAAATGGGAGATGCAGCAAAACAGTGGACCTGCCAGGGTTCTGTTGTCTATTATAGTGGTGGATGAGGAGTTGCCCTTCTCCTTCACCTGCTTCGAAACTTATCACTCCATAAGCTGCATATTCAGCCACTTGAATGTGGCTGATGCCTAGACTGTCCAGTTAAGGGCAGGCTTTGGTCAAATGACTCCATTTTTGCTTGTCATCTGATTCTCAAATCACAGTGTACTTGCATTCAGAGAGCATCTACCAGGGGATGATGGAACATGTTACTGTTGTCATTCTCTTGTAGGCAGGGCAGCACTGGCAATGAAACAGTTTTCAATAGTAATGATAATTGGAATTTAAGGATCAAGAGGCTGGAGAGAATTTTTTCAGTAATCCTAACAGGTGATGTTGACTACAGTGAAAACAACAGGATGAATTGTAACTACAGTTCCTGGAAAGTCTTCTCATGTAGCTCTTTTCATTTCCTATCTGCAGGTCACTACCAGCTCATTTTTTGCTTAGAGGAGAGTAAATGAGGATTGTATTCTTCCAAAAGAGTCTGTTTTTTGGTTGCATTCAAATTGTTTGATGTTCCCTTGCACCTTTTCTCAATAACAACAGAACTGAACACCATACTCCTAAATGTACTGACAACCACAACTCAGCTGAAGTTTTCATAATGTGCCTGGGTAGACTCTTTTTTTCATGGTCATTTGTAATTGTCAACTTCAATAACAATACCAAAATATTCTAAAACTATCTATTTGATTGGAACAACCAAAGAGTACTATATACCAGGCATCACTCCAGGAGGGAAAGCCAATGTGAGTTCTGCTTTCCTTAAATGATCTCTGACTTTGTGCCTTTTGAAACTATCATGCCTAGCTTAAGCTCAGTGATGCTTCAGTAATATCTTAGCTCTACAGAGTAAGGGATGAGATTGGACTGTCATACATCTGTGTCATCTAAATGGCCCTTACAACAATTCTGTATTTTTAGGAAAGGCTTTACTTTGTGTTGTAGACCCCATATAATAGCAACCTGTACCCATTTAATGCAACTGTGCCATTGCTACTCTGCTCCCCTTGTGTATATTTCACTGACTTTTTTTCCCCCCCACCCTGCTCAGTGTGGAATTTTCTGGGCCAACAAATGAGTCAAGGTAGTTGTAGCCCCGTTTCTGTCATGACAATGATAGTTTGTCCATCCACTTATGATAACATTATCACAGCCTCCTGTGTTCTTCAATAATCTCTCTGTTTCTCCATGTTTGGCAGCTGATGCAAAAGGATAACCAGGGATCTCTTTAGGGGAGGTATATAAGCTAGTTCCTGGCTGCCTAGAGGAAGTTTGAACATAGCCGTCTTCCTCTGCAGTGATTTTGATGTTAGAGTGACTGAGTACCCTCTTCTTATCTGTGTGATCTGTGTGTATGAAGAAGGTGATCTTCTGCAATTTAGTTTATCTCCTGCTAAAGCAGGCTGTATTCCACGTAACTACTTTTCACCACGCCAGCCAATCAGTCGTGTTGACACTGTGGTGTCACCTTTGTGACAGCTACTTTATAGAGGTAACAGAATGCTGGTAGCCAATTAGATTTTCTGATAGAGATACCACGGAGTCTGTCCAACAGGGAAAAGGTGCACACCCACAGCTTGACAATAATAACTGGATTGAAATTACAAAGCACGTTGAGGCTACTGTAGTGATGTATTACTGGTAGCTGCATATCTACAGCCCTGTTGGAGGGTACGGGCATACAATGGACTAGACAGGCTCTGAAGCTCCCAACCCAAACAATTCTACATACCAACAAATTTAAAAAGTGTTAACCTGGTCATAAACTATTCTCAGAAAACTAAGTAAGAAGAGTAGGCTGCATGGCTGACATCCCTTCCCTCACGGGAGGCAGGGGAGCAGCTATTTTGTCCACGTTGCACTTGCCTGTACTGTGACAGAGGAGCATGAACTGATCTGTGCCATGTGTCCATATGGCAAGCAGGTAATTTTCTTTTGTGTGCCTCTCATAAAGATAGCAGGGAAATGCAAGAGGCTGCAAGCAGCACAATTTTTCTGGCCACTGCAAGAGCCCCGTGTGCAGAGTCACCTCACACGTACTCAGAGAACAGCCAAGCGTGGCCGCTCAGACTGGGTGTTCTAAATCATTGTAACCTTTTGCAATGTTTTAAGTTTGCTACTTTAAAAAATAATAAATCTGTTTCGTTTCTACGTCTGAATTTCTTCTTTATACTCTGGTGCACTCTTCCCAGAAGCAAGAACTATAGACATGTACTCTGGGGACGGGTTATTTTCTCTAGAATAAAATGAAAAATATTCCCCTTAGTTTTTCTGGAATAGGGATGCAAAAATTCTGGTCTTCTGCCTTCATTATTCTCCTTACCTCCTTTTCTCTACAAAAAGGAACGCACCCTATCTTGCAATTAATCCTCATGATTTCAGTGGTAGGTGAAGTTATTTCCAATTATTTGTTCTTGGCTTGAGGAAGTTTGGAATTAACTGTTCAAATCAGGTCATCTGTCTAGAAATGCTTTTCTAAACCCTATCGGTGTGAAGTGCTTTATATCCAACAAATGACCAGAAGAAGTTTCATACACTTCCTTGTGTGCACAGACACCTCGTTTGCAGTCTTCATTTTTTCTGCATGCACAGTTGCCATGGGTATAGTTGCACATGAGAGTATGGATAGTATAGGTGGTTGCCTCTCCCCCTGACTTGCCCAGGCAGGTTTTTATCCTGGCTTCTGAAATCACACCAAAGCTCGTTTGTCTTCATCAGCCCTGGCAGGTAAATCATATTCACAGTAGTACAGCTGCACTCATGGCTGACAATGGGGTATATTTTTCATAGTGTGGTGAAGGCAAGAGGCATCCTGCTTCCCTGTAAATTGAGTAGCCTGTCTGTTTCAAATGATGAGACAAGCAAATAGACACAGTGATCTGGGGCATGTGCTAGATGGAGCTGCTGTTCATGCTCAAGGTAGCCTGTGTGATGCCTCTTTGCTGCCTGACTTGTGACTTCAAGCTGGTTCCTTATAGAGCCTTGCTGTATGCTGTGTTTTCCTGGTATGATGTTTTGACGTTTTCATGTTAAACTCAAAATGAAATTAATGTTTTTATTCCACCAGTGGAGAAAGCATCCCTTCTGGTTTTGTATGGAGGATTTGAAAACTTTGGTTTTAGGGACAAGGGTGAATCCTTCTTCCTGTGTTCACTTGGGGGCTGGGGTGACTCAGGGCACATGCTCATGAGGCCATGTATAGAATGGCTCAGCATAGAGCTGTGGTTGTGGTCATCCCTCAGCCACACAGCATCAGCTTTAACGTCACAGTTGCTTCACTCCTTCCCTGAGGAGCGGTTTGTGTTTTGTAAGGCATGTGCCTGTCAGGCAGAGTTGAGTAAAGGGATGTGTTCTGGCTTTAACTTCATCTCAGAGAATTTAAAAGAAAAACATGTTTTAGGTAACCTCACAAATAGGTAAGAGAATGCTAGAGTCCAAACAGAGAGGATGGGTGGCTTTGAACTGCTCTCTGCTCGATCCTGGCAGATGCTACAGTGCCTCCCAGCGATCTCTCACCTGTGCCATACCTGTGTACCCTGTACCAAGCCCTTCCATGTGGGATAAAGCTGGCATGCACATAGCAGTCTCATGCAGGGCTGTTTGCATCACAAGAGGCAGGTGAACTCAAACACACCCTGCAAAGGATTCTCTGCTTTTCTGGGCATATAATAAATGCACGAAGAGATGAAATGCTGTGGGTGAATGGCCCAGACTATTACTCTGTTCTCAGGCATGAGGTACTGGGGCCAGCACAAGGGAGTAGCTGTGTGAAATCCTGCTTTAGATGTGAAAGCAGTATCCAAATTATAATGGTTCCCGTTGGGGTTCTGATTGCTCTGGGGCACTACTGCTCTGTTGTTTCCAACCCTGTGTGAGCATGGGGAAGTTGGAGGAAGACTAAGATTCAGTCCATTCTCAGTCAGTAAGAGGCAGAAAGATGCAGAGATAGTTGGTCCCAAAGTGGGCCGGGGACAAGGGGGAAAAGGGAAGAATCAAGAATGAAGAAGGGAGATAAGCTACCCTTCCCCCAAATTGGGGATGGAGGATAGCTGAGCAACAGAAACCTGTCAAGATAGTAACTAATAACAATTAATAATTTATTGAACATCAAATAGCTCTTTTCCTCATGGTTTCCAAAAGCTCTTTACAGACTATATATAGAGACTGCATTACAGTGTGGTATGCACTTTTCAGCAGCATGGTTTAGGAAAAGCCCTGCTGCTGAGGCTCAGTGGAGCCCCATCAGCTCAGAGAAACACTAGGAAAAGATTTGCACCCTCAATCCTGCCTTCTTCACTGTTTAAAAAAAAAAAAAAAGGAATAAAAAGAAGTGCACTGAAACAATCATTTGATGAGTAGAAAGAAGGCAGAACATTGTATGGGTGTTATTTCTTCCTGCCTACAAAGACAGGCTGTCCCGATAAATTCAATTGTATAGACATTGAGGGAAGGAGGACAGGGGTTGGAAGGAAACAAATGCATTTTAGAAAGCCTATGATAATGACTTAAAATTGCTTTTCTTCATAATTGCAATTTTAAGAGCTGACATCTAGTGATAAGCCAAGTGTAGATGCTGATGGCTTATAGAACATGGGGAACTATTATATGCTGATTCTTGTCTATCCTTGGACTTGTTTAATTCAGAAACAGGATTATGTTGCTTCTAAGGCAGTTGGGGGAGGGTGAATTAGTGGGAGAGGCAAATGTGAACATCCACAAAGGGCAGGTCAGCTGACAGCCAGACTGTCATGCAATGTACCCTCTCCTCATTGCACCTGGATCTGTTCACGTTTGCCCCAAAACACTGCCTTCACCTCCATGAGGGAACACGCGCAGCAGAAATCTGAAGGGCAGAGCCCAGCACTACAGGACAGGAGGTGCAGAAGCATATGCCTCCTCAGAAGACTGCAGGGAGTGTAATGCTTGTAAGAAAACAATTAAAAGAGCTGAGCAAACAAATGATAAATAATGTAGTAGGAGCTGGTGTAATGAACCTCCTTAGAAAAGCTGGCCCTTAGGCCAGCCTCAAGTTCCCCCAACCTCAGCAGGAGAAACCCCACCTCTTAAAACCACCTAGTGCATAAAGTCACTTTGGAGGAGCAATTAGGGAAGAAGCTGCTTACTCCATTGCTCTTCAATCATTTGCTGTTAAGTTTAGGGGGTGATGGGAAACCCCAGTGGATTGACTGAGGCTGCTTTTTGTAAGTGAAAGCTTACTTATGTAAATGTGTTTAAGAGGTGCCTTTCAGTGAAAATGTTTGCTACATTTCCTGAAAAGAGCTAATGGAAACCTCTCCTTGGAGATGATGCAGTTAGGGCTGTGTTACAGATTTCACCTGTGGATGCCTGAAACTCAGGTGACCAGCTGCAGAGATTATCTGTTCAGGATATGGCCCCACTTTTCCTGTTAGACAATGAACCCTCAGGAGACCTCCCATTTCCTGCTTGTCTTATTAGGCTTTGATAGACACATAGTGCTTTGAGTGCATTTTGGGTTGTATTTCTTGCCAAAGACAATTGCAACTATGAGGTCATGGGATTTTCTTGTTTTTCTCTTTCCTGCCTATCCTTAGATTTAAAATCATAAAGTATTTCCATTCATATGGAGAGCCTGATTTTGACATGGAGCCTGCAGTTGCCATTAGGAATAAATGGGCCTCAAATCTTTGTACCAAGGGGAGTGAGCATGAACAGCTGTTGGAAAGAGATGTCTGAAAAAAAAATGTGGTCTGGCTTGGAAATCTCACCTAAACTCTTGTTCAGTTTGTGCTTGGGGGGGGTGGGGCAAGAGAATTTGATCTCCAGGCTGCAATCTTTGAATACTGCTCTTGCAGCAGCCTTGAGGTTTTGGTCAGAGGGGATAGATTTCCCCATGTCCTGGAGAATCGTGAAGCCAATTGGAGTGGTTCAGTCCATTTTTTCCTGTCTGGCTGTATGCCTCAGGAGAGGATGGGAAACATCTCTGGGTATTGGAAAGGAGGCTCTGGAATGCTGCAATCAGGTGAAATAGCAGCTTCTGTGTGATCCAGCTAGTGAACACGAGGGACAAAACCAAGTCATTCCCAGGAAAGTACCTTCTGCCTTGCTGAACTGGGCAGTGCCTGCTTCCCATGTTTCCCTGGTTAATTAGGACTTTTTTTCTCCACATATTCAAACAGGTTAAAATTCTCAACAGGAGTGTATATAGAGCTATCTTGTGCCACATAGCCAAAAAAAGACCCAAATGAAGGGGGCCTTTTCACTAGCAATGGGCACTGCCATTTAATTCTTTCATGCTGCTGACATCTCCCACCAAATACTGATATATCCTAACACACGATGATGATGTTTGGTGTCAGAGGGGTATGCAGTTTAGAGTGGGTTTTCTCTGTCTTGCTCTACCCTCACTAAATTCACACCAGCCCTCGTGATCTCACTGTGGGACTGAAATTTGTTTCTGAATGAATTTATCCCTCAGTGGAAGCAGCACCCCTTTGGCTGTGGTCTTCTATGCCACTTCATTGCATCCCTTCTCACTCAGCTGTAACCTGCAAGACTTGCATTGACACATCTTTGTGGCATCTGCTGTCTGCTGCAGCACTTTCCTGGTGAAGGGAACATATTTCACAGGGGTGAAATATCAGCCCTTCCCCTCCAATGGAGCAGAGAGTCCCCACAGGGAGGGAAGAGAGGGAAATAGAGGCAAACTAGGAGGAGGCTGTCTCAGTGGGGCAGGCAGTGCAAAAAATGATACCAGAATAATAGATGAAGATGCTGTAACACTGCAGTAGTCCCTGTTGGACTTCTCATCTAAGCTCTAGACTATGTGTTGATCAGGACTAAATCTTGCTGTCTCTACTCCTTATGCTCATCTCCTCACCTTGTACTAATTCTCTTGCCCAACTATTTCCATTTCTCTCTTCTGACTGTTTATTAACATTTGTTTTTCCTCCATCCAGCCTCCAGTCTCACACATTACTTCCATGCCAATTCACAGACCAAATATCCCAACACACACTACCTCCAAGCTGAGCTTCTTCCACAGCTCTAGATCCAGACCGTTTTCTTGCAACCACCCCTGTAATGGTTCTTAGAACTGTTCTGTGCCTTTTTCCACCTACTGATCCATTGTGCCTCATCAGCTGAGACCCTCTCTTGCTGCTGCCTGCATCTGGCAGCTGATTATTTGGTGTACAGCTGTCCCTGCTCTTCACTGAAGAAACCAGACCTGTCTGTCTCTCAGGAACCCAAGGAGAACAGCAATGTTTGTACTGAGCAGTTTCACTGTGGGTAAAACCTTCAAAGTATATTGCCACTAGATCTAACATTGTTCTTCAGGTACAACATATGGGTTTTTACTTCACAGGCTTTTGTCTTGGTAGATGTATCTGTATTTTTCTTGGCTGTATCACTGGCATATTTCTGGGATGAAGCCCACGATCGTGCCAAATTTCATGTTCTTGCTCCTCAATTGAAACTACAGAACTTCTCTAGAAGTTGCAAGGTACCAACTTTCCCTGTGTTCCATACAGTGTCTCAAATAGTAGCTAAACTTTTGCAGAGGGGGAAAAATTTGAAGCGGCGGGGGGGGGAAAAACACCAAACCAACACAAAAACCCCCAACAGTGTTCTCTGCAGTTATTCATCCCCTACAAATCAAGTTCTGGAAAGTTTTAGGGAACTAAAGAGATGATGCATCAGATACTATATATACAGGCTTATCTGTAACAATTACTATTAATAT
The DNA here is from genome assembly GCA_013396775.1 of Cephalopterus ornatus. Lineage (NCBI taxonomy): Eukaryota > Metazoa > Chordata > Aves > Passeriformes > Cotingidae > Cephalopterus > Cephalopterus ornatus. The sequence continues at coordinate 44,146 of VZRE01012421.1, read as the reverse complement.
TGATTTTATTTTAAGCATACGCTTTTACGAGACACTGTTATCAGACACCCGCTATTCTAGAAGAGTTTGGGATAGTCCTGGCCCACTGTCCTCCTTACAACAGAAGCATGTCTTTCTTCAGTGATGAGGAGGTGAGATACTAAGAGGGAAAGCATTTCGGAGAAAGGGGAGTGCTGGGTGGAAAGTGTTTATTCAGTTTCAGTCACATTGCTCTGGCTCATCTTTGCTTTCAATCCATGACTTTTCTTCTCAAGTCTCCAGAGAGACTCTGTTTCTGCCTCCCTCATTCCTCCTGCTGCTCCCTGTGAAACAGCCTGCAAGGGGCTGCGAGCACCATGTGAGGACGACACAGTGCCTCAGACTCACTGCATGGACCAGCCTCCTCTCCTTCATCCCCATTCCTGGTGGGGCACACCACGTGCTCTCTTCAGAGTTTTGTTGCTTTTGCACGCTCCTTTTACACAGCCCTGGGCAGGGAGCAGCAGGATGGGACTGAGAAGATAGTGACAGCAGGAAAGGGGGAGGAAATGGGGAAGGAGGGAAGAAACAGCGGGGGCCTGGGGAGAGAGGATCATTGCCTCTGATCTATTATGAATTCTCCTGGGAGACAGCCAGTAGGCTGGAAAGTGAATGATAGCCAAACCAGATGAGGAATTGTTCTGTGTCCCTGATGTATTTTATCCCCGACAGGCATTTAGTTTCTTTAACTATCAAACTAACTATTTCTCATATATATATTACATAAGCTGTGAAAGATAAAGCACACACACCATCAATCAAATCTCTTGTCAGAATCTCTTTACCTATTCCCTTCTCTTTATTTATTTATTTTTTATGCCTTCCACTCTTCTTTAAATTATACTTAAAACAAGGGTATTGTTATGGAAAGTTGACCAAAATGTAATTGAAGGACCATGTAACCACTCCACAATTAAAAAAAAAAAAATTGAAAGAACGGACTGTGAAATTGTTTTGGAGCTGGGTACTGAAAAGCATGGAACATTGGTGAATGGTTTTGGGGTTTTTTCCCACTTGTTCCTAGCAGCTGAGAGAATGTTTTCCATATGAAACTTGTTTGGACTCCTTAGAAATCCAGAACTAGGAAGATGGAGTACCAGCTCTTCAGGATCACAGTAATTCACCAAGAAACCTTCTTCACTTTTGAGCAGAGAGGTTTTTTTGTTGTTTGTTTTTTTTTTTCATTTTTCACATTGACCAACATGTGACATTCCTGTACCCACAGGAAGAATAGAATCAAAGAATCAACAATTTAGGCTGGAAAATACCTTTAAGGTCATTGAGTCCTGGAAGACAACTGCTGTTATCTGTCTGGTCCTATCAGCTGGGTTGAGTATAGAAAGGGAATTGTGGATGGACAGAGAGAGAATGCTTCTAAAACATCTTGTCTGTTCCACATACTCCCAAATCAGTGTTCCCTCTGTCTGCACTAGCCTGTGAACCAACCTCCAGGCAGAGTGCTGCAGAGTCCTGATATGATCTTGCCTTTGCACTGACTCTCCTATGAGGTTCTGCAGTGAAAAAAATTATCAGAGCCTTCTTTATTAATGTTACTGTCTTTCTGGCACATAGATTAAAGAGAAAAAAAAAAGGCAACAAGACTCGTGGATAACCCTGTAATCTCTAAATGCATTTGCTACTTAGTACATGCGTCAGTGAGAATTTATGCAATGCAGGGTGCGCCCAAAGTGTTATTCTCTGTAACCACTTGCACCAACTGCACTGTAATTACAGATTATTTGAGATTCAATATGGCACTTCTAATGTGGAGAGAAGGAACAATGTGGCCCTCTTCAATTTTTGGACCTCAGTTTCAGAGTTGCTGAGTCTACCATCTACAACCAGCAAGAGTGATGACACTGAGAACCAGGCTGGCCCTTGTATTTTTTCTTTTCTGATTTCACCTTAAATTAACCAGACATTTTTTTTCTGTGCTTCTTAACTCAGCCTTTTATTATGTTTGATAGAGTGAAAGAATGTTTTTTTTCCTCCCCTTGTATCTTGCACAATGGAGAACATAATGCTTTTGCTTTGAAGTCTTTGCTACTATCCTGCCTACAAAGTCAGGCCTCTCTTTTGGTTTCCAGTTTAATTAAATGCGTCTGCATTGAACAAGAAAGCTGTCACGAAGAGCCTGAAATGGCCTCTTCGTCTTATGATAGCACACAGCCTCTGACTACTTTAGACTAAGTTCACCTTGTACCAGCACATGCTGGATTTTGTGGCATGCCTGGCTTGTTTTAAGAGCAGGGAAGAGAGTGAGGAAAGATTCTCTGAGTTAAGGTCATTTGCTGTCAGTCTGAAGTGACTGAGTTGGTACAGCAACTCTCTGTCTTTCTGTCTACACTAGAAGAACTAATTGACCTTAACCAATCTTAGATGAAGATGCTTTCTTCAGCCAAGTCCTGCAAGTAATAGTTGACCATATCTGAGTCACTCTGGACTAGGTGTTCCTTGAAACTGAAGTCTTCTAAAGTCTTCCAAATAACAGAATTTTGTAATACTTTTCTTCATCCACATAGTTTGGAGCATCCATTTGTGTCTCCAGTATTTCTCAACTGCTTGTTTTCTGTGTCTACGTGCTAGATAGTGTCCCCTTGGCATAAAAGAAGCTCATAACCTCTAATTATACATGTTTGTGTTTACTTCTAGAAGAAATACTTGTGTCACTAGAAACAGTTGGGTTTGTCCCATTCAATATTGTATTATGCAGGTGCAGTGGCACAAGAAAATACCCAATTTCCACTTGGCAGCCATTTGCTGGAGGATATTTATTTGAATGATGCTTGTCAATAGAACTACCTTGAAATTAATTTCAGCCTATAGCTTATTTACTAAGATTTCCTATTCTTAATAACTTATATTGATTGCTGAACTCTAATTTTCATCTCCTTGTAGTTAGAAATGTGCCCAATTACCCACATCCAAAGTTGGACTTCTAGTGCTCAATAGTAGGATATCAAAGATGGCCTTCAGCCATTGATTTTATCCCAATCACTTGAAGAGGAGTAACAACTCTTAAAGAGGTTGTAGCAACACTTTGGGCATTACTACTTGGATCCAATGCGTGAGACAGCCCTCATCAATGCTCAGTCTGCATGCACACTGAAAGAAAGGTTTAACATCACTAGAGCAATTACCTTTACCCCAAGAAACTTTGCCAGTTTAAAAGCGACTCTTTACAGCTTTCCATTGCTAATTGTGCATTTGTTAGAATGCCAAGTCTGGCATTGACTGAATACTCTTACTCCTCCTATTTAGGGTAAACTGTCCCATGTGTTCCATGGAAGACAGGAAAACCAGTTATCAGTATTATGCCAGCTTATAAGTCTGTGATTTTACCCTGATAGAGTGCTGACAAGGACCTTGTTTACAAAATGTTTTCTGTTGTCATGAGAGATATCTTGCTTTGGAAGTAGGAAAAGAGTGGATGGACTAGTATTTTATTCATTATTAGCATAAGGTCTTATGTGTAAAGGTCTTATTTTGTTATACCAGCTTCAGTGTTTTCCAGGCAGTAAGGCCATAGGGAGTTTCCTCTTGCACAAAACCCCTTTCATTCATAAACAACAGGTAACTAATTGCCATCAGGCATTGCAAAAAGGATAATGGTATCAGTCTCCCATGTGACATCACAGTTCATTTCTACTGGTAACTTGCATTTCAATTGCACTAGCATATCTTTCACTGCCTATATATAGAAGACTCTGCTAGGTACAACTTGTAAATAGTAGATTTGGCAAACACTTTGCAGGTTGTTCAAGTGCTTGGCTTCTTCAGCTGAGGACATATACCCAGATGTGCCTAGTCAGTATCATGCAGCTCCTATTCAGGGTTAAAATATGAATAGGGACCAGCATCTTTGAAAGAATTACCAGCTTATTTTGAAGTGTAGCTGGGTGCCAAGTTCCTCCGAAAACCCAGTTCCCAGTGCCCTTGACTTTGCGTCCATCCAATTGGCTATGCTGTCCAAGAGGAGGAGTTCCTTCATATTCCACACAGTTAGCTACTCTATGCCCTTTGGGCATCACTCTTACTTTGATAGTGCCCTAGGGTTTCTCTTTTGTCTGTAAGCCACTATTGCAAACCTACATTTCATCAATTCATATTTGTTTTGGAAGTACTGAATAAATGCCTTGAGTGGCAATGGAGGCCTTGGATCTTGTTATAAATTCTGAGTAACTTCTGGGCTTGTCACTCTGTTCTCTGTTACCATGCATCTTTACCCTGTTGGTCCAGCTCTGCGGTGCATTTTTGCCAGAACTCACGTCAGCTGCTACAATATAAAATCTATATAACAAAAAGAGTTTCTATCGCAAAAGATGGACCCAAGGTGATTATCTTTCCTGCCCCATTTGCCATGATTCTTCTACAAATCCAGCTCAAGGAAACTTGCCAAGCACGCTCTATATAGCTAGCACTCCATGACCTCTCTCTGGTGCTGATCTCAGCTGGCATGAAATAATCAATTTTCATAGTATTAAGCTTTCTTAACCTGCAAAACAGGGATACACATCCGAACTGCCAACTGGAAACGGTCCCTGGACCACCCTGTGAGTTTTCACCCTGTGCCCAAGGATTGTTTAGGAAAATGGTACTTGGGCTGGATCCAAACCATGCCAGGAATCACTCTAACACTTGAAAAATGTAGGTTATGAGGCTCAAGTGCCTGAAAATGCTTACTGACATTGTTATTTATTTAAATAGATGAAGCCATGATGTTCACACACCTTTTGATGTTGTCCTTGTGTTTATAGGAGCCCTTCAAGAAGAATGAGATCTCTCCTAAAACGATTTGCCTTCTTGCTCATTAAGCATGGTCACTACTTAATGTATTACACTCAGATTCTTCTTAACATCTTTCGCTGCTCTTTTCGTTGGCACAGCACTACTGCCTGCTTTCTGAAAGGTCAGGGCTTTTTCAGACAACAGTATCATTTGGATGCTTTCCTTATGTAACTGATATACTAGCTAGTCCTTTTAATGAATACTTAAATTTATTCAAAGTTCATAAACCTTGGTGAGCATCTTCAGTTTGGGTACATAATGACCAGTGCATTCAGTGGGATTTTGATCACAGTTATTAAATCAAAATCTCTTCATGTTAATGAGCAGTTGAGGACTGAGAAAGGCTCCCATAGCATCACCATAGTCTTAGGCAATGCAGTCCTCTGCCTTTCACTTGTAATATACTCTGCAATATAACAGAGTTTGTTCTAGTGCAATAACTTTTCCCTCTTCTCTTCTCTTTCATTACCTTCTGTCACGTGGGCCAGTGTTGCCATCATGGTAGTTACTGAGAAGACTGTTAATGACAAACAAAAGATGAGAGGAGGAAAAAATCACTTATTTCCATGAATCACTGTTCTGTCTAATGGCTTTGTAACACATATTTTTTCCATGCCTGACTCAAGAGGTTAAGGAAATGAAAAATAGGCTTAATCACAGTAGGGGCTGTAGTTGGAAAATGAACCCCATTTATTCATGAGCTGTCCCATAATTCCCCTGTAGAGGAGTACTACGATGCTCTCCAACCTGCACTGTGCAAATCCAAGAGAGCCTAGGAAGAGTTATTAAAAAAAGCATATATCAGGAAGCTTCAGTTCACTCTACTAGGGTCCACACCTTCACTGTGAAACATGCAGGAAATTTTTAGGTGCCACAAAAATGAAAAAACCCACTTTTTCATAATTAATAGTAATTGCTAAGTAGATAAACCCCACAGGCATAATGGATATTGCCTCACATCTCATCTTCCTGGGTTTGGAACTAGAATTTAGATTTAGGTCCATCATGTGTTTCAACAGTATTGGCCCAATTAGTCTAATGAGGAATTTTATTGTTTGTTTTACTGTTGAATCAAAGGATTGAGTATCTGGATTCTTTTTTTTAATGGGATAAGAAAGCTTGAAGGCTTTTTCTGATGGGATTTTTATAACCACCATGGAGATGAATGGTCAAGTGCCATGGAGCATTATGCTGATCTTACACTGTTTCCAAGGAAACTCAGGATGGAGTTTCTAGAAGCTCTTTGTGGAGAGCAGCAAAGCTACAACCCATCTCTGTCAGAAGTCAAGTCTCAGATTAGGTCCATGACTCAGCTGAAGAACTACGTACATCACCTAAAATCAGGAACGTAGGGCTAAATAACTAAGTGAGGAACATCATGTACTTGGTGCTTTGGGCCAAGCTGTGAAAAGAAAACAGATATTTGTAGCCCAGTCTAGAAATGCTTAATTTACTGCCCCTTAATTTTCTGGAGCTGGAATTTGAGGGATGCAGGTCACTTCAAAAGAATGGAGATTGACAGGAGTCTGCTGCCATCAGTTCCAGGCAGCTAAAGATGGTGCTTCTCTGAGCTAGGCATGCATCCTCTCTGGAGGAGCACTGTGTGGATCCTGGCCAAGAGAATGAAAAGCTGATTTAGCTGTATATTTGACTGTGTGGGCTACTGAAGGACAGCATTTAGCACTGTTTAAAGGAAGGCTGGGAAAAGGTTAGGTAGGATGTTTGTTGCTGATGATTTTTTGTTATTTGAATAACAAAAACACACCTGCATACACAAAAGTACGGTTCTAAGCAAAAAATGTAACATTTTCTCAATTCCTTTCCCTTCCCCCACAAAATTAATGGCTTTACCAGTGGCTTCAACCAGAAATCTTTCAATCTGTCCTACAACATATTGGAATAGTTACCACAGTATAACTTTCCTTAGTGTACATGCAGCAAAATCAGCAGAAAAGTACTTTATATTGTACAGGAACAAGGAATAAACTGTAATAACATAAGGTAGGTTTAAACAGGCATTAACATCTCAATAGAATGATAGAGATGATCCATGCATAATTTTCTATAAATAAAACTAGTTTAGAGGATAGTTTCCTCAAGGTCAGCGATACTGGCAGGAAATTTAACTAATTTTTTTAACACAGCAAACTTCAGTCCAGAGTATTGAGTAACTGACTTGTAAAATATACTAATACTAGTCTGTAAGCTTTAGGTGGCCCGTTATCAGTGGTAGTAACTGCTGAATAATAGCAATGAAAAGCATATCTTCTTGGGAAATAATGCAAAAATCCATTTCAGAAACTACTCCAGAGCTGCTGGGAAAAGCAGAGGCTGAGCAAACAATTCTGAGACTTTGAAAGCCAAAATTGCTTGGAAGCATTGGGGAAGGACTCATTTTCCCCTCTTCATGCTACCAAAAAAGAGAAGTAGAAAATTTCAGTTAAGATTTTTAACAAAAAAGCTTATTGGTGTAGAATGTCCTAGTTAACAACCAAAGAAGGCTTTTAATACTCTTATATTTTTACTTTTTAAAAATATTTCCCAGTGACCATTTTGATAAAAGTGATAGATGGAAAATGTCAGAGGGAAGATAAAAATGAACCGATTTTTCAAATAACTTTTTTAATTAAAACAAAACAAATAAAAAACCTTTTCCATGTCTTTAAACAACAACAACAACAAAAAAAATCCAAAGAAAACCAATCAAGACACCAAACACAAAAGTCATCAAAAAAACCCAAGCAGAAAGCACATAACAAACAGCAACAAAACACTTCTAAAGATCTACCCATTTTCAGATCACAACTGGTACAGTAAAACTCACACTTAAAATCTTGGCTTCATGTCATTAACAGAGCACAGGTGTCATATGCTGCTATGAGAAAAGTACATGTTTCTCAAGAAAGCTGCTGTGTTCTCATTGTACAGCTTCTGGGTAGATTTAAGGTCCAGCTGTTCCTGAAATATTTTAGTGCTGCAGCACAAAAGTCTGTCTAGATCCCGTTATTAAGATCTCCATCTGGAATCCTGGGTCGCATGCTTTTTTGCTGGTGGAAAGATGCTTTCTGGTCTTGACTGCTCTCATGCCAGCTAAACACAGCTGAGGATCTGAGAGTACCCCTGAGCTGCAAATGCAGGACATAAGTGACAGGACATGCTTTGTGCATGTCTGTCTCAACCTAGGAGCATAAGACCAATCTTACTGGAGCCTTAGCCAGTCAATTCTGGGCATACACAGTCTTTGTTTCCTCCAACAATTTATCGAAGCATTGAATTATCAGGAATAACCTACAATTTATCACAAATGTATCTCCCTGCTCCTTGTTGTGCATGTTTCTGTTTTGTTTCTTCAGACCTGTTTTAATGAGTATGTTTTCTAACTTTGCATCTTTGGAACAGGCCCAACAATCACATGTTAAATGGTCTCTCTCTCTCCCTGTAAAATAGGATTAGTGCCAAAAACCACTCCTTGAACCTCAAAACAACCACAACAACAAAAAAACCCAAACAAACAACCACAACAAACAAACAAAGCATAAACACCATGGTGAGAGCTTTTAGTCAGAGCCCATACTCCAGTTGGTTGCCAGCTCCTTGCTTTCTGCTTCATCTTTTCTCTAAACTTTTATAGCCCCTAATCGTCTGTAAAGCATTGCATACCCCTATGGTGCTATATAAATGAAATAACAATGATGCTCTTGAATTAATTGGCTTCATTTGCATACAGTAGTCTTACAATATCCCTTCCTCTTTATAAGATCCTCTCATGTGAGGCTGCAGGTCCAATTGCCACAAATAATTCAATTGTTAGATTGAAGGTGTATATGAGGAATCTTAGTTTTTCTCTTATGGGCCCTTTGTGGGGAGAATATGTTTTAGTTCATTAAAGGTGCACATTAGGCAATTACTTTATCTTTTTGTCTCTCATTTTTTCCTCCTCCTTACTCCTCAGTTTTACATGTCTCCTCACAAAACCCAGAATTTTATGGAGGTTTACAGATTTACATAAATGTCTTTTTTATTATTATTATTTTTTATTTGGCAGAGAATGAACCTCTCTCCCCAAGATATGACTCAGGTATTTTTGTATTTTTTGCTCTCCTCAAGGGACTACAGCACAGCATCTATATCAGTCAAATTCTGGATAACACAGATATTTCTGTTTACTATTGTTGACTGCAACAGTCAAGGCAAAAGCCAAACAAGCACATCAAAGAAGTTGTCAGGTCCTGGACTGCAAGGAGTACCAACCTCTGAATTCTTTTTCTTCTAGAGGATCTCCTATTCACAGGGGGAAGGATTTCTTATGCCCACAGAGGTGACCGCAAACAATGGCATCATTAGTCAGGTGTCCATCAGAAGGAACTTGATGCAGAGGGTCCCAGAGAATGGTTAGGATTGTTTATTCCAAGAACCAGTTCTATGCCTTCTCGTAACCAGCCCAGTGAAGTGAAAGAGGCCATACGTACAGCCATTCTATATGAAGGACAGTAGGATTATTCAGCCAGCTCTCTTTAGTTTTCTTTCCCTTGTGGAGAATGAAACAGTGTCGGGTGCAAGCTCAACTGCTGCAGTTGCAGGTGGAGGCACACATTCTGCAAACATCTAGAGAAACTGTTTTGCATCTTTCCAAGCAGATCCTTAGGTATGGTTTCCCATACCTAGAAGGCAATAGCACTCATGCCCCTAGCAGTTGGGTTCCTAACCTGATAAAATATTTTCATTTGACTTGTTAGAAGCCACAGCTTTTAAAACTCTGGGGAGTTATGACTCCCACAGCAGTTGACTGTGGACGGATTTACAGGAGAGTTCAGTGGGGTTATGTCTTTTTATGCGTTTTGATTTGTTCTCCACTCTTCCTGGCAATTTACTGATCCATGGGCCAAAGCCCATGCCAACAATGTACAAGTGGCAGCATCCAGGAGTTAAGAGTGACAAAGTAGATGTACACATGCCCTTATGGTGCTCATCCAATTGTTGGGTCACTGACATGAGGACTTTACTCTCATTTTAAGGGTTTGATCATGAGGAGATCAGGCATCAGTAGTGCCCTTGCTGGGTTGCTACATAGGTCAGATGACTTGAGTTCTGCTGCTGACTCTGGCAATAACCATGGGCATGCAGCAATATTCCTCTTTACCTGAGATCTTGGGTTTGGCCCTCTGTTTTTTTCACCCTTAGTAAATAAGAGGTTAATCCAGCCATGGGTCCTTGCTGGCACTAGAACATGATGAAAGCTAAAGAAAAATGTGAGCAATCCCTCTTAACCAGGCCTCTTACAGGTCCCTTATGACACCTAATGATGACTGTGATAAATAGCTTACAAGTGACTTGGACTATCTACAATTAATCAACATATCCCATAGTATAAGATCATTGCTTGCTGGGGTGCAAGGTCATGGGCTTGCTCCTGACAGTGTTTCTGAATAAGCCTAATCCTGTTCTTGCCACTTGGTTTTACAAAGTTCAGGCATCGAAGGAGTCACCCATAAGCTGGGAGCTCTGTGTCACCCAAATCAAGTGAGACTGACTTCCATGGGAAATGTAGCATCCTGGGAATGCAAGGGGATCAGAGCCACCAGCACAGTAGTGCTCTAAGTGTTGGCATCAACCACCCTCAGTAGCTCTGTTGGACCTGAGGAGCTACCTATTCAGCTGGGATAGTCAGAGCATCATGAGGAAATCCCAAATCGAAGACCTGCTGAGGTCATTGGAAAGATGTCAGGGAGGTTTCAGCTCATAACCCCTAGAAAGAACCAGAGGAAAGGAAATGTAGGAGTTCTCTCTAAGTTCAGAATCCATTTGGAGCATAGTCTTAGAGATCCAAGCTAATGCTCAACATAAGAGACCACTGGGGTTGGTTTAGATCCCTTTTCTTTTGAAGTTATGGCCTATTTTCTATTTTTTTTTTCTATTTCCATTTTATAATTTTCCACTGTCAAGTTCCTCACTCATCTGCCATTTGTACGGGCAGCTGTCATCTAAATCTCCACCTTCCCTGCCCCTGTCTACAACAGCCTGACAGCTGAAGATGCAGATGGCCTCTTTTCCCTGCCTTCCTCTGCAAGACAGTTTTCAGATAAGCCCCCTACCAAACATGAAGGAGAAAGCCACAGAATAAGGGGCTGATGTACTGCTGCCTTTGCCAAGGTACCTCTGAACACAGAAACAAAGATACTCAGTGCAGAGGGCAGAGGAAAGACTGATTGTATGTTCTGAATATCTTTCTTTCTAGCATTAGAAGATCAGTTTCTCTTGACCTGAACCTGGTAGTGAAGCAAAGATGCTGTAAGACACACCTCAGTGAATTTTCTAGGACATAGCATCCTCTATTCACTGATGTTGGGCTGCAAAGTTTGCATGTGTCAACTACGCTCTGGAGGGCCAGAGAAACCTGTCCGTTTGTTCCTGGCACGTCCATTAGAATCTTTATTATATTGATTACAGTCCTAGTCTGGATCTTCTCTGTGAAAAACAACACAAATTGTCCTTTGCAGAGGTGTACGCTACCTGCATAACTCTGTCCAGAAGCTGTTTATATAGGGTCAGACTTCCCAATTCAGACAGGGTCTGTTTGGCAAAGAAAAGCATCTGGGAAAGGAGCAAAATGAGTCTTTAAATCAGTTCCTGATGTAACTCAGAGCAGTCTTTTCTCTTTTTATATTGAAGCTAAACTCACTGATACTGAAGCAAGGTCCAGCACAATGCAATTTCCAGACCTGTTTTTCTGACAATAGCCTGATAAAGAACATGCTTATTATTAGGAGTGGGAAACAAGTATTCTGTGAGCACAAGAGATTCACAAGTTAAACTGAAGCTATGTCTGCACTGCTACAAAACTGGTCTTGAGACCAAAGACCATGCACCGTATTTGCATCTTGTCCCTGTGGCTGGCATTCAGAGTGCCAACTGGATGCTTGCATGAACATGCCTGATGACCCAGTGACTCACCAAGTGTGTTCAGGCAAACAGAGTGCTGGGGACTCTGAAATAAGTGTCTGGTCTACAATTGAGCTTGAATTTATAAGCTTACCGTCTGCACTACAGAGAAGTTTGACCTTGGGGTAACTTCAGTCCATCTAAACTGAGCCTAAAAGTATTGAATAAATTTAGCAGCTAACTATGAATATCTCTGCTATGACCTTCTCACAATTGTGACCACTGACAGCTTCATGGCAACCATAGTCACCTTCTGCCTTTAGTAGCAAATCTCTCCTGCTTAAGTTGAAGGATGGTTCTATTAGATTCTTGTTTTCTAAGCGTCAAACTACAAGCAACTTGCTTCCCATACAGCCCCAAAATATGCCATATTTTGCTTCATTGATTTCTCAAGTGAAGTTGTCGGGGAGGTGGAATCATGCACAGCCAGATAGGGAGTCATTGTTCAGTCTTGCATTTGCCCTGAGTTCACTGACGATGCAATGCAGCAGTGTCAGTTTTACAAGATACTTGCAAGGTGTAACCTCTCCAGGGCACTTATTGAAATGAAACTCTGCACTGAGAGGGAAAGTTGTACAGATTAGATGCATTTTTATATATTTTCCAATTCCTTATTCAGCATGAACGTTTTAATGGTTTTTCAGAATACTCTCATCAGTGTGCTCTGTTTTCCCCATTTTAACCAATGAGAAAATAAAGCTTGATACAAGCTCTCTTAATGCCTAAACTGACCCATGAAATTTGTGACCAAGGAAGGACTTGGATTCTGCATTTCAAAATTTCTAGGACCTCATGGGATTTCCACATCATATGTAATAGTGTTTTAAATGTTTGGGCCCAGCAATACTGTAGTAAAATCAAGTTTTCCAAGTCAGTGAAAGTTGCATTTACCACTGGTCTGCCCTCCCTCTCTAAGATGCTAACTTCTGAGGCTACTTACAATAGAAATGTCTGCCAGTCTAATTAGTTCACAACTCTTGTTGACTTTGCTGGTGGTGGAAAACACTGTAGCATGTATGCTACACCTCTCTTATGTCTCTTATCTTTCTGTGTGTTTTCTTGGCAATAAAGGTCTTCTACTGGTGGAAGAGACTGCTCAGAGAACAAATGAATCCACTCTTGGACAAGCACACCTGAAGGATCTATTTCAGAGTTCTTTGCGGATATAAAAGTAGGAGAGTTAGGGAAAGCTATTGCACTGTCACATGCCTCGGTTTCCCCATTTGTAAAATAGTAACAATGAGCTCTTGATCAACAGGTGAAAAGAACTGTACAAAACATGGTAATTTCTGTCATTCTGGATGCTGCCACTTGTGTATCGCTGTCATGGACTTTGGCCCATGGATTAATAAATTCCTGGGAAGAAGGGAGGGCAAAAAACACAACACAGAACCCTTGCTGTGGTGCAAAGTGTTGCTGTAGAGAAAACCCTTGTATCCATATTTTCTAGCTGAGGAAGCAGGCCCCGGGAGACAGCATCTCACCCAAGCTGCAGAAAAGGTTTTTGTTTAATATAGTCGTTCTCCTTATTCCCTACTCTCCTCTCCTACATGATACATGGTCTGTGATTCCTTATCATAAATAAGATTTGTGAGCTCTTTGGGGAAATGGACTGTGTCTTCTCCTATACTTGTGCAGTTTGTACAAAGATATAAATAATAATAGTCATTAATGCTAATAATGTGTTTTTTAACCTCCTGATCATCCTCTGTCTGATAAAAGAGCTACAGGAGAAAAATCTTGCTTCAAAAAGAAGGTAATGGGAGAGACTATTAACATTGCAAAGGCTAGCAGAGATCAGGTAATGGCAAACTTTAAATTGTCTCCTCATGTTTTTTGTTAAGTGAGAGCCTGCAAATGCATCATAGACATCTTTTTTAAAAAATAGGTGGGCTGTAGGCTTCCCTCTGGTCAATGTGATGAGTGTTTGTCTAGCACCTGCTGTCAATGGCTTGAAATACTTTCTCAACATCCTTTTGTAGAGCATCTATCAATCCATCACAACAGGGCTTGGTCTCAGCAAGGGCTCTGTACCACCCCTGCAGTGCCAGGTCCCCCCAACAGCAAACTCACTGAGTTTGGTGAAAGTCTTTCAAGTGCTTTTTTATAGCTTGAGACCCGACCTTCAGTGATGTATAGAAATCTGTGGAGCCCTGCCTACACAAAGATTACACTCTGCACAGTATTGAAACACAAGCATTTTCATGTCATGCAAACCAAGAATTATTTTCCAGGACCTGTGATTTAGCTGAAGGAAGACCAGCTCAGTGCAGCCATGCTTGCATGTTTTCTGCTCCTCTGTATGATGTCCTCACCACAAGAGACTTAACTTCCATTCCAAGTTGCACTGATGGACTAAAGACATAAAGGAGAGGAGATTTGTAGGGAGAAGTACAATTGGTTATTTGACATCATATAGTTAAAAGTCTGGACAGACTTTTGGGCATGCAGGCCCATATTTCTGGAAAGCCTGTTTTGTTCTTTCAGCTGTATTTTTGAGTTTAATAAAAGATATTGCCTCTTCCTACAAATCTCGCCTCACATTATTTGCCTTTCAGCTCACTATCCATGGTAATTTCTGCACTGGAGCTGTTAAAAAAAGGCACAAATTGTTTCTTCCTCTAATCATAAAGCACTCCCCAAGTCCCAAGTATCTTAAATAGCTAAACCCTTGCTTGCTCAAGCTTTCAAAAATAAAACAAAAATCATAAAAATCCATCCTTGGGTAAGAGACTAGGTCTGAAAAACATCAGCCTGGGAGTTGATAATTTCAGGATGTTGTGAACCACTGCAAGGAGACTCTTGCAATGGGAATGCTCACATGGTAAGCTCCCTCTGCCTTCCATACTGCTGAGTATGGATGCCCTGACATAAAAAGAGTCATAAAAAACTTACTGCTTTTCTATGTTTCTGTCCAGAAAATATCAGTAATGTGTCCACCTATGTGCAGGTCAGCTTTCTCTGCAGACTATGAGACTGCTGTCATTTGCCTCCCATATCTCATTTGGGTGCTAGGTACAGATACGGCAGTCATTTGTTTGGGACTTCCTTTTGTCAGGCGGATGGGCTGTAGCTCAGTCAGCCAGGTACAAGTGGCAAATGGTCACATTTTCCTTTCCTGCTTTTCCTAAGGAACAAAGGGGAGCCTAGGCATATAGCAATAGTCCTGTCACTAAAGTCAACCCACAGTTTATCTAGCAAAGTCAACAAGCCTTACCCTAACGATAGAAGTACCAGCTGGGGAGCACGATGCTTGGCTTGCTGGGACCATGGGTCAGCAAGCTAGGCTGCAGCATGTAGCAGCTCCTCCCAGGGGCACAGGGCATTAATGGAGGGAAGCACAAGGCCCCCAGCTGTGACTAAAGACCTGAAAAGCAACAGCTGGGATAAAAGGTGCTTCTGGATAGAGCAAGACAGGTGCTAGGGGAGCTGGGTGCTATTTCAAGGAAATGTCTTTGGTAGAGTGCTGCTTGGGGGAATAACCTCTAAATTCCAGGAGGAGGTGAGAAAGTTCTGTGCTGCCATGCTCTGGTGGAGATTTAGACCAGGGTGCTGCAAAGACACTGTCTTAAAAGGTGCTCTGTAGCATTGAGGGATTCCTTATGCCTCTGCAGAAACCAGTTAGTACTGGGTACGGTAAGGGTTTTGTGGTATAAAGGCCTCTCCCTTTGGATTGTGATTTCCCTGCTGTTCAACGGAGCTGAACAGAATTATTATTTTTATTCCCAGCTTGAAAGAGCTGACTCTTTTCCCATAGAAAACATGACAACTCAAAAAATTATCTGCCAAAGTTTGTTGGTTTTTTATTTTTTGGGTGCTAGCCAATTTTCTTTTTCTTGTTGTCGTTCACACTTGCAGATTTCCTGTAAAATCTTACAAATGTTGAAAGAGTGGAGGCCCTTTCTGCAGAACTTTGTGTGTATATTTCCTTAGAGGGTGATTTCTACATGCCCGTGTTTCAGGCTGTCTCAGCATGGCTTGGGTGAGGCTCCCCTTGGAGAAGGAGTTGGCACCATGGATACAGTGTGGTAGACATGTTGATAGCATCTGTTATGCCATTTATTTTATATTCTAATTATGCGACAATGTCAATGTGTGAATGTATACTGCTGGCAAATGCTTTTTTGTGACATATCCTTTATGTGACCCTATTTGTAAAGGATGTGGGTCTGCTATGGCTGATGCTAAAGAAACTCAGTCATTTGTGCTGTACCAGTTCACGCAACACATTCCTCTCCAAGACTTCTTGGTTCAGTCCCCGCTGTGTCATCCCACGGTTGTTGAAATTAAATGAGGGCTCTTTCCATCTCTTCCTTCCTTCCACTGCTCCCTGAGTGCTGTTGCTATCTCATTGGCTGGCTATTTCTGTGGATTTTTATCTTACGGAATTGCTACGTAGTCACATGCTACCTTCCACAGTTGCTGGCTTGGCATTTTTTGCTTAAAAAAAGCCATTTTCAGCTCTGAGTCTTGTAGAAACCCCAGTAGAAAATCTTCCTCTTCAAGAAGTGTCAAGAAGATGCTTTGCCTTCGAGTTTCACAAGAAGACAGGTTTGAGTAGGGTTGGCTTCTCTTGAATATCAGCCTGAAGGAGAATGAGAAGCATGAATGCTGTTTTCTACATAAAGTAGCCCATACTTTACATAAAGGAGCCCAACCAGGTGCGAAACTATTTACCATGGTCTTGGTACACTGTGTATCCCTTCTAGGAGAACATTTCTGGACGCTGTGCAGTCCTTGACCTTGGATAGTGGTGAGTTTCACAGAACCACATGACAAATGAGTATTTCTTGCAGAGAGAACATGTTCTTCCACTCTCTTTCCCAAGATCACGTGCAGCACATGCCACAACACTCTTCTAAATCACACTAAAGTGTTCTATTTATCATAAATGCACTAGTCCAAAAATATGCCATGAAACTCACAGATAGAACACTCAATAAAGTAAGTAATACACATATGCCAGAGGCAGACATACAGGACAGGATACTAAAACAGCTAGAAAAAAAACACCCCTGGGTAATCTAGCCGCTTGACTCCTGCTCACTTTAACAAACTCTCTCAACTTTAAATTTCAGGACCACTCATTCTCTTATGTAAACCCTGAAAATTTGCATGGCCAATTGTGTTTTCAATACTATTTCTATTACAGTAAAAAAACCACTAAGCCTTTTGTTAATGCAACATTACATTTGCAAAGTTAAATAACAGTAATTTGAAAAAACCCGTAATGGAAAAGTTAAAAGTTCCTCCATCAACTGTACTGTGGCTGCTTGAGAAGTATGTAATGGTAGGTTTGGTATAGGAAGTTGGAAGAGAAAATATTATGTGTGTGCTGCACAATCAAGTTAATATTGATATTGCGTGAAATGACTAAAGCTACGATGAAATAGAAATGAAAGTGTGAGTGCTCAAACAGTTAATAGCACAAAGCACATTTATTTATTAAAAAATGGACGAGCATCCATGCTCAGTGCATCTAAATGTATCCACTCAGCCCTAATGAAATACTTTCACTATGCATTGAAAGTAGCTGGCTTTCAATCAATCAAAGCTCAGTCAGAATTCAACCTTTTTTTTTTTCTTCAATACAGAATTGTACATGTGCTCTTCAATTGCTGATATTTCATTGGTTCACCCGGCATTTGAATTCTGGATTAAGTGGAAGAACTGCAGTAATTTAAAAAGAAAGGACTGAAGAATAAGGACTGCAGTGTTTTTACAAGTTTTGATTGGTTGTTTCTGTTTTGGTGGTGGTGGTTTTTTTACTATTTGGAGGATTTAGGGAGAGTTGAGTGTAATTCTTGGTTCTGTTTTTGTCCTCACAACATGTAGGTAGCTGAGGGATTTGGACACATGTAAATGGATTCACCTTTGGCTGGAGACCAATCCCAAAGAATTTCAGCCCACAGAATCTGATACTCCTGCTCATATTTAGTAGTCTAATGTCCTGAGTAACCCCATTGGTATGACTCAGCATGAGCAAGTGAGCCAAAATCCAGCTCTGAATGTTTTGAAGGTTAGGAGTATGTCAAATACATTGTAAGAAATAGCTTTTTCTCCTTTCACTCATGCCAGCTTCTCCAGGGAAGTATAAGATGCTGCTACCTGAGCGAGTGCTGCTTCCTTTGTGTCTTCTCTCTGGACTTGCAACTATCGCTGCCTCTTCTGGATGGGCATAATACTGGGTTCAGCATCATCTAACTCACATCCCTATGCAATTTATGGAGCAGAGATACAGTTGTACTGTTATTTATTATTACTTATTGCTATAACTAGTGTTAATTATTATAATACATATAATATTGATTAATAATGAACATAGTATTAATTACTATGCTGTATTAATAATTACTGTAATAAATATTGTTACAATAAGTATTATAATAAATGTTGTGGCCTTTCAGTACTTAAAGGGGGGCTATAAGAAGGAGGACAAACATTTTATTAGGGCTTGTTGCAATAGGACATGGAGTAGTGGTTTTAAACTTCAGGAGGGTCAATTTAGATTAGATATAAAAAACTACCTTTTTTTTTTTTAATTTTTTTTTTTTTTTACAAAGAGGGTTGTAAAACAGTGGAAACAGGTTGCGCAGAAAGGTGGTGAATGACCCAATTCTGGAAACATTCAAGGTCAGGTTGGACTGGGCTCTGAACAACCTGACCTTGTTGAAAATGTTCCTGATTATTGCAGAGGGTTGGACTAGAAAACCTCTAAAAGTCTCTTCCTACCAAAATGATTCTATGATTATTATTATGATTTCAATACAATTTCATTACGTAAACGCTCAAAGACTCCAAAGAAGTCTTTGAGACCAAACAGGTCATGGGATATTCATATCCAAAGTGGGAGATGGCCACGTATTTGAGAGCTGCATATCGAGGGGTTATGCATGGGGTCATAAGCAGATGTATGTAGGAAAAGTAGACTTTGAATGGTTGCATAATGACCTGATGTAAGTGGTAAGGTTCTGGGGCCCTGTAAGATTATGTGTAAAGCAGGTGGGAGATGGGTTTATGTATGTAACTGTGGACAGCTGGGATGTCAGGGTAGACAGCAGATGAGATTTGGTGCCACATATGGAGCTGAGAAGATTTGTGAAAGAATACAAATGAATATAGATATCAGATGTAGGTGTTGGGCACTGAGATGATGGATGACAAAGGTATAGGACAAACGAAAAGAGGAGTGTTGAGCAGTAAGGTGTCAGAAATGTATAGAGCTGGTGAGGCATTAAGGTGCTGGCCTAGCTGGTCTCTGAACCCAAGCTAGATGTTTTTTGGGATTCCTGCAACAAAAATCAAAAACTGTCTCCTACTTCAAGCCTACAAGCTGATTGTTACCACTTGATTTCAGCACACTAAGTTCCAAACGTATCTCGAGGAGTGACAAAATTATTTTTGGCTTTGCTGTCTTTCAGACCATGCTTCATTGGTATCTGTGGAGGGTTGATCCTGGCTGGCCTCCAGGCACCCACTAAAGTCTCTCTATCACTCCTCCTCCTCACCTGGCCAGGGGGAAAGAAAATACGACAAAAATCTTGTGGGTCGAGATGAGGACAAAGAGAGATCACTCACCAATTAACATTACAGGCAAAACAGACTCAACTTGGGGAAAATTAATTTAATTTGTTACCAATCAAAACAAATCAGGATAGTGAGAAGTAAATCTAAATCTTGAAACATATTTCCCTGACCCCTCCCTTCCTCATGGGTTTAACTTCACTCCTGATTTTTACTACCTCTTCCCCTGCAGTGGTGAAGGAGGACAGGGAATGGTGGTTGCAGTTGGTTCCTCACACATTGTCTCTGCCACTCCTTCCTCTTCAGAGAGAGGACTCTTGACATTCTTCTCCTGCTCCAGTGTGGAGTCCCTCCAACGGGAGACAGCCCTCCATGATTTTCTCCAACGTGAGTCTATCCCACAGGCTGCAGTTCTTCATGAGTTGTTCCAGCATGGGTCCCTTCCATGGGGTGCAGTCCTTCAAGAACAGCCTGTTCCAGTGTGGGTCCCCCATGGTATCATAAATCCTACCAGCAAGCCTAATCCAGTGTGCGCTCCTCTCTCCATGGGGCTTCAGGTCCTGCCAGAAGCCTGCTCCAGTGTGGGCTTCCCATGGGTTCACAGCCTCCTTTAGGCATCCACCTGCTCCACCAAGGGGTCCTCTGTGAGCTGCAGGTGGATAACTGATCTACCCTGGACCTCCATCAGCTGCAGGGGGACATCCTGCCTCACCATGGTCTTCATCACAGGCTGCAGGGGGATCTCTGCTCCAGTGCCTGTAAGCACTTCCTTTGCCTTCTTCTTCCCCAACCTTGATGTATTCAGGGCTATTTCTCTCACATATTCTCACTCTTCTCTCCTGGCTGCTATTGCACAGCTTGACCCCTTTCTTAAATATCTTATCCCAGAGGTTCGGACTGGGATTGGCCCGCTGCCTGATGGGCTTGCACTTGGCCAGAGGTGGGTTTGTCTTGGAGCGATCTTTGGTACTATCAGGAAGATAGAGGAAGCTTCTGGCAGCTTCTTACAGAAGCCTCCCCACTGAAATTTTGTCATGCAGACCCAATAAAGCATCAGAGGATGCAAACTATCTAAAATGGAAAGCACAAAAAAGAAGCATGCTCCTCATTGACTAGTCAGTTGACTTTAATCCACTCTAATATTTTTAGTTTGATTTCCTTGGTAAATGAAGCCTAGCTGATAGTACATGTGTATCTGTTTGCCCATATGTTCTTCCTCCCAATAACTTTTCAGTGCAACCAATTTCAACCACATTTAAAAGAGGGCGGAAGGCTAAAAAGTAACTTATTCCTGGATGTCTCTTAAAAATTGGTGATTAGGTGATGTTCCACTCCCTCCATAGGAGAAAACCCGTGAATTATGTAAGTGGTACATGGCAGCAGCCAACCAGGCTAAATGGTGACTGCATTTTGTCTTTCATTTTGGTCCACTAGGAAACAAGCACGTGTTTCTAGGCTAGCCACAGCATGGATTTCTTCTTCCTATGGGGGATGTCACAGGGAATATGAAGGGATCTGGCTTTCATTACAGCATGGGGGATTTTTGAGACAGCAGACAAGAACCCACAGGGAGGCAGGCTTGGTGCATTCTGTTCACAGAACAGCTTGCTCTACAGCAGTCTAATAAGAAATACTTCTAGAATGGCATCATTAGTGATGAGAATCCTACAGACCTTTCCTGCATGAGGTGCTCACCTTTGCATCCTGCACGGCAATGTGTAAACTGAACATTCGTATCCTTTAGTGTTGGCATCCTCATAGGCTGCCGTGGCGGCCCATGAAAGACACAATGTGGCCTGAAGACGGGCCACCAGGCTGGGTGGGCAGCACAGTTGGGCTGTCACACTGCATCCCAGGGACCTCTCAGAAGTTGTGCAGTCACACTGCCTCCTTATCCCCAGCTGCAAAAGGACATCCTTTTGTGAAATGCCTGGAGAGTGACTGATGAAAAGCCCTGTGTGAATGTTAAGTAGTACTTCGTTAATGCTGCTATTCTAACCGGAGGCAATTATTTTAGGGGGCAGTAGAGCTACAGGAGCTAATTACTCCGTGGGGAAAAAAAAGTTTGGGTTACGTATGGTAGGAGGAACCTGTATTTGAAAGGAGAGAAGTAGTGGGGGAAGTCTTCTGTGAGCAAACAGTGGCTTTGCAAGCTGGATTTCCCGCACACGAGGATTCTTTCTGGTCCCTCTGAAATTGCCTGGAAGTCACAGGAGATCCAGCAAAGATTAATGCGGACTGATGCTTGCTATTTTTCCTGGAAGCTTTGGCAGCTCTGTAATTACAATCGGTGCGTCTGAATCTCCCTCTGGCCCCTGTGCACTGCCCGGGAGTGACACCAGCATCAGAGAGACCCTTGCTTCAGAATTTGTCAAGCAGAACTCAGCTGAGAAACTAAACCTGCCCTGCTGCATTTCTTCTTTTGGCAATGAGGAATATTCCTTCACTGAATTGCTTCCCCAGGTCCACTGTAGCTGGAGCCTTAGGGACTTCTGAGCGCAGCATGGCTCGTAGACCTGTGATCCAAGAGATACATTTGTAGAGGAATGAGGGAACCATATTTCTATAGCATAACGTATATATATATTTATATATGTAAAAATGAAATAAATGAGCTGGCTTGCAACACTAGGTGGCAGAGGTGAGATCTGTTCTGCTCTGAGCGCTGTCCTATAAGGCATTGCTTGTTTAAGTACAGTCGCATTTAGTTGGAGCTGCAGGAGAGAGACAGAGAGATTCTCTGTGTTTACAGCCAGCACAGCCTACGGTGGAGCATCTAACCTGGCCCCCCCTTTCTCCAGCACTTGAAGAGGAGAGTGCGAGGTTATTTGGGAATCTGGCCACCGTAGGTCAGCTTGCACTGCGACTGGATTGTCAGAGCTGGTAAAGCAGAGCCCAGAGGGACTGAAGGGAGACACGAATCCCATTTTCTTTGAGAGGAGAGAAGGGGAAAAAAAAAAAAAAAGATAAATTGAAAGAGAGAGAGAGAAGCGAAGAAACGGAGAAAAAGGCAGAGGAAGCAGAGCGAGTGAGAGAGAAGCATGAGGACCTACTGGCTGCACAGTATCTGGGTGCTGGGCTTCTTCCTGTCCCTCTTCTCCTTGCAAGGTATGTGATGAGTTCTTTCTTGCAATGTCCTCAAACCCTTCTGCTTCAATTGAGGCTGATGGACTGAGGATGGCCTGAAACATGGAGCTGGAAGCTGGAGCTTCCTCTTCCTCCCTCTTCCTCTCCAGACCTCCCCCCCACCTCAGGAAATAAGCCAAGGAGAGATCACTGCTGGTGAATCCTATGGTTAGAGGGCACTGCATGTGACTGACTTTGCTGCTGTATTTATGCTTTTGCAGAGGGGAAGTTGGGGGGGGGGGGGGTTCAGTAAGATTTGCANGGTGTTCAGTAAGATTTGCAAAGCAAAAGAGTAGTGGGTGAAGGTGGATATCCCCTCCATCCACAACCAGTGTTTCTCAGCACTTTGGGTCATAAGTACTGATTCTCCTAGATTCTTCATCTTCCTGAAGAGACATGTGTTAAGTTTCTTTTTTGTTTGTTTGTTTGGTTGGTTGGTTGGTTTTTTGCTTTGTTTTGGGTTTTTAAAATTATTTTTATTTTGGCTTTGCCCAGAGAGGGGGACGTTAGAGGAATCTCTCTGCCTCTGGTCTGTCTGCGAAAACATTATGTCCTTCCCCTCCACTGGGGGA
>VZRE01012421.1:0-21163 GCA_013396775.1 Cephalopterus ornatus | reverse complement strand
GTTAAAAAAAAAAAAAAAAAAAAGAGAGAGTGATGGAGGAAAGACAGAAGAAGAAAATTTGTTGGGTATGGGGTTTTGTTCAGTGGAGAATTGCCAGCTGGGTTTCTTGGTTTGAGAGCCAAGTGTGAGATGGAATTTAGTTTGAAGTGATGACAGGCATGCTAGCTGGTTTTGAGATGCTTTCTGTAAACAGGAGTTAAGGGTTAATGCATCCCATGCTGTATACATAAATACATGTCCCATATGTACATATAAGCATAGCCCTCCAAATTGCAGCTTTTACATGATCCACACTAATTTACACACACCAGTGGTCCTTCACTTACACAGGCATACACACACTCATGAATATAGCAGGGAAGATGAATAAACTCACTCTGGCACATACAGTTCTAGCTCCCTAGCACATGCAATTCCTGGAGAGTCTGCTTCTCTTGAGCTCACATTCTCCCTTCCTCTCTTCCCCCCATCCCTCCTTCAAGCCTCCATCCTGCAAACTAGCGCTCATGGTTGCTTACATATTAAAATCCCTTGCCTATTCTGCTACACCAGCCTTGTGAGCCTGCATGTGTGCACACACATACACACACATAGGTGAATATATAACTAAGGAACATATATGTACCCTACCTGGCCTACCGTGTGCCTCACAGTCTCACATTTGTAGTGAGCTGCACCCTTAGAGGGTATCTCACTCACACACATCTTCACCACACACACACACACAAACACACACACAGACAGTGCTTTTCTCTCACTCTTGTGCATACTAGTGCATGAGTGCCGTGTCTGGAGACGTGCCAGTCACAGCATCCTCACTTCCTCTTAGCTCATACTTTTACACACGATCTTGCATGTAACTGTTCTCCTCTATTTTGTGTCTACTAAGCAAATTCCCGTACAGGCAGGCTCCCTGTCACACACATGCTTTCTGTTGCAGCCTCACACCTGTCACTTCTCACATTTAATGTGTGCCCCTTTTCATACAGTCTCACTTCTTCTGTTTCTGGGTTGCATACACATGCTTTTCACTGTCACATATTTTCTCTCAAACTTGCATTCTCTGAAGTCTGGACTGTGAATCCAGCACCAGCACCTTCCAGCTGACTCCCTTGCTTGCTGTGAAATTTCTGACGGGAGAGGAGGACTTTTTCCCAGCACATAGGTTGTACATGGAGTGAGAGGAGAGCCAGTTCTCGTGTAACATACGTAGCTAATGTCAGCAATGAAGTTGTGTACCTTGATGTGAACTTCCCTCTGCTCTGCAGGATTAGGCACAGACCTGTCAGGAAAGATGGACACTGGCAAATAGCATTGACTCTGAACATTGCCTGTCTTTCTGATGCATGATTTCTAGCCTGTAGTCATTGGCGCTTGCTCCACTCCAGTGTTTTCAAGTCACAAGCCTTTCCTGAGTTGCAACCAGAGCATCCTGATGTTACCAAAACCAGGAGCTGGTTTTTTTAGTCCTTTCTTATAGCCAGAGCTTATGCCAGGGTACAGGCATGTACAGGATTTTGCCTTCTGTTTCAGTGAGTTACTATTGCCACAGTTGTATCAGCCACTTCTACTCTGATTTTGAAGACATCAGGGAAGGTCTTTTGAGGGCTGTATTCCTAGCTACACTCTGAGAAGGCAGAGGCAACACAGTTGCCCTCCCTAGGTTTTGGGTTGGGATCGGATGGTGTGGTGTGAGTGTTTGCAAACCTGGAGCTGCTTTTTCTACTGCTCCCAAACTTAAGACATGATATAAAGCAGACCACTGCTGGATCTAGTTACATAGCCAGCAGTAATTTCCTTTCTCTGGACTGAAGAGTGAGAGAATGGGAAGCAGGAATATTGGGGCTGCTTGGGAGGAGCATGGCACCTCACAAGCAAGCCTGAAGATGTTTGAAGGAGTTAAAAAGGAGTGAGAAAGTATTGTGCCCTTAAAAAGACCCAACGAACTAACACAAGCCCCCCACAATATTTATTTCAAATTAATTGTTATTCACTGAGAGCTGTGGTAACAAGCCTTGAACACTTCTGTAACCCTGCTGAGCACAACCCTGTGGAGCCCAGGAAGCTGCAGGATTGGCTTTGACAGGCGGTGACCCGTCGGAACGCTTCCAAGAGCTTTGTGAGCACGTCCCTCCAGAGCCAGCCAGCTGAGCCTGTACCTCTGCAAGCCATCCAAAACTTGTCCGTGCCTTCTCTCCCCTCTTTCCTTGCTGTCCACTTGGGGGTGTACCGGTGAACGCAAAAGCAGCTCCCTGCCTTTCTCTGTTCTCCCAGAGCCACCAAACGCGGGGGAGAAGGGAAGCGATGCTGGCACTGCTGGGCACGGCCAAGCTGAGGCTGAATAGCAGGCGGTGGGGGTGTAGGGAGGAAGCGCAGCTGAGGCTGGCAGGAGACCTATGGGCTCCACTGTGCCAAGTGGCCAACACAGGCTGCCTCCTCCAGCGCCTCTGCCAGGGGAGATGCAAAGGGCTGCCTGTCCCCCGACTGCCTGTGCTCAGAGGCTTTGGCACAGAGACAGGCTTTGCTCCTTCCCCCTTAGGTTAAATGCTCCAAGTCCTGCACAGAGGATAATTTTTTCTCCCTAATCACTATGTTTCCTTAATTTTGTGGCTCAGGATTCTTGCGTTTCCCTGCTGCTGCACTTTCAGTCCGCGTTGGGAGGCAGGTGGCTCGGAGGCGGAATGGTTGTTCCTCCTGCATGGTGCACTGGCCTTCCTGACCTGTGGGGGCTGGAAGAATAAAAGTACCTATGCACCCCAGCACTGCTGGTGGGTGGGATTTTCTAGTGGCATGCTGCAGCTTTTTCCTCGAATGGATTAATTTCTTAGCACAGTGTGCTTCAAATATTCTGACAGAGATCAGATTCATACACTGGACACAAAATCTGAATTTTTCTTTTTCTTTTTTGTTTCCCAAGTCAAAAATTGGGTGCATGTGGATGGGGAGGAGAAGCAAATGATTAGGGTCTATCAAAAATTGCATTTTGATAATTTAGAAGAATTTTGTGTTGATATTTTCACTTTTGCCTACAATTACTCTAACTTAGCTGTCAATCTGAAAATTAATTTTGATTTCCTCACCCTGAGCATTTTATTTAAAAAAAATGAATGCCTTGACAAATTATACATTTCCTTCAGCATTGCTTTACATTGAAAAATTCTTCTAAACAAACCTTTTCCCTTGAAAAATAGCAGCTGTTTCAAATCAGTAATTTGCTTAAAAAAACCCCCAACCCAGCTTGCTTTAATGAATCCCCCCTAAAGCCCCACCTCATTGGTTAATTGGGCTTAAAAACAAAAAAAAAACAAACAAAAAAAACCCCAAAAACCTCCACAGCCCATTTAGTGAAGTAGATGGTTTAAGAAAGGAGAGGAAAAACTGGCCTGCATGGTACTGGCAGTGTTTATTTGTAATGTATTTTTTTAGCTGCTCAAGGGTGTTCTTAAATGGGGAGTGAGTCTGATGAAAGAAATCACAGAAGCAGTTGGGTAAGTGGAATAGGATGCTTTAGGTTGGTACACAGTACAAATGTTATCTGTAAAGTCTCATGTTTTATAACGTTACTGGGCAATGCGGGTGTGAAAAATGATGTGTTGGTTAATGCACGAGGTATGTGCAATCTATATGGATGGAAGTGTGTACCCAAGTGTTTCTGTGCTGATAATGTGTAATGGATGGGGAGAAGAAAGGGAGGAGGAGGAGGAGTGTGTGTGTATTTGTGGTGATATTGTGGTGTATGGGTAACAGTGTGGGGTGATTGTGATGCCAGTGGATAACATTAAGATACTGCCAACTGGAGAGGAAAAAAAAAAAAAAAAGGCTTTTCCTGCTGTCCTGAATATACTTTTCTTCCTATCTGTTTTCAGCTCTCTCTTGTCGAGTAAGGCAAGGGAAGCTCTCACAGGCTGGACTGTATTGATGAGGTAACAACTCACTCAGTTGCCTTGCATTCCCTTAAATGATGAAGAGGTTCAATACCTAAAGCAAAACACTTTTCTTGTAGGCTTAAAATGGGGAAGAAGAAGAGAAGGCTTTTTATCTGCAAAGCGGGGAGCATTAAAAAAATATCCCAAGTGTTTCTTCTAGTCCTATCCCAGTGATTGCAGACCATTTGAGTCAATAATTACCACACCAGTAAGAACCCATTTCCCCTAGCAGTTGTAAATCTCGGCACTCAGCTACCTACTCAGAGGGCTTTGTTATGATAAGTAGAAATTGGCTTCATCTTTTAGTCTCAAAAATCTCTTCTCGCACACACGTTTTACTAGTTTTCTCACACAAGAGTTTTACTAGTTTTGTAGTAAAGGCCCCAGTGCCAGTGGGGGCATTCCTTTTCAGCCTTGGAGCACTCATGTATGCTAATGGCAGTCTGAGGAGGAGATGTGCTCTTTTATAGTTACTCTTCTCACCTCCTTTTTCCTCCACAAGCAACAGGCTCCTTTCAGTCAGGGCGAGGAATATGGCTGCTGTCCTTCTAGGCTGACCACAGAGCTAGTGCTTTAGGAGTCCACACCGTTACTGTGCGCTGGCTGTACCTCCTGTAAGCATTGAGTAAGCCAAGGTCCTTGCCTTGCTGGTGGGGCCCGGACCTTTCCTTCAACAGACTTATCCTGTGCGTGGCTGATTTGCTTAGGAATGTCTTAGAAAAGGGTTGTTAGTGTGTGGGTCCTGCAGCAGCAGCTGTGTGTTCTGTGCTGTGACCTGGAGAGGCAGGTGGGGCCAGGCAAGCGGGTGAAGCAATGCTGGTCGTGAGGAGGTGTAGCACTGCACGCTGAAAAGTGAGAAGAGGTGGCAAAAGGTGATTAAGAGTAATGGCAAGGGAGGCCCTTTTTCTGGGCACATCAGAATAGCCGGTGGGGTTTGTTGTGGAAGAGGATCAGCTGAGGTTGTTGGCTGACAGAGATTGTTAATGGACTGAATGATCAGAGTGAAATTTATAATGGTACCAGACAAAGGTATATCCTGGAGGAGTCTGGGGAAAACCTTTCTTGTGTGCCTTTGAACACAGGGACATGTGTTTTGCCACATATTATCTTCTTTGTGTGCAGGGTGCTGCTGGAATGATGCAGAGTTTTGCTGTCTGTAGTCCCTATAGGAATCATGAATCTTTGCCTCTTCAGTATCCCCTTTTCCTTTAAAAAGTGCATAACATAGTTTCATTTGCTGTTCAGACTCAATGAGCGATGATTTTTTGATATCTGATATGCTCTTACTGATGTCAATTTATCACTAATAAAATCAAAAGTATCAAGGACAGCACAGACCATCCGGTCCCACTCTGAAAAGGAGTAGCTAAGGGCGTGTGTAGGTGAGCATGTGAGAGACACAGCCCCCTCCTGGTGTCAGTGAAGGACAGAGATCCCTGCAGTCAGCATGGAAGAAAGCAAAAAAATGCTGGATGTTCATGATTCTTACAAAAATAGGCAGGGAAAAAAAAAAAAGGCCAGGCTTGATTCTGTGTTATGCCATTTCACTGTGGTGCTTTGGCTGGTGTTGGATGTACTGGAAGCTGAGGCATCTTCCTGTAAGCTCCCCCCAGTAGGTTGCCTGCTGCTGGTGTGGCAGCCTTGCCCTGCTCACCTGAGTGGAAAGAGATGGAATAGCACTTGCAGGGGGTGCTGCTTTAACGTCTGAGCCACAGCAGTATTCTCTCTCACAGTGAAGTGTCTCGCTAGCCATATCTTCAGTCTTAAAGTTCATGGGGGAAAAGTTCTGCATGACTACATGCTTATGGAAAAGGGTCCTTTACACTAAACCTGCTTGTTGGTCACCTACAAGCACAGAATAGGGTTTTTCCATAGTTGTCAGATGTTGACAGGTATTTCTGGAAGGAGATGGTTTTGGAGGCAGTGTAAGGATATATGTACCCGATTAAGACAGGCTGGTGTGTTGCATTTTTTTGAGAGGTTGGTTTGCTTTATTTAAAAAAAGATATCAGAAGGCAGGCTTCAGAGGAGGGCTTTTGACTGAAAGCAAAGACGAGTGTAATCAGAGCTGTGGGTTCATGGTCTGGGCTTTTCCAGTTCCTAGGCTATATAAAGCATCTAAAAGAAACTCTTCTGAAGAAGGCTTGCACTTGAAACCTGCTTTCTTCCCTAGAGTATGCCTGTGTGTAACCTCGTGGAGGCAGGGTTCTTCATTTCTTTCAGGTTTGGCAGAGCTCTCCCTCAAAAAGTGTGGCCCTTTCTTTTTTTCTAGTGATGTGTTCTTGGCTATTGGGAGGAGATAGATGTGGCAGGCGGGCCATGAGCAGTGGGATCAGGGAGGGAAGGAAGGAGCAAGCAAGGAGATAAACAGAAGGCTGTGGGCCTTTCCAACTGGGAAATCAATAGTATATGAGTATGCAATGTAAGTGTGTAATCACAGCTTCCTCCCCTCTGCCCCTTAGCACTTACATTTGATGGTGAGTTGCAGGCCAGAACCAATTAATCCTTACAACCTGCTAGGACAATAACTATTAATATTCTTCTGCATGTACTCTAGTTGCTGCACCTGCATGCAGCCTGGCTGTGCTGGCCCTCAGCAGCTGACCCAAAGCTACATCAAGAGAGCAAGACTCTTTCTGATCATGAGCCTTGCAGCGAGTGCACTGTTTTACCTGACTTCTACTTGTGTGGATGTGTTGGAGAGGCTGACTGTGGGGATATATACTCAAATGTCTGAAAAAGGAATGATATGGCAAGTGAGGGTTTGCCTGCAGGAAGAAGGGGTTATTTGAAGGGGCATCTGAGGGATTTTTGATGTGTAAATGTGTTTAGACTTGCGTCACGTGGGTACATCTTCTTGTATGAGTATCTACTCTTTGCCTTGTAAAGCTGCTTTGTACAATGGGATCACAACACCCAGTTTTATTTATGCCTGTGTACATGATCTGTGCATGAAGGTATGACCAGAGGTCTTGGAATAGCTCTTCTTTGACTTCTGGGAAGGTGCATATACAAGAAAGAAGATGAGATATATATATATATTCATGAACCTGTATTTGAGTGTGTGCACAAGTCGTGTGATAAAGATGCTTGGGCAGTGTTAACCAATCTAGTTCAGAGTTGTGTTTTGTGCAAGAGAGTTGCTATGAATGTTAGTGTAGGTGAATGCAGCATGATTGCTGATAGGAATATCTGCATAGCTATGTATGCTTTTGGAGTGACCATTATTCATAGCAGATTTGCATCCTATCTTGACATGGCAAGAGATTGTTGCAGTGAAACAGAATTGTCTCTGTAGCTTGGCTGCCTCCCCTCATCTCTCTGCGATAGCCTCAGTGTAAGGTGGCAACTTAGTCATGCTTCAGTCATCTGGGCATGAAATACAGTGTAGAGAGTGGAAAGGACATGTTTGACTCCTACACTTTCATGGGAGAGTTTCTGGGAATAGAAGAAGGAAGAAGATAAAAGGAAGCTTTCCTACACGCACAAGTTGCAGTGTTTTAATTAGATCAACATATTCAAAAATAGTACAACCTGACTGAGCCAACTGTTCTTACATAGTTATGCTATTGTAGACTGTATGAGCCAAGGAGCTCTCGGCTGGATGCAACCTGAAGCAGTAAACCAGAAAGTCTGTACTCTGGCTGTGCCTGCAGTAACACAGCCTTGCTGGTTTAGCTTCCTCAACAGCATGGATTCTGTTCAGCGTGGCTGTGTTTTGTTAAGTCTCAGTTTAGGTAGCGGAGTAGAATAGACCTGACTGCAGGCAAGCCCCTGTGAGATGTTCTGCACTTCTAGATCTCCTGTAGAGGAAGAGAAACTATTTGTCTGGAAGAGTCATGTTGTATTGAGGCTGAGGCTTTTATGAACAGTAATTTCTCAGTGACTCAAAGAAAAAGAAATTAGTCCTGCTAGCTGAAGTGGTGTAAGAGCTGTCTGTAGTCTAGGCCAGCTAAGGGAGGAAAGGTAGGAAACAGGGAGAACTAAAGTGAGGTACAGAACCTCTCCTCCATTTTCATATATCCTAGCTGCATCCTGGTGACTGGTTTGTGTACTATCCAGCAGCCACAGAGCTGCAACAGATTGGGCTGCTGATTTAAAAAAAAAAAAAACAACACCTGGCTTCAGTATGAGGTAAATGAGCTGTGGCATTGCCCCAGAGGGACCTAGAGCTATGGTGAGCAGTACAATCTTCCTTCTCTTTTGGTCTTCTGTGTGCACAGATGAAAGGGAGAAAAGGCCATTCTGTCTGGCCTTTCTCTCTGTCCTGACCTAAATCTTTGTAGCAGCAGCCTTTTCTTCAGGCTTCCAGGAACCTCACAAGACCTCTGCTTGTAGGCTCTGCTCATCCTCTGGTCAACCTGGAGAGTTTCTGGTCTCTTTCTCTTCTGCTGCCCAAAATGACCCAAACCACCACAAAAATTGAAAGAAGATACCCTAAAGCTCTCCTGGATGCTGATGCATGCTATAGCTGCTCAAGGAGGAATGGCAGTGTGAAATGTACTGGGGAGACCGAAGACTTCAAGCCCCTGCTTTCTTTGCCACACAGCAGGGATAGTTAGAGAACCAGCTTTGAGGTTCTTTCAGAACTGCAGATGCTAAATGAGAAGAAGCTTTGAAATTGTTACAAGCTTAGGAAGACCTTGATCTGGAAGAACCCTTTCCTTGGAGCCTTGGCTACCCAACAGATGTCCCAGGAGCTGGCAGGAACCTTGACAGGTTTCTTTCTGAACCACGCCTCAGGTTCTCCAGAAGCTTTTTGGAGCAAAGCAAAATGTTTTGCAGAATATTTTTGCTTCACTGAAATGGCATCTTTCTAACAAGGAATAAAAAGGTGTTCTGTTGGAAAAATTCCAACTGGAGTTTCAAAAACAGATTAAGGCACAAATGCTTAAAGGCTTTGCTGTGATGTGTTATCTTCTGTCATAAGACTACATCAAAGTCTCAACTGTCATCTAAAACAAAAAAGTTCTGAAAATTGTGGCCTTTATAGGTGCAACCAAAAACTTGAAAACGTAACCTGAGTGCAGCCAGTAGCTGGTATCAGTCTTGAGTCTGCACAGAGCTGAAAGAACATCCTCAGGGATGTATCATCCTGTTTATTTCCCTGGAAAGTTTGGTCTGACCTTCTCCTGCTAATTCCTCTTCAGGAAAGGGTTTTCAGTAGGGCCAACAAAGAGTACAGTAGTCCTGATCCTCTTGACCAAGCATTAGGAACAGTTTCTCTGAGGGAAAATGCTCAGGGAAACCACCGTTGCCATGATTGCCTTAGTAGTTCAAAAGTAGAAGCAGCCTTTTTTTGATGTGATTTACAACTGCTTGACGGGACTGGAACCTTAGCAGTGTTCAGCTTGTGGAAGGGTTTTTGGTTATGTTGCAGATTGTATTTGTGTTGGGTAATAGGAACGCTTGTTCAGTTTGGATTGTGACCATTCCTGGACCAATCACGAGTTGTAAGACTGGGGAAAACAGCGGAACAGATTCAAAAGAAGACTTGTTTAAATAAGAGTTGTAATGGCTGTACTGAAGATCTACCCTCACTTTTGTTTGGAATTGGATTTCCTTGAAAGACACCTGGCTGATGTCACTGGGGAGGAGTGAATGTCTGTTGTGCAGAACTCGTGTCCCATGGTGATGCTGTGTCTGAGGCAGGGGATGAGCATGTGCATGTGTCTGTGTGTGCATCACATGTGCGGGGCCTGTGCTGTGATCACCAGAATTACAGTCTAGCCAGATAACGAGCTGTTGTTGTTTACAGCACTTGGTTCCGGGCACTTCAATTCCAGAAAGATGTAAACAAAATTAGAGGGAATTCAGAGGATTGCAAGGAGAATGATTAAGGGGCTGGAGGGACTGACTTATGAAGAATGCTTGTGAGAGCTAAATATATAGCTATTTTGGCTAAATGACTAAAGAGGAGCTATGCTAATGATCTAGGCATACTGGGAAGGCATGAAGAATTGTCTAGTGTGGACTTAGAGCTAGAAGAGTCTCTCATGATAGAAAATTTGGAGGAGGAAAGAAAAAAATTGGCAGGAGAAAAAAATACTTAATGGAAGAAAGTGATTAGGTGGTGATATAGCTTTGTTAAGAATTGTGGTGGAATTGCTGTTATTTGGGATATCTGAAGTGTGGCTGGGCAGAGCCCTGGAGAATAATCCATGCACTATAAGCTTGAAAAGGTCCCTTGAGAGACAGTCTAGATGCCTTAATAGATTTTTATGCTGTCATTAATTTCTGAATCACAGCTAATACTTCCAGTCTGACAAAGAACCATATTCTTTAAAGTATTTCTCTTTCTTGCCATGTATTATTTCTATTGTCACGCAGATACTGGTGCAAGACACAAGAGGAAGTCTTCTGCTATATTAACAATTGAAATCCTGGTTACATCAACTGCTTAACTCAAAGACTTTTCCCCCCCCTCTTTCCTTTGGTGGAGTGTTTATTCAAATTTGTCTGATAGGTGGGAAAAGGTAACCTTCCGGATGAGTTGAAACCCAATATATGTAACTTTGTCCTGTAGGTTGTGTTAGGCTTTGACAAGTTCCTCGTTGCTACTTATGACACATATGTGTTCTGCTCTTTCTTTATCTCAAACATTTTCAGAATGTGTTACTGAACAGTGGACTAATTCCTTCAGGCTCAGAAATTGATGTGGTTGAGCCTGTAGCATTCTGGGCATGTCCCAAAAGCTGAGTCCTCTTAGGACTCTAGAACTGGAGGGAGGCCTTTGAGGGAGGCAGACGCAGAACGAAATGGTAGGAGATGGCTAAGTGATCAGTGGTGCAGGGGGATCAGCCAGCGAGTTTGCTCTTCTCTCACTTACAACAGGAACTGAGTAATGGAAGTGAAATGGGTGGTGTTGGCTGCTCGTTTTAGTGCTTTCTTTGGGAAGAGAACAGACACAAATGGGAAGAGAACAGACAGAATTGAGAGGGAGTTTTGTAGCGGATGCTGTGCTGGCTGGCACCATGGACTTCCAGAGGCAAAAGGTATTGCAGCTTGTGTGAAAGAGCCAGGATACATAATGGAAATTATCCAGAATGAACATTATTTGTGCCATGGATGCAGACCCAGAGAGAGTTCATCATAGTTTATTAGCTCAGGTACAGGACTATCCAAATTGCAATCTGTTTCCTGGACAGGAAGCAAGGAGCACTATTTTGCATTGCATGCAGTCCAAACTGTTCAGTGTTGCTGGATCTTTCCCAGTCTGTGCAGGGCCGGCTTGAGGGTCTCAGTGGCCCAGCAGTACCAGGGAACAAACTTTGGAGACAGCTGACTCTGGATGGAAATTGATGCTATTTAGCCTGGACTTTCAACTAGCCTTGGTATGTGCAAGGTGTCTGGTGGTAATGACCTCTTTACCCTATGCACCCTAGCAGAGTGGTACAGCTTGTTAGCTCAGATGTGGTGCAACGGGAGTGGATTGGCCTCGGACTCTGAATCAGAGACAAGAAACATTGTAGACTTGAGTTGTCTGTTCTGAACTTCGATTATTTCGTGTTATAATCTCTTCTTTAAGAAATAGATAAGTCCTGAAAAGCTCTTTCTCTCCTCCCTCCCCCCCTCTCCATTTCACTGCCTTTGCTTTAGGTAGAGATTCTGCATTTGTGCCAGAATGGAAAAATGGGGAGATGTAAGAAATCGAGCAAAAGATGATGAAGTGGAGAAGATTAGAGACTCCAAAGATGATATCTGTGTTGGCAGAGATGAGTTGCTGTTGAATGGTAGAGTGCATGCTCATGGAGATGGAGAACTGAAATATATGTTCAAAGACCAGTGGACATACGGTTTTCTATGAATTACTTTGTCAATCTGTGTGCCCTCTAGTGGCATGACTCATCGAGGGAGATGGAGAACCAGTGCTCCTGCCATTACTCAATGGCAGTGTCACCTGAGAAGCTAGACTATATGTTTGGAGCCCCAAGGATGAGATTTCTTAGCCCTAGCTCACTGTTGTGAGAGGAGTGGGGTGAGAGCAAGATAATTTGTCTAGTAATTGTGTTTGTTGCTTGCAGGAAATTGATTTGTTACAGCACCTTTGAATCATTGTTCCGTGGGATTTTGCTAATCTCATTCTAACCCTGGCAGAACATTTGTTGCTTTGCACCCAGTGGTGGAGTCAGAGTGTGATGCTGCTGCCTCCTTTAGTTATTGGTGCAAAGGCATAGCAGCAGGAGACCTTGAAATAGATGCCTGCAGCTGGGTGTACAGGATAGAGCTCTGGGTTTCCTCTGCATGAACTGTAACTGTGAAAGGAAGAGACCCAAACTGTTAAAAGGAAGAGGACAGTTGGTGGCAAACTCGTGGTTCTATTGCTATGTGCTAAACTTCTCAAGAAAAATCTAAGCATTTCAAAGCCAAAATCAAAAATAACCTAGGCATCCATTCCTTAAAATTCCTGTTTACATATCTAGTAGCATCACTATCTAATAGCAATCTTCATAGGAAGGTAGACTCTTCTCAAAGAGAATTTTTTTGTTTCTTTCTGTCACTCACATGTTTGAAAGAAGTGAAAAAAGTGGATTGACACTGGTCACTACTTTTGTTAGTAGCCAGAAATGGTGCTGCAAAATGATCATGCACATACTTAAACAGAAACTTTTTGGGAAAATGTGGTCGTTTAACAAAAACTGTTACAAGGAAGGATTTCTCATGGCTAGAATGGCCTTTCTGAAAGAAGTGAAGACATATTGCACTGGCTTAGAATTAAAGACATTCAGATCTATGTTTCTGTTCCAAAATAGAGCGGGACAGATCCTGTGGTTATCCCACAGTTCAGAAAGCATATTAATCCCTGGCTCTGGCCTGCTTTGGAGAGGTCTAATTTTTCTCTCCAAGTTTCATTTTTAGCCACTATACATGTTAGAGCTAGAGCTCTGTGACTTCCATCATTCTGTGGGGCTTGCAATAATTGCTAGATAGGGGGCAAACAAAAAAGGTCTGCACCTGCCACACAGACACGGGTAAAGAAGCTCACACTGCCAAAGACACACAAATTCCAGATCTCTGTGCTTTGGCTTGCTGCACTGGAGGCCATGTGGTGGAAGAGCCCCCACTTACGGCAGCAGATGGCTGAGAAGTGCTTGTTGGCTCTATGGGCAGAGGTGGCAGCAGCAGCACACAGTCCTTGCAGGTATCTCAGCAGCCAATATTGGGGATGGTGCTGTGGCCATAAAAAGAGAGCTGACCAAATCCCTGTGTATTGCCCTTGGCAGTTTTGGAGGCAGGCAGCTTTGCTGCATTTGTAAAATGTTCATCATGGCATCTGCCCTGCAGCTTCCAGTCAGTGTGGCCAACTTGTTTTTTGCTCCTGATGTTGGTTTGCTGAAGCTGCAAGGAAGGGAAAAGCATAGGTCTCTTCTTTCACCTTCCTGCATTAAATTTAATCAAATATCCCAGTTCATGTTTCCTATTTCTGCAGCTTTATGACCAAAACAAGGGACCAAAAATGTACCTGTAGTAAACCAGAGTAGTCCAGCAGTTTCCATGATGTCTGCCTACTGCACCAGGGTTGTACTGTGAAGATATAGCCTAATGTTTGTTAGAAACCACAAATTCTGCATTGGACTTCCAATTCCAGTCTGGCCTTATTTGTAATTGTGGGTAGAAGGTTTCCTAATACCTCTTGAATTTTTGCTTTTGGGGAGGTTTCTGTGTGAAAAAACAAGGAAGAAAAAAATAACTGTAAGGGCTATTTGTCTGTTTTAGGTAGACCCAATATGGAGTCCCTAATCCAATTTCATGGAGCAGAGGCTTCAGGCTGGATTTACGCTGTATCTCTCTAGGAGGTTAAAGATGTGTCGTTCAGTTTGGTTGTCCTCAGCAGTACCTATTCCAGCTTGAGGCTACAAAAATCTTAAACTGGTACATGTCTGTGAGGGGAAGAAAAAGGGGATGAGTTGTAAGGCATGTGTCCTTTGATGAAAGACTGTTCTGCCCTCCTGAGTGAGGATACCTTTGACCTTCTGCTTTTTCCCAGCACTGTGAAATGCAGTTTGTTCCTGTCTTGTTTGTCCCTTTTGTCAAGGGTACTCCAAATAGAGGAGCAAATTTCTTATGGGGTCTGATCTTGGGCTTAGAGGTTGCATCTGGATAGATAAGCATATTATTTAGCTTGCAAAAACTACAGGACCAGTGATATGAATGCAAGAAGCAAAGCATCTACCCAGATTCTCTGATTCAATAGTGTCTTGCAGAGCAAGCTGGCAGTTAGAAGAAACACTTTTTCATGCATAAACTTGGGCACCTTTGAGTTGCAAATGATGAAGAGACAATAAAATACACATTGCCACTTTCACAGAGATACCTTTAAAGCTAGAACTGCACTTTCAATTAACTCTACCGTATGTGGCCAAAGTCGACAGTGCATAAAACTTTGATAATTCCACATTTTAAAAATGTATTGGGAACTCTCATTCGTATATCTTCACTGAAAATTTCATGAATTGCACATTTCCTGGTGTTAGATGTTCAATAAACTTAAATTATGCAGCAATTTGCATCTAGAAGGTTTGCTTTAAAACTGAAGACCGGCTACTTCTCTTCTGGATTGAGAACAGCTCTTTCTTTTTATGCCTCCAGCAATTAGAATGGACACTCTTGTTTGGAAATTGTTGGAGATCTGTACTGACTACTTAGTAGCAAACCTCTGGTATGAGGAAGATATGTAAGGTATCAGCATACAGCTGGACACAACTGTATCCCTCTTGTTTGAGTCTGATGTTGTATTTTTGTTCCTTTCATGGGCATCAATCTTGGATCTATTCAGAAATTTTCCAGCAAAACTTTTCTGTATTTTAATGTATTTTCAGCTAATTGGGGAACTTGAGATAAGAGGGAAGAGCAAACTTGAATGAATCCAGTTTGTGAAATCCCAGGTGGCAGCTATTAGCAAGGAGTACTTCTTGTACAGGAGTAGTCAGGTTGCTGGGAACATCTTCCTAGATATTAGAGTCCCAAGGTGAACTCCCGGTTTGAGAAGTAAAAAATGTGGGGTGTTCTGTCCATTGAAACAGACGAGTTCCTGGAGTACCCTCCACATCTCAAGCAGTGTACTATTTCCATGCCCTATCCCCAATCTGTGCTTTTATCTGAGCGACCTCAAAGGAAAAACATGTGGTGTGAAGAGAAAGGCTTTAAACAAAGCTCTCTGGAGCCCTTTCCTTCCCTTCGGTAATCTCATTTCGAAGTTTTTCATGGTTACCCAGCTTTCTCATTCTCTTTGTCCTTACTGCAACCAAGCTGAGGGTATAAGCAAGTTCTACCACACTCCTGCTTTTCCATAAATGATCTCTATGCTCAACTACAGATGAGTAAGGAGATGAGTAAGGAGAAAAAATCAAAGTCCAATGTAGCTGTGCCAGTTCTGGGATAGCACTGCTGCTGACAAGCATCCATTCTCAAGGTGATCTGTTGACCATGATGGTTTGTAAGAGAGGCATCTTAAAATGGCCTCAGATATCTCAAACAGTGCTCCCGATCAGAAGATATCTTGCACTTCCATCACCAGTGACATCTACTGATATAAAGAAAATATGATTAAAGAAAGTATGTGTTTGTTTTCCAGCCACTCAAAAAAGAAAACAAAAATAGCCTGGGCCCTGTTAATCCCACCTGACCATGTACAAACCAAAGGTTAAGATATTTCACTGAGGTTGTGAGCTGGGTTGGTGGCAGAGCAGAACCTGGATAACTCATTGCCTGTTTGGTCCCCTTGCACAGCGCTCCTGTGCCAAGCACAGTACTTCCTTAGTTTGAGTCTCCTTGGGCACTGCCAGTGGCAGTGCTGGTGACACAAAAGGTGAAGCAGGGAGCTGTGAGGTGCAGGGAAGTGGTCAAGGAGAGGGAGGCTCCCTGGTGTCTGTAATGAGATGTGTGGAAGGTGTTAAAGAAGGAACAGGGGCGCATTTGATAATGGTGTGGGGAGAAGCGGAATACGAGTGTGTCTGACAAGCTTTTGAAGCACTGTGTGCTTAATGGGAGCTCCTGCAAAGACACAGGCTGCAAAAGCCATCAAGAGAAGATGGCTTCTCCCAGGGCCCTTGCAGCTGCACCAGGCTATGATAACAGAAATTAACTTCATCTCCTTTGTCTTGCATTCCAAGAGCCCCAGAATAGTAGTTATGAAAACAGTGCTGTTTAATATTGTCTTTGATCGAGCAATCCAACGGGAGCCCTGGGCTTGTTCTGCTTGGCTTTGTTAGCTTCAGACCCCAAGGCAACAAGCCGTTGCCTTCAAAGCCCAGGCAGGGCTGCATTCAGTGTGAAGTGCGCAACAGAAATCCCAGTTTGTCAATTCAAATGGCACTCACCTAGTAGCAATGCCTGTATATTTAAATCCACAGCAAAGTGTGGGAAGCAGGGCACACACAGTTATTCTCTCTGAAAAGAGCATGTCTCAGGAGCTAGCAAACAAGGCAACACCCTCAAAATACAGCAATGCGGGGTGGATTTTTCCTGTTATTATCCAGTTTTAATATACTGCTTTTTTTATTTACTGTCAACTGGTGTCCCAGTACACTACAGCCAAGCAAAGGGTGTGATGCAGGAGGACATCACTACATCACTGGAGAAGAAAGTTTGCATCCATCTCCTTCACCTCCCTATGGTACAGATGTGCATCTTTCCTTCAGCTGCCATTTGGCACTGCATGCACACCTTGGCCAAGACCTCCATTCTAGCTGGGTGTCAGCACTGGGAGTCACCAAATCTCTGAATGATATAGTTATCAAAAGTCAGCTCTTGCAGGTCTTTTCTACTTCACCAGCATACAATATGAAGGCAGTTATTGGAAAAAGTCAGTGCTAGTGGTGGTGTGCAGGGGGGCTTATGAGAGCCAGAAGGGTAGAAACAGCTCATGTGTTTCTAGATGGGTGGTAGTCTGAATGCATTATAACCTATGTTGACCTAAGTGCAGGGACTAATGGTGTCTCTGCAGGCAGTGCTGAGAGATGGAACTATGTGTTAAGGGAAGGACTGGTGCACTTATTTAGTCTCTTTTATTGCTTAATTATGAGACTCTATTTTGTTTTCCAGTCTATGTAAATCAGGGACACAATGAGCTCTTGTTAGTTGTATGAGGCTCATGAAAGTTAGAAAAAGGGTAGTGACTCCTGATGCCTTGAAGAGCCCCCCTTCTCAGTTTACCTGGGACTGAGGACCATGGTGTTTAACCTTCACATCAGTGCAAACTGCATATAAAGCAGGTTTGATTATGAAATATCTTGGAACCTGCTGTGCCACTTTCCTCTTATTATGGAAACTCTGTGGCCTCATTGAAATAAAGGCGTACTATAGGTATAATATTTTAGATATACAACTTTGTTATAATAAAATTTAGGAGTTTCAGAAGCAAGTAGATTAGTGATAATATTTCATATGACAAGGATAACACCTGCCATTACTGCAGTCAGGGTGAGATTTAGACAGGCTGCATAAACAATTCAGGTATATGTTTTCTCAAATCTGACAGAAACCCATTGTTGTTTAGTTTCCAGGACCAGGAGTTCCTGAGCATTGTTAGACAGAGAAAATAGAACAAGGATCCCTATTCTGTTCTAGCAATGCTTGTCCTAGCATTGCACATTTTTGTTTTGTTATGTGCAGTGATGCTTGACACCTCTCTACAGTTTAGCGGACAACCAAAGGGACTAACCCTTCAGTGTGCTCTCCCATACATTTTAGGAAGGATCAAGAGAAACTCTGGACAGCAGTTGGAGCTTTTCTAAGATTCTGCTTCATTGCTTGCCTCTCGAAATTTTTGCTGTTTCTCTGATCATGTCTCAGTAGGACTTCTATTTTCTTCTCTGTACCATGTAATGCAGCACAGTGACAGTGAGAAAACTGCATTGATCAAACAAGCAAGAAAAGCATAAACTATGGCAAAAGTTATGTTTGTTAAAGGTAATTGAGAACTGCAGAGGAGGGAGTTGCTTTGCTGTGGTGAAATAATTTATGTTCCCTCTCTAAACCTTCTCAAAGAGGTGACCATGGTTTAAAAAAGCTCGTGCAAGTGTGAGTGACCCTGGGCTTAGTGCTAAGAGACAAGACTTAAGGGTCCCCATCTAGCTTTGTCCTTGACAGGAACTACTCCTGTCTCAGCACTTCAGTGTCCTCTTTTGTTAAAGGAGCATAGGGATTTTGGAGAATTCTAAGAGGAGATTTCATCTAGTCAGATGTTGAAGAAGTACAAAGAACTTTGTACTGATTATGAGTTACCGGAGAAAAGATTCAGTGTGTAACTCCTAGCTTCAATCTTGGATGTGTAGGAGGTGGATGGAGGGTAAAGGAGGCTGGAAATTAAAATAAGCCAATATCCTAAACTATATTTTAATTGAATTTTCAATATCTTCACCTTGGATATTATCATACCAGACATTAAACCCATGCACATTATTCTGTAACCGTATACTATCTACAGTAAAAGCACCAGCTATTAAAATGGGAGAGTATAAAAAGCTCTTTCAGTATGCCTTCAAAATTGTTCAGTACTGTTGCTTATGCAATATTTTATATTTCTGAAAGCTTAGAAGCCTGGAATTAAGTAAAGGAAAAGCCTTTTGAGGTTGGTGAGGCAGTTCCTCCCCACTTGACCAGTGCAAGCTCTTTCAGTATAATGACAGTTGAAATCAGCCCCCTCAAATCCATGCTGCTTAATTATAAAGGAAAGCTGCAGTATTTCAGAACAGAAAGATATGGGTTTGTTAAGACACTGGACTGATCCTCAGGGGAAACTGAACTTAATTCCTGCCTTTGCCACAGGCTTTCTTTAAGTTAGTCCATTAATCAGTTTGTGTCTTAGCTTACCTGTCTATGCAATGAAAATGAAGACAAAGGAAGTTCCAGAGTCATCTTTCCCCATGCATAAAAGATGCTTTCTGTGTGATCGGTCCCAATCTTCTATCTGTTCTTTTACTGTTGTTTGGTATAAAGGTGTCTTCTTTCTAGAAGGAAAGTTCAGCTGATCTGGGCTTTCTTTTGCTGGTGTTACTGTAGCTCCATGGATAAATATGGTACTATGCTGATTTAAGCTGAGACAAGGTCTTTGCCATAAAAACTTGCACACGTTAAACCTATCGGATCATTCAAACCATCTTGTCAATTATCCTGACTTGTACCATGTGGAGCGGAGTGGTAGCCTGTGAGTAGGTAAGGATGTGATTGGATTTTCATTATGAGGCTAATCTTTGTTCCTTGGTACTCATAGACAATAAAGAATTGGTCGGTTTGAGGGGATGACTTAGCATTTTTGTAATGAAGTTGAAGTCAACTGGATGATATTTTCTTGACTTTTCTGTGAAAAAAAAAAAACCAAAAAAACAACATATGGTGTACACAATTTTAACTGCATAAATATTGATGAAAGCATAAAAAATTTCTTTCCCACCTCTATTTGTAGCAACAATAAAGTAAAGGGGAGGGAAGGAGAGACATTTTGTTGTCCTGGAATTGTTGACTCAAGACCAACACAATTGGATCAAGATGAGTTGACTAGGTTTTAATTTTAAAGGTTAGAATTCCAAATAATGAGATCAAAATGGTTCATGGAATTGTTCCAGTGAACCGTTTCTGGAGGTGTAGGCTTTCATTAAAAAAAAATTATGTAATGCTGTCTTTAACACTGTCTCTATCCCTTTTCCCATATCAAGAGGAAGTTTGCTCTTTTCACATATCCCTGGAGAGGTCTGTTATTGGTGAAAGGCAAGAAGTTTTCATCAAATGCTAATTAGAGAAGCTGACTGGAAATTGCCACTTATGTAAATTGACATTTTTTCAGAGATTCCTCAATCCCTGAGTC
The DNA here is from genome assembly GCA_013396775.1 of Cephalopterus ornatus. NCBI lineage: Eukaryota > Metazoa > Chordata > Aves > Passeriformes > Cotingidae > Cephalopterus > Cephalopterus ornatus. Next base: position 1,432 of record VZRE01012421.1, on the reverse strand, counting down.
CTCTCTTTGATAGGGGGAAAAGTGAAACATCTACCCTTCTCTTCTACTTTACTACACCCAGGAGAATAGCAAGAAGGATGGTTGCCTCTCTTGTTTTGCTCTCTGGACATCAAAGACCATGGCCAGACCATTCCTCTATGGCTCTTTTCAAACATTTATAAACTGCAGCAATGTTGGAGCTGTGTATTGGCTGGATTACAGGAAAACGGAGACCATAATGCACTGTCACAATAAGGACATGCAGAGAGCAATGGAGAAAAAGAATTTGGGGAGAAGGTCATAAGGAAAGCTGTGGAGCTGAGCCCATTTGTGCCTCTTCCCTGGCTGGCCAGGGCCACATCTGTGGCTTACCAAATGCATTGGAGTTTATTGCAACCTCCTTTTGAAAGCTTTGTTATGCACCGTTCTCACCCCACCTCTTACCTTTTTTAACTTTGACAAGATGTCTGGGCAAAACAAAGGTCCTTCACAGCCCTGTGCAACCAGAGTTGGCATTTTCTTGTGTTTGCAATAGCCTGATGAGACAATGCGTGAGGGAGGTTGCTATGCTTCTCATGTGTTTTGTAAGAGGAAGCAAAAATCTTCAGTGACAAACTATTCTTTCTTATATTTTGTGACAAAGACTGGAAGCAATTCTGTTCAGTCAGTGAACTCACCTTGACTCATCTCACGCAAATGCCATAATTCAGAAGTTCTTAAAAAGTAGTGTGCAGCACACAGCCATTGCCTATGAATCTGTACCATCTGTGGTGTTTTCAGTTAACTGATGGCAAAGGTGCAGGGTATCCCTCAGGAAACAAAAGGCAGCCTCTGAATTATCAATTCAGTAATTCTGCAGCAATCGTTTCTTTGCCAGGAACAAGGCTTCTGTATTACTGGTCTACTGTGTAATTAGTGACTAATGGAACAACAACCCCCAGTATATTAATTGCTATTGTAGCTGTATACAGAGCATTGTTCTCTCTGTGACAGACATATAAATTGTGTGCAACTATGTTGTCCCTTTCAGAGCAGCTCTCTCTAGAGTTAGGTGTCAATAATGAAATGCAGCTGTTCCTTGAGGAAGGATGTTACCTTTAAGGGTTTGTCTAGTCAGAAGCACATGGCAAAGTTGATCTGAATTAAGTAACAAGGTGGGTTTCAAGTAAAATATATTAAAGTGATGTGTGCGTACACACTTGTTTGGAATTAAAAATGGCCTTAATTTGATTTAGTTTAATTTTCCTTTAAAGTGAATTCAACTAAATCAAATTAAAGCCATTTTAATGCTGGCTGAAAGTGTGAACCTTAATTCTGCCATTATCCATGCTAAAAGTTCAGCATGTTATTTTCCTAAGAAGAGGACAAAGGTTCTCTTGGCATTCCTGGATGTTGTGCTGAGCAAATGTGAGAGTTGCCTGAAGTATCCATTTTAACACTCTGAAACTCAGTG
>VZRE01012420.1:54371-77726 GCA_013396775.1 Cephalopterus ornatus | reverse complement strand
AAAATAAAAATAATAAAAAAAAAAAACAAACCCACAAAACCAAAAACCACCACACCACCACACCACCACACACAACAATACTGTCCCACGCTCCCACCGGTCTGGGGACCCCACGGCCCCATCCAACCCCCTCCTTCCCCCCCAAGTTGGACTGGCAAACCTCTGTGCGCTCCGCCGGGAGCCACCGGGCTCCGCGTGGGCATTTGATTTCCAAACAAAATTCACCATTTGTTTATTGTTTGATCATTACATCTTTTAGTTAATCCCATAATGATGATTCCTCTTAATGATTCGCTTGTGAAACCAAATAAGCAAATGGAGCTGTACAGCAGGAGAAAGAGAACATCGTGACAAGATTGCAGGGGGAAAAAAAAGAGAACGGAGAGGGTCAAATAAGTGAGGTGGGGAGTTAGAATCACCCAGCATTAACAACCTGATGTCTTACATGTTTCACCCACACAAGCAACACGTACTTCTACTTTAACAGGTAGGAAAGAGAAGGGCAGCAGAGGATGAACACAAACTGGTGTCACGCTATTTTTTCTCTATTTCAATTTCATTTCTCTTTCCCTTTAGAAAGCTCTAAACTTTCCCAAAAGAAATGCAACTGTCCTGTCCCCACCACAGTAGCATAGTTTCCTAAAGTTGGTTAAGTTAAAACACACAGAAAACTCTTACTGCATGAGGACTTTTGTTATTAATGCAATTATTTACGATGAAGCTTCAAATTTTAGGTCCAGTTTAAGAGTTACACTGGGCCCTTACAATAGGCATTCACTGGCAGTGTACATTACTACTGGCGCTCAGCAAGCAGAAAAATCAATAACAATATTATTAAGGAAAACGAGGGTTCACAGGCAGACCAGAAAAAAACTCTGGAAAAATAATTCCAATTAGTTTCTGCAACTGAAGTAGCCTGTAAACATCAGCAGGCAGCTTTCCTGTGCTCTAGATCATCACAGTATTACTCTTCTTCAAAAGAAAAGTCTAAATAATGATTTATGAAGATCTGGCAGAACTAATCTGCTTTGGGATGTATCCACAATGCCAGAGTTAACTGGCTTTCCTCCCTGGAAATTATCATATCTCTTGCTTTATCCAGGTAAAAACCACCAGTGCAGGGAATTCCTTTCACTCCAAGCAGGCACAAAGCAACCAGTATGTAGAGTGCCACAGAAGTCAAAATGCAATTTATGACATTTTTAATTACAATACTTAATTGTAATTTTAATTACAATACTTAATTGTTTTTCAGACAAAACCAGAAAAAATTAATATTTAGAATAATGATAGAGCTGTGATTCTAGCAGAAACCAGTTGGTTGTACCCGTGATTAATGTCTCATGCTTAACCGGTTAACCAGGCCCAGGAAGGCTCTTAGCTGGCTTGAGGTAAGTTTGACAGGCTCATACTCAGATCTGCCCAGGGGATGCCTGCCTTTGTTTAGCCTGCACATTAACTGGTAATTTGAAAGGCCATCCTCGGAGAGGAAGAATCTTGGGAAAACTTGCATCTCCACTGTGCTGGCTTTGGCTCGGGTAGAGTTAATTTTAACACAAAAATCTCTATCGCCACTCTTCCAGATACAAAAATCAACATGCCCCAAAGGTCCTCATGCTGCAATGTCTGCACAGGCTTAAAGCTTGTGATGTCTCAAGCATCTCACTGTCTGAATCACACAGGGCTTTGAAAGCTGATGTTCCACACTAGGCTAATGCAGGTGCAATATCATTTCTGCATGCTCATGCTTTTTAAGCCTTAGAATGCTGTGTCCTTTTCTCTATTTTTCCTTTAGCAAATAAGCACCTTGATTTACTTGACCAAATATCATGATAATGAATAATCAAGATAATCCTTTCTACAGGTATGTCGGTCCTCAAAAGCAGATTATAAGGATATTTTTAAGCTGTGCATCTCCCAAGAGTATTGTTCCAGACCATCAAAAGAGCCTTCTTAGCAGCACTGGGCAGTGATGCAGAAGTTTGAGAGGAGAAATGCCTTCCTGTTACAGGCTTTAATTTATCTGATTATAAAGATTGTACGTGACAAATATAGTAGCTGACAGGTACTGAGTAGGTACTATCTGGAGTAGAATGATGCTGGGTGATGCTGATATGATCAGACACATGAAAACAAGAGAGCTCTGATTTAACTGCTCCAATTTGGGCTTGCAAATAACATTATATGCACTATCTGTTTCCAGATGTCATTTGCAGGAGAAACTAGCTCTGGACAAGATAAAAAATGCAAACACCAAATATGTTACTGAGAGACAGAGCAGCTCCGTGTGTGCTCTACAGCAACCAACAAGTGCCCTCTGTGTACAAGGGAAACCATGATAAGTCAACATCCAGTTTCCAGCCCCCTGTAATTACCTGTGGTACCGAGTTACCATACAGCCAAACCTGAGCCCCAGCGATGCCGCTTTACCACTCACCTTTGGCACAGATAAAAGGCAACCAAAGTGGAAAACTCGGGTACTAGATCTGATTCCTGCCTGGCAATGGCAGGAGAGATGGAGACCTTGGAGCAAAATGCTATATAGGCAGCAAGCATTAGTCAGAAAAGCTTTCTAGCATCAGCCAAAGTACCAGGGAGCACAAGTGACCCCTCCAGCACTGCAGGGCACCCCAAGGCAGCCTGTGGCAAAAGAGTCTCTTGCTTCCTGTTGGTTCCAAGTTGAAAGAGAAAACTCACTTAGAAAAACCAGTGTAAGGCTCAAGGTTAATAGAATCACTTCCAGCCACTGGAGGTGATACTAAGGACTCAAAATAAGATGGAAGCAGCGACTCTGCAGAAGGTTTCCTGCACATGACACTATCTCATCTCAGATCTTGAGCAGTTTATGTGTCTGCAGCAGGATGCGCAACAAAATGGGATCCTCACTACCTAAATGCATTTCAATCCACATTTCAAAAAGCAAAGCAAAAATTAGCCAAGGTCAAAACACATTCACCACATTCCCAAAATAGCAACCAAATTTCTTGCTACCAGTGTCCTCTTCTGCAAGGGTTTCCTCCAGCAGTCACAAGAGCAAAGCACTTGCTAAAACAACTACTTGTCCTGGCATTGGAAATGCAGAGGCAGCAAATATATCCAGTCCTAAGCATTGTGATAAAGTTTTGTAACCTAAAGCCTTAATAGCAGGGTTGAAATATACGTGAGAGATGTACTATGTTGAAATATAGGTGAGGGATATATCTATGCCATACTTCCCACATAAAAAGTATATGAACCAGTTGCTATGTTCAGCAGCTGTGCCCAGGAGCCCCATGTCAACATTTGCGTCCAGGATCTCAGTATTCACAACTTCATAAAACATGTCGGGACCCGTTCCCTGACGTAGGAACCACCTGGCAACCCACCAACAAAGTGAGCTAATCAAGGACATCAAGATTGGAGGCAGCCTGGACTGTGGATGAGAGTAAAGTCAGGACCCTGAATTTTAGGGACAATAGGACTCCCTGGGAAATTCCCTTCAGGGACAAGGCAGCAGAACAGAGCTGGCAGATCTTTAAGGTTGCTTTCCATAGAGTGCAAGGACTCTTGATCCCCAGGTGTAAGAAATCAGGCAAGGAAGGCAAGAGACTGGCATGGCTCAGTAAGGACCTGCTGTTCAAACTAAATGGCAAGAAGCAAATGAACAGGCAGTGGAAACAAGGACAGGTAATCTGGGAAGAGTACAGGGATGACATTTGGTTGTGTAGGGACAGGGCGAGGAAGACCAAGGCACAGCTGGAACTGAACCTGGCAAGTAACACAAAGAGTAACAAGAAGGACTTCTAAAGGTATGTTAACCCAAAAAGGAGGGTCAAAGAAAGCAGCAAAACCATTAAACTTGTAACGAGGGATGAGGAGAAGGCTGAAGTACTCAACAAATTTTTTGCCTTGTTCTTCAATGGAAACTTCTCTTCCACACCTCTCAAGCAGACAGACTTTGGGGGGCTGGTGGATGAGTCTGGACATGACGCAGCAATGTTCACTCACAGCCCAGAAGGCCAAATGTGTCCTGGGCCACATCAAAAATAGTGTGCCCAGAAGGTCAAGGGAAATGATTGTCCCCCTCTGCTCTGCTCTGGCGAGACCCCACCTGGAATACTGCATCCAGCTCTGGGTTCCCCAGCACATCGACCTGTAAAAGTGGGTCCAGAGGAGGGCCTTGAAGATTAGAGGGATGAAGAACTTCTTCTATGAAGTCAGGCTGACAGAGTTGGAGTTGTTCAGCTTGGAGAAGAGAAGGCTCCAGGGAGACGTTATTGAAGCCTTTCAATACTTGAAGGGGGGTCTATAAGATGGGGACAAACGTAGCAAGGCCTGCATAAGGAAGAAGTTTTTTTACAATGAAGGTGTTGAAACACTGGAACAGGTTGCCCAGAGAGGTGGTAGATACCCACCAACCCTGGAAACATTCAGGTCAGGCTGGATGGGGCTCTGAGCAACTTCATCTAGTTGAAAGGAGGGTTGGACTAGATGACCTTTAAACATCCCTTCCAAAACAATTGTTCTATGATCAGGATTATTTTTCCTATTTATGTTATTTTGCTTAAATTAACAGTGGATTTCAGTTACTATTTAAAATACTGTGTCGGCCTCTAGTTTTAATACCTTGAATAATTTTATCTCAGCAAACTGTCATTCCTCTTCACTCTGCACAACACAGGAGCTTGTGCAGCTCTTTGGAGCTTGGAAACAATTTAGGGAATGCTGACACTATTTTCCATGTAGTAATGTCATGCTGAGCAAGCCAGATTTTCAGGATGAATAATTTATCAACTGCCCATAGTTATTCTGGATTGAACAGATTTTACTTTTGTCCAGAATACACAAGGTGGCTTCAGAGAGCAGTAAGTGCAAGGACTGTGAGTCAACTGTAAATTACTGCCCTACTGACACAAACAACCCGTTAGCATCAACAGGATTACAGCAAATACCAACATGCAGGTTTTGGGGCACATGAGCAGCCTTTGAAGTAGCACAGGTCACAGCTTACACGTAGGAAGCCAGTACAGGTAACACGCTCCACACACCTTTCTTCTCTAAGCAGTCTGCAGTGCAGCAGCTGAATTCTGTGTCCAGTTCTGGGCCTCTCAGTTCAAGAAAGACGTTGAGGTGCTGGAGCATGTCCAGAGAAGGGCAACAGAGCTGGTGAAGGGTCTGGAGAGTAAGTCACAATAGGAGTGGCTGAGGGAGCTCAGGGTGTTCAGCCTGGAGGAGGCTCAGGGAAGACCTTATCACTCTCTATAATTACCTGAAAGGAGGTTGTAGCCAGGTGGGGGTCAACCTCTTCTCCCAGGCAACTAGAGACAGGACAGAAAGAAGTGGCCTCAAGCTGCACCAGGGAAGGTTTAGGTTGGACTGAAACAGTGGTTAAGCATTGGAATGGGCTGCCCAGGGAGGTGTTCAAAAAACAACTGGACATGGCGCTTAGTGCTGTGGTTAATTGACATGGTGTTTGGTCAAAGGTTGGACTCTTGGAGGTATTTTCCAACCTTGATGATTCTACAATTCCATGACACTGTTTCCTCCTTCCTCCCCACCATACTCCTGCATGATGTGAACACCTACAATCTCACACCTACCATCTCACTACTACGTAGCTACTTCTCTTGCTCCTGCTCTCTCCCTTAGCTGCAGCTGCACCAGTCCTGGAGCAGAGGGATAACCACACACACACAATGCACATCTCCTGTGCCCACAACACTTAGCTGAGGACATGGGACGCTATTAAATGTTGCAGTGTACAAATCCTTAGAACCAACCTCTTCAGAGTTTGCAGATACAGAGACAACTCAAGCTGCATCAAAACACGTGTGTTGTGCTCCTCTCAGATTCTGAACCACGCCTGTGACGCAACTTTCCTGGCATGTTGCTTCACTTTGCTGAATATAGGTGTAGAAGATGAAAATCAGGGTTCTTACAGACCACCTGCCTGTGACCATACTGTGACTTAGCATGAGCTGCTGCTGGATTCCATTTTTGGCCATTTTACCTACAGACATTGCCCACTCACTGCCATTTTTATTCTTACTCTCAGTTGACTCAAGAACTGCTTCTTTCATGCCTCCCCCTCCACCCCCCGCAACATCCCTCTGCATTCACAAGAAAATCTCTGCAGTCAGGGACTATGGAAAACAGCTGGAAATTCTGCCTATGACTCTTTTCCACCAGGGCAAAGCGCTGCTGCAGCCACCAACCAGAGTAGGCACCCAGCCAACACCGCCTAAAACCAACTCATCAGTAACTTCAGTTAGAAGCCCACTCTGTGTTGCCCTGTGTCTCAATGATCCCAGTCTGTTTGATACTTCAAAATAAGGCCTTCATCTTGTCCTGAGGACAAGGCACGTAGCCATTTCATGAGTCATATTTTCAGGCTGATCCTTCTCCCACACACACACAAGATTTGTCTCTCCCCCAGGGATTTCCAATAAGTGATTGTTTCCCTGATCATCAAGAGACTTCGCCAGGCACCAAATTCAAGAAAAGAAAAGAGTCCTTACACATATAGGCAAATTTAAGCACACTCATATTTCCCGATCAATTAGGATTTAACAAAACTCATTAACCAGAGATACACAACAGAAATAATCTACATATATCGTAACTTTTTATTTAAGTAAGCTGAGGATGTGTATTTGGCTCAGGACTTTTTATCTTTGACTTTAAAGAGACTGACTGCAAATAATATAAAAAAAATAGAAAATGTAAAATTAACCAATATTTTCAAAATTGTCACAAATTTTGAAAACACTTGTATAAATTCTGCAAACTTTGTGTACCCTTAAAGGAGCATCATTTAGTTACCATATATAATGATATTTGAAAATATTAGTACTTTGCCCTAAAGTTGAAACACAGACATATTCATGATGGGTGTAATTTCAAGAGGGTATCAAAAGTGATCATGGTTAGAAAAATATACATACTTTTGCTTCTGGAGAAGAACAGGTCATATTCATCAAATAAAATACTAAATAAAGTCTCTCCACAGACTTTTTTCATAGTCCAAGATAAAAATGTGTTCATACACAGCTTATGCAATCTGCCATTTTCAATATAGAGTCACAGTTTCACCAGTACAGAAGAACAAAATCTGGTACTGCTTTCCAGACTGTAGGCTGCACCCATGTGTGATTGTTTAGGCAAGCCAAGACTGGAGACATCCCCAAATCAATCATAGAAAAGGCAAAGTAAAATGCAGATGCACAAGAACAAAGGAAAGCACATTGATAACAAGAACATTGAGAGGAATAGTGACCAACAGGAATAGACATGAACTCTTTAGTGGCATGCAGCAATTCCTACAGGAAAAATAATCCCACCATACTCCAAGTATTAAAAGGACACTTTCATGGTACTTCTCATTAATTTTTAGAAGTAATATTAAAGATTACTGTCTGCTGTAAATAGCCCAGACTGAATTTGCTTCAGCGGATAAAGTTTGTTGCTGTGCTTCCGTTTGTGGCAGTGTTATACTTCAGTTGCACACACTCCAAGCAAAACAAACTCCCAAAGTTTTAAGAGGAAGCGAGATAGGAAGAAATTTTCAAAACACATGTGCTTTCAGTACCTGAGTGCACTGCAGTAGCCAACACAGCTGTGGTTTGATTATTACTTGTTTAAATGAATTCTGGTGTAAAAAATGAATTCAGAAGAGCAACATGGTACTGGCAACAGTGACTGAAGTTAAAGATACGGTGACACATCAAAATCTGACATCCTTTACAGTGTCCTCTTAAGTGCCAACAGGCTACTATCTTACCTGCAACTGAAACAGAACAGAGGCAAATCCTAACAAAATAACCCAAATCAAGAACGTTACAATATTTCACAGTAATAAAGAAACAGTCTATGGAACTACTGAACAGAAAAAGCATGAAGGATAATAGCAGCATATGGTTTACAGTTTTCACTTCTCAGTTTATTAATATTAGTGGTGCACTCAGCAATGGGTAAAGCAAGGAAAGAAATTCTGTCAAAACTGGCAATTATCTACCACATGGCAACACTTAATTATGGTTTTTGTAAACAGCTAACTCCTTTTTGAACTTAAATTGCAAAGAAAAGAATATTTACATATAATATATATGTATATAACCACAAAACCAAAATTAAGTTAAATCCTTATCAAGGAAATTGCATTTTGAAGAGAAGAAAACATAATACAATATTAAATAGTACATGTCCAGAGATTTTGAAGGCATTGTGATTTCCTTGTTTTCTTCCTCCAGTCATTTTCCCCTGGATTTTAATAGACTAAATACTTCATTTCAGAGTAAATAAGTGGAAATATTATAGAGCAGCTCCGGTAAAGAACAGCTCCGCTACTGAAAACTGCTCGAGGTGTGGTGATCCAGGACTCTGACTTAAAGCAAAAATACACGGCGTATAAAGCCACAGCAAAGAAGTGGCCAATCAGTACCATTGGTTTAGGAGATAACCTGCATTAAAAAAAAAAATAAAATAGATAAACCTGGTAAATAAACAGAGTCAGAAAGCACTGACAATATTTTACAAATAGAGATCTCCACTGAAGATTATACACCCCCTTCTGATTTAGGCAGCTCTGGTCCTGCCATCTCGACTAAAAATTACAAACTTGGTTCTCTTGCAGCTGCTCCACACTTCGTGGTCCCTTCTACACCACAGCCAACACAGCCTGCTGCTTTCTCTCTTCCAGTACTCTGTGTCTGCCTTTATCATCCCCCAGAAGAATATTCTCAACAGGCTCTTCAGTTTCAGCTCTCATTCCAAAAGCAGAAACATAAAAGCACACATTCTCACATGTTCAGAGTAGTATGATTTACTGTGCATTCATTAGTTTCTGAGGGGTCATTCAAACGCTTCCATAGCTAGAGATTTCCCTGTTCCTTACAACCTTTAATGAGAGGCCTCACCCTTCACTACTCTCAACTTATCAAGTAGGGAATGTCTCCAGCAGCTGCTCTGTTGGTCTGGACCCCTCCACTTCATTCAAATTCCTGTGCCACCTACACTAACTTCTCCTCAGCTTTTGGTGGCCTTTATACAGAAAGAAAGGGAAAAAAAAGTCAGCATTTAAAGACAGTTTCTAATAAGGTTCCAACCTTTAGTATAATCTTAACAACACAGGCTGGTGTGGGCCATTCTGCCTGTGCAGATCAGATCTCACAGGGGCTCATGGTGCTCAGCCCCCCTCACATTAACTACTGAGAGCACAGTGAACTTACACAGAGAGCAATCCAACAGGACCTGAGACACATTCTCCTCCAAGTCTGAAGTAATGGAAACAGGCTTTCTTTAGCTGATGCAAGGAATCTACGAAATGAATTAAAATGACTCAACAAATATATTCAACACATACAAAAAAATTTTTCTGCCTACACAACAGTGACATTAAATCCAGGACTTCAGTAGCTGTTGTTCTGTTCAATTTAGCTGAATTCTGAGCTGGTTTTACTTAAGGAAAGGATAGCCTCACAGAATATCTACATATTTTTGCATTAACTGACACAAGAACAAGTGCTTCCTACTTTTTTCTTTGTTTGTGGGGTTTTTGTTTGGTTTTTTTTTTAATACTAACTTCAGACTTGCCTTCACATTGCTGAACAAACCTCAGTCTACATCCCAACAGAACTAAACAAATAGGCAGAGAACATGAGCTAACTTATTAAAATCCTGTGATTAATATTTTTAATATATATCAATATACACACATATTTATATATTCATATACACACACAAACACATGGATGCATGGTCAAACACATCCCTTCCCCAAGCTTATTTATTTACCAGGTTGTCATTAGTCAGAGGTTATCATTAAAATATATTTACCATCTCTGGCAGCAAAGAGTTCATAGAGTGCCTGGGCAAGAACATTCACTACAAAAGAATGAGATTTTTTTCTTGACCAGTAAAATGTTCTTTTTGCCTGAGAAATGGAAAAACAAAAATAAAGTATTTCTGTCAGTAAAACAGAAGAGCATTCAAAAGATTTCCAAAGAGGTAGCAAAAGTCATGCTCATGGAAATGCAGAGTGGATTTAGTGATGTTCTAGATCAGTTCAAAGTGAAGTCATCAAGGAATTCTGGAAACTTGTTGAACCAGTTATTTAGGCTCCTCTCATACTAAATATAGGGGGAAAAAAACGGTAGTTCCAGAGCATGCATCCTATCGTAGGTGGCTGTGGTAGGCTGGAACTTCAAAGGTAACACCTAGTTCTCTTAGTTGACTGGTAATAAGTAGGAAATAACTGGAAGTCTGAGGTGACTAGCTGAGATATAAGTGTCTGCATTTGGTGATGTCAGTCCTGAACTGTCCTGACATTCAGGGTCCCTCTAAGTGCTTCTCAATTTTCAAATGCACTTTTGAATCACCTGTTTGTAGTCTGTAATTATACTATCAGTAATTTAGTCAAGACAATATGCCTAACCCGATCAAAAGCAGTAAAAAAATAAATAAGAGAGCTCTTATTATCTACTCATGAGAATTGTGGGTTTAAATCTCACTGAAAAAATAAACCTTGCATAAACAGTGATGGTGCTAATCCTGGGAAAGAAGGATGTCTTCTGACTTCCTACTGTGAGATTAATTGAGTGGGCAAGAGGCTCATGGAGCACTGAGATGTGTCTTGAAAGACTTGGTACACAAGCTCATTATTCTCCAAGTTCCAATCACACAAGTGTAATGGTCCAAACCCACCACATTTAGGACCAATCTGGGTACAAATACACTACTAAGACTGGAATATCAGCTTATATTAGCAAAGTATTCCGACCAGACACAGCACACCAGTCTCCTTAAGTAAAATATGGCAGGTCTGTACGCACAGCTTGGAAACTGCTTTTTGCCACACAGCCACAGCACTCACAAATCACAGCTCCCCTGCTGAATCCCTGATGTCTCATTATTCTATCCAAACCTTTGAAAACTGCTTCGAAAACTTACTTGCCTGAGTTGCAGAAAACTTAGAAGTGTGTCACTGAATTGCAGCAAAAGCTGTGTAAAACCCAAAAGAAAGAATCACCTTAAGAACATCAGAATCTTCATAAAGGTCTGGAATATCCTGGAGCAAACTTCTCCATATTTTAACATCATTTAAAATAACACTCATTCCTCCACCAGTTAGAGGGTGTCTTATATTATATGCATCTCCTAAAAGAAGAACACCTGGGTAGAACAGAAAAAACAATGAGATACTGCATGGCCATTACATAATCTTCGAATTCAAGCCCTCTATTAAAAAAAAAAAAATTAAATTAAAAAAAAAAATAATCAAACATACTAAGAATTCATTCCCACCAGAAAATAAGATGAATAACAACTAGAAATTAAAAAAGAAAAAGCAAAGGAAAAAAACAAAAAGTATGTCTTTAAATTAACAGGCTTAAAACTGTTTTAAGACGATCAAGGTCAACCTATTTTTTTCCCCATAGATATACGTGTGCATGTGTCAAAAAGCAAAAACACACACTTTTCAAGCTAATTTCCTCTTTTTTTTTATAATTAAGTTTTCTTATAAGTTTTCTCTACAAGCTTGAGCAACTGAGTAAATTAGAGATAAAAGACGTATTGATTTAAAGTCTGGAGTCAATAAAACTAGTTAAAACTAGAACACACCTTTCTTGTTTACAGCTGAAGGAGGCAAGAAGCTGGCTGGCATAGTCCTCAAGCGGTCATTCTGAACTGCTATTAAGAATGGTTCCTTTAAATGATCTGCAATAACCAAATATTTTAGTTACAGTACTTAGTCAAAAATAAATTGTATGTAACCTATTTTAACCTATCCTCAGCGATCTAATGCTTCTGGATTGCCAACCTCACCGATGTGAGCTGAACAAACTGCACGATGTGGGAGCAAGGAAGGGTGAATGGTTACTGGACCAGTAACCGCGCACGTGGAAAAACCCACACAGTTCAAGGGATTCAATGAAATGTGTCTTTTTTGGGGCATATTTAAATGTGACAACTATCTAGAAGTCTTTCCACACTTACCAGGCAGTTGTGGATGAATGTTCTCAATCATGTATTCTTTTAAATTTTTGGGCATTTCCCCTCGAATATCAACAAGGACCCGAGTCTCGGTTGAAGAAATCTTATAGATTAGCACTGGACTTGTCTTAGCTAAAACAAGTTCAGCATAATTAGCTTTAAACTGTGGTGAATCCTTAAAAAGGAAAGAAGAGGGAGAAAGATTGAGACTGATTAATGAAAGGATACTAAATGTCGGACATACAAAATAATTTTCTAAAATACTTTAAAATAAAATCCCGTATCATGTTAAATTTGTCTCTTAAATGAAGAGAAGTGTTTTCAAAAATAAATTTCTGAACTTCAGTGCAGCAACAATTCTTTTGCCAATACATTTTAATATTTACTAATATACTAATTTATACATTTCATTTGAATAGCTCATCAACATTTCATGGATGCCATGAAAACCTGTAATATAATCAATCTAATAGTTTTTGGTAAGATCATTCTGTTTATTTTCATAAAGAAAGCGGTAGCAGGGAAAGAAATACACTTGTCTGAATACAACTACATGGAGGAAGAACCATAGGGTCCTACCTAGTGAGATCTTAAATAAGATTTCAAAAGTAGAGAAACTTGGGAAGTGCTAACTGAGTCAGAGACCCAAAAAATGCTGCAGTTCCTCCAAGTCAGTGTCCCCAGTCTAGTGAAAATTCTGTTGTTAATTATGGTACATTCTCCCTTAATGATTTTTGCTCCCTTAATTATTTTTTTGCAGCAGCCACAGAGTGTAAGACCCAGCCAGGATTTCTACATGGGTTCTCCAATCAACCCAGCTACCAACTCAGATTCCCAGTCCGAAACCAGGACACCACCTTCTCTCTTCCGAGTTTATACATCCTGAAGGCAAACAGGTACCTGGTTACAAGGTACCTTCCACCTTCAGGCAGGAGCACAGTTTGGGTATTCTCCTGGACTATAAAATGTAGGTGGTTTGACTCACAGCTGCCAGCATGATTTCCACTCCCTGAACAAATACTGTAAGTATTGTGAAAAAAGGAGTGTCACCATCTTAGGTACCAGTATCTTCCACAAACCTGTCAACCCCCCTATATCCAGGGTAACAATCTTACAAACTGGGTTCCAGGTTTACAGTGGTGCCCACTTCTGATCCAGACCTTAGTGCTAAATAAGACATAGCACTAACAGTGCACATAGCACTGCCTTATATAAGATGCTGAAATGTTTTTTTTTTCTAACAATAAGTTTCTATGAACTGGTCTAGTGAGTTCAGTGCTCAATTTAAACTAGCTATGTTGAATCCCTATACATTTTTTTAAACCTTTCCCTGTTCAACAATATGTTTAAGATTAGCACTATACTGCACTCTTAACACCAGAAATCTAAATTAACTACAATATCTACCTTAAAACACAAAAAACAAAGCCAAAGCTGGCTCACAGATACTTAGAGGTGTTGAAAGAGTTGAAAATATTACCTTTAACTATACCCAATATGTGAAGTCTGATATAGTAAAAGTTCAACTATCCTAGAGCTGGGATGGAGGATGCATCAAGAATTTAATAGAGAAAAACAAAGATCAAAATTTCCAAACACTCCTCAAAGGGACACAGAAACTGACAGAACAGCTGGATAAATATCTAAAAACAGAGTTCTAATTGATTCTGTTGGAAAAGGTAATGAACAACAACAAATTCAGTGAAATTCAGACCCACATTAAGAAGCAGTAGCATCCTGGCTTATACAGTATTACGCATAAAAGTTACCTTCAAAATGCAACCAACAAAATGGGATGAAACAGTAACTTTACTGGATACCAAGTTTTTCCTAAACTTGGAAAAAAGTCCATCAGCTACAACTGTAAGTGGTGCATGAAGTTCCTGCAGCATGAAGAAAAAATAAAGATATGACACTGTCAATTTTGCTTCAGAACAGTGAGAAGCAACTCCCAAGTTCTCCTTTTACAATTGTACATTAAATCTTCTACAAAACAATAAACATCTAAGAGGATCACAGACTATACTAGCAACATATGTATTAAGAAATACAGTAGTTTTTGCCTCCCTCTTATTCATACTTATCTATTTCCTTTAAAAGCTCATCCAATGATATATTCCATCTTTTTTAGACATGCATTCAGATAACACAGTTATGGGAACAGTGTAAGAACTTGGATAAAAGACAAGAAAGAGGAGTAATTGCTCCCTTCAGCCTGTAATGCTCCTCAGAAGAAGAAAAACAAAAAAAAAACAAAGAAGAAATTTTAAATTTAAAAACCATGCATAAGCAACTGAAGAAAACCAAACCAAAGTGTAACAAACTGATATGCAGTAAGCATACAGGATCCTCTTTAAAAGACCAAGCAAGGAACTCTGATCAGTTCCCAGTATACTTAGGAGCTATAACAAATACCGTATATAGACAAAAAGCAAATGTAAGATGTTCCCTTCTACCTGCAACTTTCACAATGTCAATATATTCAGAGACTGAACTACAAATGACTGAGCATTAGTCCTTGGCCTTCAGTAATCTCATACCCTTGGCAGAAGCAGTAAAATATAGTTTTCCTTCTAGGTTTTCAGGATGTAAGTAACAAGGCAAAAAAAAAAGCATGCTAAGTTTCATTAGTACTCCTAGGATATCTTTTACTCTTGGATGGAAGCATCTGGTGAGCCACTATGTGAATGGGTTACTCCAGGAGCACTTGCCTCCAGCATTGGAATGGACTCTGTCACTTCACAGAATCATAGATTATCCTGAGCTGAGGGGGACTCACAAGGATTATCAAGTCCAAATGCACTTGGTCACACAAACCTTAACATCTTTTGCTGTGTGAGGGGAAGTTGGACAAAATCAGATGAAAGTAGATCTAAGTAAAATAATATATGTTTTACTGGTGTCTGAGCTTATAGAAGTGAGCTCCAGAGTAGAGCTAATGAAACCTCTTCCCTTTGGATTCCCAGATCGGATGATTGCAAGCTAATTACTCCTGCAATTAGACCAAAGTCACCTGCCTGTATGGGTTTCCTGGTGTCTAATAAACTGAACATTCATGCTACAATTTTTCCACAGTCAACATGCTGAACCTTGAGTCTATTTTCATAAATTTTGTAAGATGACTTTTAGCACACTGTCTAATTTAAACCTCGTTTAAGAGAATAAAAATCTCAAAGGTAATGTGGTGGACAACAGATGGAGAGATGGAGAGAACAGAAAAACACAGACACAAAACACAGATCAGCCTTCTTTCTTTATGAAAGCAGACTGAGGAATGTAAGTAGCCTTGCGTTTTGTTTTTTTACTCAACAAAGGGTTTCCTAGCTGTAAGAACTCACAGGTAGGGAAACACAGCTATGCAGAAATGTTTAATGGAAATTTCTTACACTAGATTTCTAAAATCAAAGGAGTTCTAAGCCAGCAAATAAAACAGCTCCTTTTAGCCACGGAACTACAGCATTCAGAGCAAAACATGAATTTGTTTATCCCCAGTATATAGATAGGAAACTTAAGTCCTTTAGAACAACATTCATGCTCTCAGGAATGACACAGGTTAAAACACAGGTCCCCCTACTGCTGGTGAAGTAAGCCACACTTAAAGTTACAGCAAGAACATCTATAAATGCGAGAAGCTTAAAAACGAAACTCGAAGCAAAATATGTGCTATCTTTTTCCACCTCCCAAGCAAAACAAAACAAAAACCCCCTTATATGTTGCTGGATGATAAAGCCAATCGCACTTGAGGGAAGAAAAAAAAAATCACCAGAAAACCCCACCCTTCCCCCCTCCCAACTCCCTGTGACTCCACCTATGATTCAATGGCTTATTCTATTAGAGTGGATTTCCTAATATGGTTTTGTTCATTTTACATTACATGTAAGACAGACCAATGAACAGGACTTAGAACTCCCTCCTCCTCTAGCTACCTCAGGAGGGGTCAAGGATGTTGTAACCACTCTCTTACAGCTTCCTACTTGCAGTACTTTGCCATCATGTGGGCCGAAATGCCATTTGCCTGAGGAGAGTCTAAAACCAGCTCGCTCTCCTACGGCTTTGGCAAGTACATTTAAAAGGCTCTCTCACTTATGGTTTTATGCCACTACTCCCACTTCTAAATTACTTAAGTATTATAGATATTGTTGTAATGCTCAGGGCAGGATCTTCCAGCTACTCAGGAACTTTCTCCATCTACTATGGAGGGCAGCAGGGCATAGGCAGGAGATTCCCATCTTCCCCGTCACAGCACAGCTGAACACATTACCTACATAACTTTAGGCAGCAAAGGAATTTCAAAGTCAACAAAGAAGCTTAAAAATAGGCACCATACCCACAACTTCAGCATAGAGATTCTATCCAGACTGGTCTTTCCTAAACTGCCTACGTTCACACAGTTTCACAGCATTTAGTCAGCAGTTTAGTGTCAGTTGATGCAAAAAATATTAATCAAATCAGTAACACGATTAAAATAGGCCAGAACTCTCTGTCGTCCAAGAAATGACTGGACAGAGCTTTCTCTATGAATACATAACTATCTTATTTTCAGTCCCTCACTAGCTGTTGGATGTATATGTGGAAATGTAGACCATTACACCCAGGCGAAGTACAAATCCTAGTATATTGGAGTTTTTCACCAAGAATTCTGAAAAGATTTTAAACTCTAGACATATGAATATTGAAACAAATAATGAACTGAATTCTCCACAGACACTGAAAACAGAAGCTGCTTAAGAAGTCGTAAGGAGAATTCCCACATTCCAGGACTGTATCTACTAGAAAGTAATCTCTCTTTAATAAAGTTTTCACTTTCTTGACAACTGCATTATTTCTGCACCAGTTCTCTGAAATACAATTTTTTTAAAAATTATATATATAGAAAGCAACCCTCAATTTTCTCAATTGTTTAAGATCATAACAGAAAACTGTCTTACCTTAGTGTCTCCCGTTTCTTTGTCCTTGTACTGAACACCCACGACACAGTCATCCTCCTCAAGCAACTGTAACACAGTCCCCTCAATGAATTTTGCACTGAAATGGAGGAGTTAAAACAGAAGAAGATTAATGATGCCAACATTTCAAGGCACTAGACACAGAAGAAAAACCAAATTTTCATTCATCTTGTCTCTGCCGACACAATTTGTTTAAAACTTGCAAGGAAGTGTTCTTCACCACTTTCTGAAGCCAGATTAAATGTCAAAAGTGTCGGTCATTTATTTCAGTTCAACATTACCTTTGGTTTGATACCCGAATATTCTAAAAACTGTGAGCTTCTCTGAAACACCCTGCCACTAAGCAGAATCCCCAGCTGTGCTTCAGGTGCTTCATGGCCAAGTGGGAGATGTTGAGAGGAGTTTCACATCTAATAATGGTCAGAAATCTGGCAGCTGACCCGAGTCATCCCAGCGAAGTGGTGGGAATTGCTGACAGTGCAGGTGAGACCTAACTCTGAGGAGAATTAAAGAGTAAGATCAGCAGCACCTAAATCCTTAACATGTGCACTAGATAAAAGTGAGGCACCTAATTCTCAGAACAGTCCAAACTAATTTAACCTGTTTAGGACACAGATGTCTAGGTTGATAACTCAGGAATTCAGGATACATTTGGTATTGCTTTTGGAGTTTTTCTGTTAATTATGCTTTTAAAGTTTTGCTGGCACTTCTCTTTGAACAAAGCATCCCCTTCTTCTACCTTCTAACCAGAGCTCTTTTGGGTTCAGAAATTAAATCCCTCTAAATTTACATCCCTTGTTGGGTTTGAGCTGTTAGACCTGATCACAGCAGTTCAGACTTAGCAGCTCGAAATGGGACACTGTCTCTCACAAATATTCCATATCCAGGTAAAATTCCATTACTTGGAGAACTGAGCTAAAGGTCCACATGAGAATACAACAGCTTGCTATTTTAGGTTCTCAGAAGGAACACAAACAGTTCAATTTGTGTCTTTTCTACATGCCATTCAGCATGGAAATTTCAGAGCAGATGATGACTGGCTTGATTGGCCAGGCAACAGG
Source organism: Cephalopterus ornatus (assembly GCA_013396775.1). NCBI lineage: Eukaryota > Metazoa > Chordata > Aves > Passeriformes > Cotingidae > Cephalopterus > Cephalopterus ornatus. The sequence continues at coordinate 59,749 of VZRE01012420.1, read as the reverse complement.
CACAGTGGCTGTAACAAAACATGAATGGTTAAGTGTGAGCACACTGACAGAAACTTCAACAGCAAGGGAGTGCAGCAGCCTGACAGTGAAACAGAGCTCTGCAGATCCTATCAGCTCTAAATTTCTTTTATAGTTGTCATTTCAGTTACCTATGTAAGTGCTCACTTCTTTTTCTGATTCACACCCAATATAAATAAATTTTTAATTATACAGAATTAGTTTACTTTTACAAACTAATGACCTCTTACACTGAAAAATTAATTTTACTCATCTGAAAAGAATTCATATTGCCTAGTACTCATAAATAGGATATATTAATCAGTAATAATTATCCCCTGTATTTTCACAAGCTTAGAGATGAAAAACAAAACCTCATGGCACTATTAAGAGTTCTTGCTCTTTCCTGCATCCGAACACACAGCTTTCTACGCTACAATTCAAATGGCAAACAAGCATACACAAAACAGACATTAATGAGTGTGTGGAAAAAGGGGAAAGAATTTAATTCAAGTCACAAACATTAGGGGTTTTTTAAGTTTTTGCTTCCAAGACTCTGTACAGCTACTGGAGTTTTCCCCAAGTTGAACAAACAGGTAACCAAATTTCATTAAACTTGTAGCTTCAACAAGAAGGCTTTAGCCTTCAGAGCTAGTGAACACGATTACTATTAATTTTAACTGTACTACAGAGCTGTTAACTTTTAACACTGCTTTTAGTAATTCATGTGATATAACAGATACGATAGGAGAGAGCAATTTTTCAGCTCAGAATAAAGACATGTTTGGTAAAAATAACATAATGCCGCATTTTCCTTGTGAGGGGACATATGGCATTTATATTTTTTGGGGAAAAAATTATTTAGATGGGAAAAAAGACAACATGAAAAAAATACCACGCAGAAAAAAGCATCTAGAATTGTTTCAATAAAAGTTTCCTTCTAACTCTTGCATAAAAGAAAGAAAGCAGTTAAGAGTAAATACCAAATACTAATTTTTCTTTTCATTATGAAAAGGAAGTGTCTTCTGGATTCTGAAAAATACATGTTAGTAACTGGGAAGAGCTACTTCCATATAGTGCTCCTTTTTAGTTATTTTGCCCCACTTCTTGTTGTCCAAAAAAAGCCAACGAACATGCAACATGCATGCAAAAACTTGAACGCCGGCATCACTGATAACATCAGTGGAAGACATGCATGATCCTGCCCACTGCAGGAGCGTTGGACTACGTGACCTTTAAAGATCCCTTCAAACACAAACCACAATCTAAGAAATTATGTCAGATTTGCCACTCACGTCTTAGCCAAAGAAGTTCTGAGCGTTGCTCACCAAGAAGAGGTCACTACTTCTACCAAAATGCCAAACCCAAGAATCAGCAGAAGAGAATCAATCCTTCACCCATGAACTGTCCTCCCCTACAGATGGATCAGTACCTTGCCTAATATTTAAAGCCTATATTCCCCGAGTTTAAAGATTAACTTGTCCCAAAGGGTGGTGTATATATCATATATGTGATGTATATGTAACTTATGAACTTGTCTACAGAAAGCAGAATGAGTAACTATAGCTGCTACTTTTCTCTCACTCTTGTTCATTGCAGCCCTCCGTGTTGGCACAGAGGAAAATGGTCTGCATCCCAAGTGTGCTGTTCACAATGTGACTCACTTGGGCTCTGCCATAGCTGCCCTTCGGAGACCCATGATGAACTGGCCATGATGAAAAGATCTTCCACTGGCCACACGTCCGTCTTCAGATGTTGGATAAGGAATCTCAACCTCTGACTTGCTCTCCAGGTCATGAATTATGTAACCATGTACCATTTGTGAATCGATACCTTCTACTGTATCTGCAAAATATAAGCCAACAGATGAGTTTAAAAAAGTCTCTAAGAAAGTTTAATTATGTGTTAAAGGTATTTTTTTTACATAGGGTCCGATTTTCTTAAAACACATATTAAAAGACAAGTGTTTTCAAAATGGCAAACTGGAAATACACATGAGATTTTAATTCAAATATAAAGCACAGATAACGTATTTCTTAATTTTTCACGTAGGTGAAACCTTGTTGGGTGCAGTAACTGTTGTTTTACAGATATATTTACATTTTGAAATGCACTTACTTTCAAGACCCAAGTCTCGAAGAGCATTAAATCCTCCAGGTTGCAACAATTCTCCAACTATCCTGTCAGGTTCTTTCAGATCCCTCTCTATCACTGTCACCTTTCTTCCATCCCTTGAGAGCACCGTGGCCAAGGAAGAACCAAGGACCCCTGATCCCACAATGATAATTTCTGGATCGTATTGAGGTGATAATGTTGTATTTGGAGCAGTCTCTGTCAGATACACATCTGAGAAGTTCACTTCTTTTTTACCCTTTAGAAAAAAAAGCCAAAGTTACACGTGCTGATGTATCTGTACCATAACCTTGTCAGAAGGCTGACTTTAAACTAGTTCTTCTCTGAGCCAGGGACTGAATGTCAGTAGGTGGAGAGCATCTTCCAGTTTAGTTTTGTCCGAAATTAAATCCATCATACTCTACAATGCAAAAAAAGTACAAGAAGAGAAAAGAAAAACCAACACCCCTGCAAACAAAATCAAGACCCTTGCTTAAAACTGCCCTGCTGATCAAAGAGAAACCACTAACATAAGTGTCAGAGAGACTGAAAGTAGCTATAAAAGACAGTAAGACAAGGCTGACCCATATTCTTGTTCTATAAAGTAAGACACTGATGCCTTCATGCCAGGGAACTGCTCCCACATGGAGGCCTTAGCACTTTGCTAAGAAAAAGGTATCAGATTTACTGGAAAACTTACTTCTCTGGAAAACATATTTCTCTTTAATTTTATTTGTAACTGAACCTACCTAAGTACCAAAATAACAGCTTATGGTAATACCCAGCAAGGAAAAGGGTCAGCAGAAGCAGCTACTTGGGAAACGTTATTAAGAAGTGGTCCTGAAATGAAAAGTCATCTGACAGTTAAAAGTATAAGGAAAAACACCCTTCACCTACATTTAAAGCTGTAAGAATTGTAATACATGGGATTGGACATCAATAAACACATAAACTGGTACCTGAAGATGAAGACCAGCTATGCTATAGAACCTTCTCAACAGCATCTAATCACAAACACTTCAAAGTGAAAAAAAGTTGTAAGGGCAACTCCAGGGCAAAGCTGCAAGTCATTTCTCCAGCTGGTAGAAGAGAGCTCAATTCACTCTTTCACAAATGCCTTGGTGCTGCAGTGCTGACAGTGGTAAAAATACGATTGCATCAGTGAAACAAATGCCCAGAACAACACTGACACCAGAATTTCTAGTGGCATAGTGTCATGTTTACGTCTACAATGCAGCAAGAGAGTGTAAAACTGACAATCTGAATTCAGGTAATACAAGAAATTGGGGTAAAGGCAGGCTTTACCAGAAAAACAAAAATCCAGCCAAAACCAGTTTCGTGTTCCTTTGTACAAGGGTCACTGCTCACATGAAAATGCCCAGAAGTACACAGGAAAGTGGCCAAACAGTGCCAACCACAGATGTATTGGATATACATGTCCTGTCCACACTCTTGGATGGCAGGACTCCAGCTAAGCTCCAGGCACCAACTGCAGCTCTCCACCATCCCACAGCAAGGTCCATGCTGGGCTCAAGGTCTGAGCTCAGGTTCTGCACCTATTGTACAAGCAATAGTTCAGCAATAATTTCCATGTAAATCTACCTGTCTAAACAAATGTGGTTTACCCATAAATATTAGGAAGCTGATCACAGAGCCACAGAACAGCTGAGGTTGAAAAGAGTCTTTGGAGGTCATTTAGTCCAAGGCCCCTGTTCAAGAAGAGTCAGAGCAGACTGGCCTGGGCCATGTTTTGGATACCTCCAACGTTGGAGACTCAGCCACCTCTCTGGGCAACATGTTGCTGTGCTCAGTCACTGTAAATAGCGTTTCCGGATGTTTAAAGCAAACATCCCGTGTTTCACTCTGTGCCCATCTCCTCTCGTCCTGTCATTGGGCATCGATGCAAAAAGTCTTGGCTCTTTGCACTCTTCCTTCAGGTGTTTATAAACATTGATATACATTGATTTAGACATTGATGAAACCTCCCCGAGCCTTCCCTTCTCCAGGCTGAACAGTAGCTCAGCCTTTCCTCACAGGAGAGATGCTCTAATCCTTCATCTTTACAACAGACTGGCAAGTGAAGATTTCTTTCTGTGAGTATAATAATCTTTTACTGCAAATCTTTCTTCAAACACATTTGATTTGACTCCACAAAACCCTTGGTGTATCACTTAAGTTTCATTGTTTCTTTTGCCATCCAAAACTAACACAAACTATGACAAATCAGACATGCAGCATCTAAAGACAAACCCTCTCCACCCCTTTCTTAGCTCTTTTCTCTCACCAGGGCAGAGGGGGTCAGTGGCCAGAGGGATGAGCAGAAGGACCTTGGACTCCACGTGCCACGTCTGAATCAGACTCACCTTTCTGGATTTGTGTTGCTCGACTTGTTGAGACCCCGGGGTGCGTTTGGCCCAGAAGAATCCAACAAGCGGCAAAGCTGAGAGCACATCAGAGAGCATCCCCAGGTGTGACTTCTGCTTCTGCTGCTGCTGCTGCCGCTGACGGGGCCCCCTGAAGTGGTACCTGTAGGACAGCAGCAAGCCGAGGGAGAAAAACACCAACACGGAGAGCAGCACCTCCTTGTTAGCGTAACTCATGAGGTCTCCACACTTCTTATACACGTAGATGAAGGAGGCGATGCCCAGAAAGGTCCACATCGTGAGGGTCACTGCTCCCGGCTGTTCCTCCAAAGCTTCACCGCCGACAGATGCTGTCCGAAACGGGGCTTCGCGCAAGGGATGAAAAAACGTATATACAGAAACGATACGACTTCCTTTGCAAAAGAAGGGAGATCTCAATGGGAAAACCAGGAGCCTCACAAGAGGGACAAGCCACAGAAGCCTGGACAGAGGTTCCGAAACCTCACCGCCCAAAAAAATAAAAGAAAATAAAACGTCTTCTTAAGAATCCCCGAGCTCCGCGCGGCTCCCCACGGACACATGCGATGCCCGAGGAGCTCGAGCTCGCCCCGCCGCCCCCAGGTCGCCGCTGCACCGTGCCCAGCGCCGCTCGGTGCCGGAACCCTCACGCGAGGGGACTCGGGCGGGGCGGGGGAGGGCGGCGCACGCCAAGCGGGGCGCGGCTGATGCTCTCTCTACCTGCCCGCGTCAGGGCGCCCCGCAGCCGCCTCACGGGAGGGAGGATGCGGCGCTGCCCTGCCCGGCCCGGCTCCCGCGGCCAGCGGCGCCCACGCCAGGAACGCAGAGGATCGGGAGGCCCGTGGGGACCGGGGGCGAGCGGCGGCGCGGCCCCGCGGGAGGGGCGGC
>VZRE01012420.1:0-53938 GCA_013396775.1 Cephalopterus ornatus | reverse complement strand
ACTTCCAGAGATGGGGTGTCCAATAACCTCTCCAGGCAGCTTGTTCCAGTGTCTCACCACCCTCACAGTAGAGAATTTCTTCCTAATACCTAAATCTATCCTCCTTCAATTCAAAGCCATTCCCTCTTGCCCTGTCACTCCATGCCCGTGTGGAAAGTCCCTCTCCAGCTCTCTTGGAGCCCCTTTAGTTACTGGAAGTGCTCTAAGGTGTCCCCTGAGCCTTCTCCAGGCTGAACAGCCCCAAATCTCTCAGCCTGTCTTCATAGGAGAGCTGTTTCATCCCTCCGATCAACTTTGTGGCCCTCCTCTGGACTCATTCCGATGGGTCCATGTCTTTCTCGTGTTGGACTCCCCACAGTACTCCAGGTGAGGACCCACCAGAGCAGAGCAGAGGGGCAGAATCGCCTCCCTCAGCCTGCTCCCCACACTGCTGGTGATGCAGCCCAGGATGCAGCTGAGTTTCCTTTTTTCAGCACTGCGCTCCTCAGGGACATGCAACCTCTGGTCCTCCCATTTCTCTGAGGGACCTTCCTTTTGCTGTGTACTGGCACATGGAGTGAAAGGAGACGAGATCCTTGCAGTGGTAGAATGGAGTGGATTTAGAAGAGGGGGAAAAACTTCTGGTAGTTTCTCAATAAAAAGGAGACTGAAACCAGTCTGACAGAATGAATACAGGTGAAAACAGGAGCTAGTAAGAGAAGTGGCTTTGGTTTATTCATCAGATTAGTTAGTTCAGGCTAAAAGTAAAGATCCTGTGAGCTAAAGAGATCAAACACAGATTTTTCTATATGGTAAAGACGCAGGGCTCATCTAACAATGATGGTTATTCCCTCAAAAATGACATGAATTCTGGAGCAACAGAAGTATCCAAGATAATAGACAACTACCTGTAAAAACGTGTTCACAGCAGGAGTTGTTTTTCTCCAGTTTGAACAAGGGTTATTACAGCTGTCCACAAATTTATATTTAAACCACTTGAGACTGAGCTTCTTAAATACATGTGTACTTGATTTCCTATGTTCAGTTTGCTCACGGTCCTTGTACTTACTTAAAAGGCCTTTTTCTTATGGTCTGAGAATCAAATTAAACAGTGTATAACCCTTCTGGGCCTTTCATGCTAGAGACCAAACACAAGAAGAACCGTAGCCTTCAAGTTACTGGAACCAACACAAGCCTAAAGACTAAGAAATGCCAGTTGACATACATAAATAACAGCTGTTGAAAATTAACACCAGAGTAATACAAGTGCATAGTCAGAACTGTACCAAGGACCAGAACAAACTGAAGTGGCTAGCAGAAAGAAGTATGATGGTTAAGAAAACAGACTAAAGCAGAATTCTGTGAATGAAGATTAATGGTATGATTATTTTAAGGCTAGAGTAAAATTGCTTCTCTCCCTTTACTGCCAGCTGCCCCAAACCCTTCTTTACCTCCTGAGGATCCTGCTTGATGCAGCTGTAAAGTTATTTGTGTCAATTTGGCCACAATAGGTATGTATAACCCACTGCAGAACATGAACTTTCTGTCTTGTCCAAGTCACCCTGTAGCCAGAGCAGAGGGCAGCAATCCGTGGATGGTACGGGAAGGAGTGAGTATGGGTGTCTCTTTGGCTGCAGGCTGTAATTAGATCCTATTAGGTGACCAACAAAATTGAATGATTGTTCTCCTTCCACCCCAAGAAATTGCTTTCTCTTGATGAAACACTCATTTCTTTAAAGGTTATGTAACCTGTGAGTCATTTCTCTTCATGCTTCTATTTGGAGTCGTTACACTGGGAATTGAAGTGGTTACAGAATTCTGACAGATGCATCTGTTCAAGGCTCAGATGCTTTTGGAACATTTCCATATTTCCAGCCAAGACATTGGAAGTGGGTGGCTCTCCACTACTTCTTCACTTACTCTTGCTCTCCTGGCTGTGGTGAAGAGCTTGACATATTTGCATTTCTTTGTTCACTTTAAGAGCTATCTTTTGTTGCTTATGTTATTGTAAATAAGGTATTTCTGTGGATAGGTAGGTAGAGCTACTGATTTTTTGCCATGGTCTTATTTTCCAGCTTTATGATTTCTGTGCATTCTTGGACTTGGTTAATAATTTTGTTTCTAGAATGAGAAACTTCAGGTTTCACTTGTGTTACCCTGCCAATATGACTGCTGTGAAAAATCTTTTAATTATTTAAATCTCACGGTGGCAAATATGAAAAGGCTAAAGCAGGAATTTCTAAAACTCCATAACAACTTCACAGTCAGGAAATAAAGACTCCTGAGAGGATGCTGGAGCTGAGCAGATTTTTTTCTTCACCCTTCTCCAGAAGCAACTTCACTTAGAGAAATGCTATTTTCAGACTTGGACAACCCGCAGTTGGCAGAGCAGTGGTGTGATGTTGGAATAACCAGAAATGGTTGGCTGAACTCCAGAGTATAAAAAATAAATCACTTGATGAAGCCTGCCTTTTGGGCAGAAGCAGGCATCATCTGTGCCATCTGAATGTGCAGACCCATAAAACAGAAGTCATGCCCCTGGTTCATGGTCACAACTGCCCTGGGAGCACAGGCATCAGGACCAATACCTGAGGTGTCACTGACAGTGTGTGCATGGGACTGACCCTTGCTGCCTAAGGACGTGCTACACGTGATGTGGACCCTGCTCTCCCTGTGCATCCTGGTCACTAATCAATTATTAATAGTCATCTCCTTGCACTGACTGATAGATGGAGAAAGTCTGGTGCGTAGACTGAAAGAAAAATACCTTTTCCTTGTGATTCACTCATCATTGTGGGAAGAAGCAGAGAGTGGTCAATTTTGCAAGAGGAGTGGTAGAGGTCCTGAAGACTGAGAAGGATGATTATATGAAATTGCAGTTACTCATAAATAGAGGTACTTCGAGCTTTGAAGCAAGAGGCCACTTGCTTAAAAAGCTGTAATGATTTTGTATGTATCAATGGGTGTGTGAAGGAATAAAATATTGCTGCCCTTCATGTGGGAATTTTATTGAGAAGTTGGGTGGTTCAATTCATTTTTCTAACAAAGTAGTGCAGTGCAGCTGGATATTTTCAAGACTGATCACAACAAAGAACTCTGCAGATGTTTTTAAAATGTTTTTAATGAATGTCAGAAAAAACAGTATAATGTCTGAACAACAACAAAAACATTATTAAATATGTATGTAATGTATGAACTGGAATTCTGCTACAAAGTTTAAAATATTATGCAGCACATCATGAAAGTTCATCCTGATGACATACTGTATTTATAAGCTGCACCAACGGATGTTTAGCAATATTTTCTGTCTATCCTAGCAGGAAGATAAGTGAAATAATTTATCTCTTATTAATGCATAATTAGGGAATTAAAGCCACTAGCTATTATGCTCTTTGCAGTGAGGTAGTACAGAATATTTAAGAGGGCATCTCTCTGGGGCAAAGCTGTAATTCCTGGGGAGTCCAGGCAGTCATTTAAAGTTATTTGGGCTTGAGGAACACAGGCAACATGTGGGCTGTGGTATAACCAGTGGCCACACATCCTGTGGCAGTCCCAACAACTACACCCATAAGCACTTCTTGGTTCTGTTTTCTGTGGAAGGCTATGATTATGCTGCCCATTTTTCTATCATTTTATCTCAGATTGCACATGCCGATCTTTCAGCATACTATCAATATGTTTACCCCTTTTTCTTACCATATAGAGTGAGCTGGTGTTCAGTCAATGATATATATCCATAATCACAAGTCAGATGACTGGGATGGAAGGATGGAAAGAGAGAGGCTAAATCATTATTTTAAAAATTACAATCCTCACACCAACTCTGACAGACCTTCGTGTTTTTCTCTGATTTTGATGGCATGTTTCACAGACATTTCCTAGTTGTGCCTTGCTGAAGACAGCAAAATGTTTTCACAAGGCACCACAGTCTTCAGGCTTGCAGGGAGAAGGTGGCGATGTAGGAGTAGGGTTAATATACAGTAGACAGGATACAGATAATGAGAAAGGAAAAAGAGGTTGAAGAATCAGAAAATAGAGGCAGGGTGGAGAAGCATATCAACGTTACAGTGTCATTTGTTAAAAAAAGGCTTTCTTTTTGAGCAGTTACACAGCTCTGAACAGAAATGCAGCCTCTCTGCTGCCTTATCTCCATATGCAATCCGAACAGATTCGCTTTATGAACCCCAGAGGCTGCTTTCTCATTGTTTCCTCAGTGAATAGTTTGTTTCTACATAGCTGGAGCTCAGATTCACCCAGAAGGCAATCAAATCTTCAAGTTCAGTACACAGCAATGGTGAGAGGTGCACTAGTTCTATAAACAGAAAAGCTGCTTGTATTTGTGAATTCCCATGAGGTGGAATTGCAAATTACACATCAAGGCTAATCCATCCATGCACTAGAAATTGAGAACAGGTGAGCTCTGGAAAGCAGATAGAAAGGACAAGCCACAAAACCAGAAAGGAAGAGCAGAGAGAGTTTAGGAAATAAAAAAAATTAAAATCTTACAAGACAGGAATTGACTCTGCCATGAGTGAACTTTTCCTGCTGCTGAGCAAACTTACTTACTAGAGCACAGGTCTGATGAGGAGTGGCTGAGAAAGGTGGGAGTGTTCATCTTGTAGAAAAGGAGGTTATTGATCTTTACAGTTACCTAAAAGGAGGTTTTAGCCAAGTGGAAGTCGGTCTCTTTTCCTAAGTAGCAAGCAACAGGATGAGAGAAAATGGCTCAGTTGAACCAGGGGAGATTTGGATTGGATATTGCAAAAAATCTCTTCACAAAAAGGGTTGTCAGGCTGGAACAAGCTGCCCAGGAAAGTGGTGGAGTCATCAACTGTAGAAGTATTTAAAAGACGTGTAGATGTGGTACTTAGAGACAAGGTTTAGTGGTGGGCTTGGCAGTGCAGGGTTAATGGTTGGACTCAATGAACTTAAAGGTATTTTTCAATCTCAATGATTCTATTCTATGATTTAATGAGTTAATTGCCACATACTAAATTCCTCATGACCTCGTAACAAAAATACTGCTTGCTAATAGAAGTGTTTACATATAAATCACTTCACATCTATAAATGTCTAAGATAAGTGAAGTTTATGACTTAAAATTATGAGTTGGAAATGTCAGTAAAAATAAGGATGGTCTGTAATTACAGACTTTGGAGGGGCACATTACAGCAAGACACAAAACCTGGAAAGAATCCACACTAGCTAGTTCCATTTAGCAGGCTTTTTGGTTGTTTGGTTGGTTGCTTTGGAAATTAAAGATTGTCTCTCTAGGCTGTAGGAGCATGTGATAAAAACTTCTAAAAATTTATTTTTTCAAGGCGCAGATAAGTTCTTCAACTCAGTTCTGTATATTTTTCTGCCATCCATCTTCCCTGTTTCTTTTCAGTCTTTTCTGCATCTACTCTAATTTTTCATTAGGGGGTGCAATTGCTTCTTAATCTTCAAAAACTGGAAAAAGTACTCATAGGCAAAATAGTCTTTTGATTTGAAGATCTGAATATTTTCCCTCAAAGTCCAAACTTAATTTAGTGGCACTTCACATCTCTTCTTTCACCTCCTTGAGGATATTGACCTTTACAGTGATTCACCTTGACCAGATGAGGGTATCAGAAGCCAATTTGTTCGGGTAATATTTATTTTGTAAGCAAAAACTCTTCAGGCAGGATAAACAGAATTGAAGAGCCAAACCCAAACATTTTCTTTTAATGAAAATACATAATAAATACAGAGCTCCTGGGCTACTGGGCTAAGCATGTGCTAACTGCCCCTGATAAGATGCCCTGTGGTTCTTCGATTTTCAGAACATCAGTCAGGTGGGGAGGGGCTGACCTCCACTGCCCTGTGGAGCAGAGACATCCTCAGTGTTGCTGAGTCTTCTGATCTCCTGATTTCTTCCATATCTTTCGTATCAGAATTCTCCTCTAACCCTTATGTTGCCAACTGTTAGAATTTCAATGCTTCACTTCTATTTATTTGTCTTAACCTGGTGAGGCTTTACTTCATGTATTTTTTCACATCTTAATAATTTTTTTTTTTAAAAAATGACTGAAATTCACTCAGCTGTACTGTATCAAGCTTGGCCTTGGATGAGAGACAGTGGAATCCTTAGATGAAAGGCTGCTCTGCCTTCTCACTTGCTCTTCCTCCGCCTGTACCTCAGAGGAAGCTCACTTAGTCTCTCTAAGATGGCCTAATAAGATACCCATAACTTGGCTGCTACAATTGTAAACAGACCGCTGCCCAAACTGCTGCTTATCTCCACCCTTTTTCTCTGCCTCACCTTCTCTAAATGGTGACTGCTGAATGTCCTCCTCTAGCTCTATCTCTGCTCTTGCATCTTCCACATGCTTTTGTCAATGCCGAGTCTGTGTCCCATGGATTCTGCCTCCCCTAGCTTATCGCAGATCCCTGGATCCCAAATTTGTCCCCCTACAAATAAGTCTAAGCTGGTTGTCAAGAATGCCAGCTTCTTTCAACTCAGTCAAGGCTGATGAGCAGAATCAGGCTTGCTGATCATCATTCTTGGCTTGTCTCTTGCTCTAGGGAGAGGTTCAGCCCCTCACAAATGATGTGTGGGGCAGGAGATGAACATCCTCCACAGAGCCATTGAGCAAGTCAGGCTTCGTAGAGCCTACTACAACTAGCCACAAACACAGATCCTGGTGGAAGGCCAAGAGGACTCACACTTGAGTTGGGCAATCTCCCTTCCCTGCCTTTGTCACTGAGAGTGAGGGAAAACCACGATGGTTAGCAGGTACACGGCAAGGACTGGTGGGATAAGCAGTGTCTCCAGGAGTGCTCTATCAACGATAGAGTGTGGTCACTCTCTAGATGCTCTAGAGCACCACTGTCAAAGTGTAGATGAATATTCCGACATTAAACCCTTGCAGGAAATGCTTCAACAGCATTTGTGGCCTCTTACAGGACTCTGTACATGTGTGTAATGAACTGATAGTTACCTCTAGTGGGAGAAGAGCCCATGTGCCTTTTGTCCAGACCAGAAGTTTCAGATAGAGTTACTGCATTTCCCACTGCAACCTCTTGAAATAGGTGTGACTTACAACATCTGCCAGGTGCCTTAATCTCCAGGAGGACAGCAGAGATAAACAGCAATCATCTACCTTTCAAAAGGAGAATGGAGTGCATAATGAATACAAATGTATTGCAGGGGAAACATAAACATCAAGAAACATAAACACACTGGATATACCTGAAATGACACACATTTCCCTAAAGGTACAAACTCAACTTTGTTTTTCTTAGCTAAAGAATGGGTGATTTTCAAGAATGCTGGTTCCTTTAGCTTCCATCAGTGCTGGACAAATAAAAATGTACTGGATTGTCTGGAAATGATCCCCACAGGACGCTGAGGTTGAGCTTTTGATTCTGCAGGCAAACAGCTATCACAGTGTCCTGATTACAGAAGTACTTCTCTACACAGCACTCAGCAGTGAGAAAAAGAGTTGCACCAGCATGTAAAATGGATTTTACAAGACTTGAGCTTTAGACTTTTTCATTTGAAACTCGCAGGTTTGGAAAAAACCCTCACAAAATATTTAGGGACAAAATGTAGGAAAAGGAGTTAGAAATGGATTTAAGTACTGTTGTGGGTTGGTGCAGTCGTATGGAACAGTGCTGACTTATATTTTAGAGGAAGGTTACTTTATGGGTTTCTTACCTTTTCTGTAAAGGCATGGGAACAAATTCTATTGTTAGGTGCTCCTGTATTTCTTTCTAGTGCCAGGTTTCGTTTCCTATTACCTCAAAAGCTGGAGTGACCGATAGGATATTTTCAATCATTGTTTTCAATATATGTTATTATCAACTATTTTATATAAAAATTATTTTAGTTACTTTAGAATCCTAAAAACAACTGAGGTTGGGCTGTCTAAGCAGCCACCACACTGGGTTTGGGTCTCCATCTCCATAGGGCCTCCAGAAGCGCTGCCAGGTAAGTGAAGCCTCACTGCGAAACACTCCGCAGACCCACTCAGGCAGATCCCTCTGCATTTCCCAAGCAGGCTTTGCTTGTGACTGATACCCCCCTCTTGTGGACTTTTGCTAAATTACATACCCAAACTCCTATATTTTGTCTCAGAATCAGTCTGATTGACAGCTGCATGGCTGCCGTGTCTGTTACTTTGTGATAGAAATGGGCAAATGGTAGTTGGGTGGATTTCAGTGGAGGAATTTAACTTCCTTTCAATTTAATCACTAATTTCAGTTTATTTGGACTTCTCAATCTGTGCCTTCAGCCTTTTTCTACTTTTTTAGTTTTATTCTAACTGCTTGATGCAGAATATTTTGGAAAACTTACAGGTACTTGAGGCTCATCTCACATTTTATGTATTTTCAGGGTCACAGGTCTTTGAAGCTCTCTTGACACTTCAGTCACAACAAAATGAGGGACTGTGGCATGGAAAGAAGCAACTGTGAAAACCACTAAACATGCATCTATCCATGCCAGTGCTGTAGCAAGAGGTATTAAAACAGTAATCTTTCGATGTACAAAGGAGGAGAGGAAGTAGGAAAAGTAAAATGATTTCATTGTGGTATTTGGCATTGCTGACAATGAGACCAGAATGGCCTGTGGGAATCTGTGTTCTCAAGGGCAAAAATCAATGTTAAAAATTGAAAAAAAAGATGAGCAAAAGAGCTCCATGCCTAATTTTTAGATTTGAGAAAATGCATTTCACTACAGTATTTAAGATATTCATTGGGTTGAATTTGTCTAGTAAATGACTGAGAAGTGACTGGATTATAGCACAGATAAAGAAAATCCCATGTGCCAATGGGTTCATTAATTGAGCAGCAGTGGCTCAAAAGCAATGGCTGTCAACTGATCCACAGTAATTCAAATGAGGAATAAGCCCAAATGTTCAATGCTGGATGTGATTAATGCCTGGCACCGACTCTCTGCAGAGATGATAGAGTCATGGCTTTATGTCTGTAAATCAGGTGTCATGCTGTACATATTTTAGCCAAGCAGAAGCAATGCTTTTCTTAAACACAAGTAATTGGGTTAAATATAAAGGTAACTGGCTGACACAAAATGTTTTGTATTACATGTGACAGTTTAAATTACCGTGTCCCCTCCTGGAACTCAGTTCGGTGAATTTGTGTTCTCTCATGGTTTCAAAACCAGCTGTTTACCAGTGTGAGAGGAAAGTAGAGTTAATGAATGAAGGAATTCTCCCTGCACTCCAAGTCAGGCTTCGTAGAATCTATAAAATGCCAAGGGATGCGAATTAAATGAAATATTAGGAAAAATTCCAAAGACAAAACTTAGGTGCTTGACTGTAGCAGAGACACTTGTAGATGCCAGATTTGTCAATACAAGTAGAGTAGCAGGTGAGTGTTACAACATTTACAACATCCTATTTGAAAATGCTAGCTGAAAACCTTAAGACAATATGCAGCTTTGCCTCTCAGAGGGAAAAATTAGTTTGATACTTCTTGATAGGTAACATAATGAAATGAAAATGAGTATGACTCTACCAGTGGAATGATTGGGAAAGGGAGGGACTGCTTCCCCCATGAACAAGCATCTGAGCTGAGCCTGTAAAGGAAACTCCCAAAAATACAGTAACTGCAAGAAGATGGAAAAAAAAAAAAGCCAAGTCTGAAGCAAATGCATCAGTGTGGTGGTGCATCCCATCCCCCACCCCTCCCCATAGGCCATACTATGATATCAGAAATGCTTGTTAGGTCTTCATGAACAGCACCTGGGCTCAGCTTCTCTTGAGCTTATCAGAAACGCTGTCTGTTCCCAGGAACTAGTGCTGTCTAATGAGCTCCTAGGATTTTTTAACAAACAGCCTTGGAAACTTAGTTTTCTTGCCTGAATAACAACGCAAGTGGAGTAATATTTTCATTACCAAACTTTCAAAGAAAGTTACCGACCCAAACTATGGCCAGGATGGAAAATTACTATAACTAAAACCAACTTTCTTGCAACCCTATAACCTGCTCTCCAAAGTGACCCTTTGAGCTGTTCTGGACCGCAGCAGGCTGTGACCAGCAATCCCCCTCTGATGGGGCCTCTTAGAGCCAGCAAACTCTCAGGTTTGCAATATTCAGGGACTGTTGAATGATGACTACAATCCTGGGCTGATACTCCCACTCCTCGAGGTTCAGCCCTTCACTTGTTGAGAAGATACAAAGGCATCTGACATGAGTACTTAATTCGAGGGGAATTTTTCACAGGTACACCCTGAACAGACTCATTTATGCCTGTGTGCATGACAGTGTGAATATGCTACAGCAAACGTACTCGGAATGTTGCTCTCCTAGATTCTTAAGTACTTTAGTTTTGTAAGTAAGTTAGGCCTGTAAGTAAGTTACTGTTGTGGTATAGTAAATTCTATATGAATCCTTTGCTAAATTGTTTAACTTATCTATTAAGTGCTGTTAAATGCTGTTAAGTGTTGTTAAGTTTAAATGCTGTTAAGGTTCAGTGCTAAGTGCTGTTAAAGTTAAGTGCTCTTGGGCCTTTAAGCACAAACTATTGGTCAAGTCCAGACTTAGTTTAGCAAAGGGGTCTATTTCGAACTTTGTGACTCAACAGAAGAATCTTCCATATTCCTTTTTATCCTTACCCTTCCCTATCCTTTCCTCCCACTTCTGGCCTCGCCCTCCCCCTCCAGACCCCACATAGATACTTTGGGGTTTATTTTTGTTTGGATTGATTATTTTGGATTTTTGTTTGCTGTTTCTCTGTGTGCTTTACCATCTAGTAAGTAGTAGAGTGAACCTTGCCAACGAACTTTGTTGTGCTTTCACTTTTATATTAAACCTGTTTCTTCTGATACCTTTGCCAGTAATTCTTTAAGCAACCTTAAAACACTCATTCACAACACAGAGAGACAAAGAAGAGCCTGGAAAAGGGGGCCTCTTCCATTTTATTATCTACAGTAGTTTCCTTTTACTGACATCTGTTTTCCATCTGCTCTAAAAATCAGAGAATCATAGAACAGTTTGGTCTGGAAGGGACCTTTAAAAATCATCTAGTCCAACGGTCCCATCTTGCACTGGATCAGGTTGATCAAAGCTCCATCCAACCTGACTTTAAGCACTTCCAATGATGGGACATCCACAGCTTCTTTGGACAACTTGTTCCAGTGTCTCACCACTCTTATCATAAAAAAATTATTCTTTATGTCTGATCTAAATTTACCCTTAGTTTAAACCACTTGCCTTTTGTCCTGTCACTATACTCCTGGTGAAAAGCCTATCTTCTTTTTAATTATAAGCTCCCTTTAAGTATGGAAAGGCTGCAGTGAGGTCTCCCCAGAGCCTTCATCAGGCTGAACAACCCCAGCTCTCTCAGCCTTTATAGGAGCGATTCTTCAGCCCCTTGAACACTTTTGTGACCCTCCTCTTGACCTCTTCCAACACATCCATGTTTTTCTTGTACTAAGGACTCCAGAGCTGAATGTAGCTGGAGGTGGGATCTCACCAGAGTGGAGGGGAAAAAAACACCTCTCTCTTGACCTGCTGCCCACACCTGTTGATGAAGCCCAGGATACAGTTTTACGTTCTATGCTGCAAGTGCACATTGCCGATTCACTTCAAATTTTTCATCTACCAGTATCCCCGAGCCCTTCTCCACAGGGCTTCTCTCAATCCCTTCATGCCCCAGCCTGTATTGATATTGGGGGCTGCCAAACCCAGATATGGGACCTTGCTCTTGGCCTTGTTGAACTACATGAGATTGGCATGGGCCCACTTCTTGAGCCTGCCAAAGTCAAGAAGGTCTTCAGACTCAGTTGGACTAGATGGCCATTGAAGGTCCCTTCCAACTGAAATATTCTCTTTCTGGTTTTAGTATTTTGTTAGGCACACGACCTCTAGTCCTATTGGCTGGTGGCTGGGATGCTTCAGGAGTGAAAGCAAGTGATGTGTTGCTGCACAACAGTTTCTGTGTCAAAGCTGTAGTGCTTCTGCTGAAAGTGTTTATCAGTGACATGAGCCTCGTTCTTTGCTATTTACCAAAGAGCCAAACACATCAGGAGGGACTGAGAGAGGAGCTCATTGTGCTCTGTCAGAAGAGCCAGCAGTAGCAGGACTGGACAATTAGCCTGCCCCTCAGGGAACTGGACATGGGACAGGCTGCCCAAGAATCCTGTCCTTTAAGCCCACTGTGCTGCTTTCCCTCTGGTCTTGTTCTTCCTTGATCTTGCCAGGCTTTGATAAGCTGATTTACTCCCATCCTGAAGACAGACCATGTTTTGGCATTTGAGGAATTCTGATCTACAATTACCTAATGGGCTGTAGCAATGCAAGTATTCCTGGGAGATCTGGTCTGAGAAAATAGTGTTGGGACTTTACTGGGAGTAACAAAGACAAACCATGTTCATTAGAATCAAGTCAAGTGAGGTCTGTCCATTAACTTTCCTTGTGTGGGATGCCAGCAGGCATTCTTATTTTATTTGGATCCAGCTCCAAAGAGAAGGTCCTGGAGAAGTCCTGATTTCACATTCAAAACCATGCAAGGATTGTTATGACAAGTAGACCGTGCAAGGAGCATTGGAATTAGTGGGCGGTTCTTCTGTGAAAGAAGTCATTAGCTAAGGTCAAAATGGTTCTGGCCATATTCAAGCTACTGTGCTGTAAAGAAAAAGAGTTGGCTACATGAATAAGGGTATTTTTTTGTCTCCTCTACATCCTGTTCCCAAATACAGTAATGGGCTAAATATTTAAAGATCAATTAATACCTTTAATAGAACTGATCTCACCCACAAACTTCAGTTTCTCTGGCTCATGTTTTCAGTATGTTTTTCCTCACAAATCAGACTGAACAGTTTTTCTCAAGTTTGTCTTGTCCAACGACATTTCTTGGCTGAAGTTTCCTCTTCTCTGGCAGCAGCAGAACTGTGCTTAATGCTTAGACACAGTGTGATGGCAGATTAAAATTGATGGCAGATTCAGCCCACCCCACATATGGACCTCATCCAGCCGTGGGATAAGTAAATGGCAAGTGAAGCAGCTTTTGGACCACCACAGTTTTCAGGCTACTGTGATAAGGCAAGTTATGTTTGGGGTTAGTTCATTTTTGGATTTTAGATTTAAAACACACTGGCATTAGCTGTGCCTCAAAGCTTTGGCAGACAGCCAGAGTCAGAACAATTTCAGCCAACCAGATTTAATCTGTCACTGCATATGTGTCAGGGACCTAAAGGTGAATCTGCAGCTGTAAGAAAATTCTGTTTTAATCTCATCTGTTGTCATCTATGAAAACTTGGTATCAGTCCTTTTTTTCTGAAATAAATTTTTTATTTGTTTAACTTCTCACAATTTGAAATTTTCCATCTAAAATAAATCATACAAGTATGTATTTGCCTTCCAAAAAAAAAATTCAGTATCTCAAAAGTGTCACATACTCATCATTATAAGTAATTCAGAAATATTTTTCCTAAAATTTTCTTTTGCATTTCCAATTAGCTCTGTAGAAGTCCCCACTATGTAAAGTCCCGCATTTGCTCTAGCAGTACCAAACACATTTGAGATTTCTGGTTCATTTTAAGACTTTCTGCTGATTTGCATTTATTTCTTTCCCAAACCTTTTCAGATTCCTTATTTGTCTGCTGTGTCCAGATTTGCCTGCTCTGAAGATCAGTTTGAGCAATTATCTTTTCAGTCTTGTGTTATTGTGCAGAATCACACACATTGTTCTTCAGTACTTGAGAAAGACCAGAAATGCAATGTGATGTTTTAGTTTACTTTGTGACCTACCCCAGAGCAAAATGCTAACTAAAAGCCAACTCTTCAAAGCATTTCAAGGTCTACTGAAGAGTTTTGCATTTGAAATAATATTGACTAATGTTGCCCTTTTCACTCAAATAGGTCATCAAATTGCAAGGCCTTGCAAGGATTTTTTCTCTACTGGAATAAAAATTGCTGATACAAATCAGATATGTTCTTAGTATATTCTTGTTTATTTGCAAAAGATGGGCATAAATCCTGCTTCTGTTTAAGCAGAAGCAGCAATTTCTGGTGGGATGACAGGTCTCAGAAAGACCATCTCTCCACTTTTTCTCCAGGTCCCACCCTTAAGTCTTTTCTCTGCCTTTCTGTTGCTAATGTTCACATCTTCCAGGCCACATCCCAAACTCTTTTTTTTCAACTTATTAAACCTTTTTGAATTTATCTTCTTTAGCTCTGGCTCTGCACGTTCCTGTGCAATTGAAAGCAGGACTGAGAGGTCTGGACTGAGAGGCGATTTGAGCTGATCTTCTCAGTGAGGTAGTCTGGAACTTCTGATGCTTTAAATTCAAAACAGCACAGCAAAGACACTATCTGAGCTTAACTTAGGAATTTTATAATCACAAATAATTGTTATTCAGAATCTTTCCTTTGTACCCATAGTAGTCTTTTGACAAAATTTATTTTGGAGAGGTCACATTACCAAAATAATCATTATACATGTTGCTAAACATTCTAGAAAGGTAAAAAAAAAAAATCAGTCTATGGCTCTTATATAAATTCAAAGAAAAGAAAGGAAAGACAACTTTTTAATCAGACTTTTACATGCTTTTCTGACTGGCAGTCTTCTTAATCCTTCATTGAAAAAATTAAAGCAAGTGTTACAGCACTTCATGAGACAATAGAATAGATGGCAGATCCCAAAAATTTCATCACCAACACATCAGACCCAAATAATGAAACATGCATAGTCAGTAAGGCTGTGCTGGCGTGGGTGGTTCAAAACAGAAAGCAAACAATGGAGAGAAAAATAAGAAGCAAATGTAAGGAGAAATTAGGCATCCACAAAGTCTCACATGAGTTAGTTAGTTTCCTGATTTTAAAATGTTTAAATTTCCTGATATAGAGAAAAATTCAAGTTGAATTAAAGAATCTTTATAATTTTTTTCCCCAGCTGTCAAACTGTTTTCCCCAGTCTCTGCTGCAAAAATAGCAATATTCTCAGTGTGGAAGTAGTAGAAGCCAAAATCCAATTTTTAAAGTTCCTGGAAGTATTGAGTACCTTTTTTTGCATCATAAGAACCATGAGAACCAAGCCTTTTCTTGCTGTGTAGAGCCAACCCGAATATTGTCTGAAGATGGCAGAGCCCTGCTGAACAAGGTCAGCTCCCACAAGAACTTGACTTGCCTTTGATTCTCACCCTCAACATGAGTCACATAAACAGCAGTGGGCAGAGCTGTAACAAGATTGACTGCTTCCTGGATAAAATCTCAAGGTGATGACCCTTCCTAGGAGTGGGAATAAAGTAATGCTGTCTGGCTTTAATATACGTGATGGAGAGCAGTACAAGTATGGGCCAGGAGATGAGCCTGTGAGCAGGAAGGGCTGCACTTCATTACACAGTGGTGATTGTGTCTGTAGGGCTGCTGCTCATCACTGCCAGGTCTCAGGAAGACACTGGAACAGGTTGGCCACTCTCCCTACACATCTGTGCCTCATCCCCCATGACCTGAGGCAGGTGTCTCCTGTGAGCCACTACTGCAGAGGTCCTTAAGTGATCCAGAGTTTTGGGAGAGAGAAGATTTGTCATAAACAACTACATTGTTAGATAAGGCCCAGCTGCTACTTACTAATTCATGGCCATCCTGAATCACAGTCTTTTTTTTTTTTTTTTGGAAGTCTGAGGTTTATTTCAGCAAAACTTGGGAGACCTTGCCTTATGATCAGAATTAAACCACTCATTTTATATAAGGTGTCAGCCTTTTGTCTTGTTTACTTTTAACTGCTTGGTCAAACAGGACAGCTTGATGACTTCCTGGAAGAAACTCCAAAGAACCACACATATATTTCTTTTATACCTAATTACATCTACCTCCCTTGCTCATACCTTTCCTGTTTCATGTTTTAAAAACACTGCAGTGTCCCCAGCAGGCACTGGGGAAGGTAACTTTGAATTTGGCCCAGCTTTGATGGTGAGTCAGACTAACCTACCTGCAGAGGTCCTTCCAAACTAAATTATCATATGAGTTTAGGTTTCTTACCTGCTGAAAAATCACTCCATTGCATTTCTATCACTTTTACTTCAGCAGTTATTATCTCACCAGCATGATTGTCCTCTTGTTCTTAACCTTGCACTTGCTCATTGACACAAATTTTAGTCAACAAGGTGAACTTAGGAAAAATATGTCAGTGTTTTCTTTGCTAATCAGCAAATAAGATCACTATGACTTTCCCACATAATTGGGTCCCTTATGAATATTAATGTGTGTTCAATAATTAATGTCAAGCAGTTTTCTCACACTGAAACTTTCCTGCTAGTATTTTTGCAGAGCTTTTAAAACACCATGAGAAAAACTCTCCAGCTGAGCAACAGAAGCCACAACACAGTTCCCACTCAATTTAACAGGCTTTGAATTATATTGTGGTCAAAAACTGTGTAAGGAAAAGATGCAGTACAGAACAAGTCATAGGTAACTTCACAGATAAATACTACTCTCAAGCTGATGCTGGAAAAACCAATGGATTTTTATATCTGCCAAATTTACTACATAAAATCAGTGTAACTTGCATGTTTAAGTATCCCCTGCTAAAGTCCTTGCAGGTCTTCTCTTCAGCTCAGTGAGAAAGACTTCATGAACAAAAAGGGCTAGAGGGCAAGAGAAAAGGGGCAGTTCTTTTGCTGCTATTCATGAAAGATTATTATCTATTTACAAGACTTTACCAATGGGGGCTTTACTGTACCTCCTGCTTTCTAACCATTTGCAGCTTAGGGTTCTGATTCTGCAGATACTGAGTTATAATTGTCCTCTTGGGAAGAACTCCCTTGGAGTAGAACGAAGGTCATCAGCCCTTTCAAAGGATAGCCAGGAACTGACTGTTTTCATAAATGCTTAGGGCAATAATCTATGTGCCCGGGTAAGGCACCCAGGATGTGGGACAGCAAAGTTCAGGTGCCATTACTCTGGAGAAGATGTAAATCCAGAGCTCCCTCCTCTTTGCTGTTACTCTACCCATCTGCTGCAGGACATTCTGGTACCCTGTGGAAGTTCTGCTTCGTATGAATATCTGAATATTCCTCAGGACAAAGAAAGCAAATTAATATATTACCATATGGTCATTAGGGCATTCATGAAGTGGGTGTTGTGTCCAACTCTTGCCAGTATTTAAGCATTTTATGGAAAACAGTTTAGAACTTCTCCCCTAAACAGCTGGGTGATTATAACACCTACCTATCCATTACCAATGTCCTGGGATAAAAACTGGAGGAGATTTAGGTCTAGGTGAATGCTTCACTTCTGAGCTATTATGGAAAAGAAGCAGACTCTTCCAGCCATGGTTGTACAGAATGGCAAAAAATTTGTCCCCTGAATCTCTGTGGGGCTTCTGTCTAAATTCAAAGTATCTGGGTCCTGTAATGACATAGGAGTTGGTATCAAGGCATGATAAACATTGTTCAGGTCATGGCAACATCTAAGTAACTGTCACTAATTTTCTCTTTTTAAAAAATGTATTTTCTTATTTATTACAACTAATAGCACCTATATTTTGATCAAGCCCACCTAAGATGATGTAGAATCACTTGAATCCTAGTTTTGTAACTTCATTCTGTAACGTTTTAAAAATTTACAGAATTGAATACTGATAAACCAAGTGTAATCATAAATCCCTCTCAAAAGATAAATCAGGAACCTTAATGACGAGCTGATAAGAAATACATGAAGGTAATACTTGCACAGCTCTGAAGTGTTGAAGTTTCCTGAAAAAAAACATAAACTAAAATAATTGAAGAATCCCCCTGAGTCCAGCTGCCAGGTTACTTAATTTTTTTTTTCTTGTTAAACCAAGACATTCAATGTGGGAAAAGCTCTAGTCCAGTCTGCACTACCTTGCACAACTGGTGTCAAATCTGGGACCCAGAAGTACAACATTCTCAATCAGATAATACATCTGCCTCTGATACCATGTATCAGCATTGCAGCTCTATAGTCACACTGTCCTGTAGCTAAAACACTTTTTTACTTCCTTGCAATTCTATTAAAAAAACCCTGTAAAATCACACATTAATTTTCCAAGAAACCTACAGATATATCATGAGCAACTAAAGACACTCCTTGGCTATAAGGGAAGATTTGGTATGACATACAAACATACGTAGAGAAGAAAGAAGAAAATGAAAACAAGGAAATCATCCCATTAGTCAATTAGGGCAGCATTGAGAGTTCACTCATTCCTACATTTTTGTTATTAACAAAAGTGAATTCCTAGGAATTTTTGACTGTAGCACAGAGATGCCTGGTGAATAGCTTTGGGAATAATATTGTAAGTACACCTTCTGTCAAATGGTATCAGCAGAAAGAGAGAGCTAAATTTAAATATCAAAGACATTAAAATTGACACACACACTGGCTGCTAGCCAGAAAGCTAGGGAAAGCTGTGTTGTTTGGTTTGGTTTTTAATGAGTTCCCTTTTTTGGATCTCAGGGAGCTTGTTGGAAAGCTGTCTGTCAGGATATAGTGCTAGGGAGGCAGTGAGATGAGAAACCAATGTGTGGAAGATCAGCAGTTGATAAGTCTTTTAAAGGTAGTTGGCAAAGAGGTAATAATTGCATGCACATCAGCAGGAGAGGTCACTCAAGGACAGAGAACTGAGGGTGAAGGGGAAGGAGCACCTTTTGAGGGGGGGCTACACCTTGAGGTGGGAGGAAAAGCTTTGGGGAGAGATGCTTGAGGGGAAGTCTAAACTGAGAGACAAGGAGCACAGAAAAGTCATGCCCAATGCTACGAGGTGTCAAAGGACAAGTATTTTATAGCCATGTCAAGCGCAACAGATACATCAGAGAGGATGAGGATGATGTGCAGCCTTGAACCTTGGTTAGGAAGTGGACTTTCAGTGACATTACTCAGAGGATGTCTGAGAAAGGGAGCCAGCAGGAAGAGACTGAAAATGGTCTGAGACTGAGATCACAGCTATTTTTTTATTTCCTTATTGCCACCACAGTCAGTTCATTCATCTGCATTGTTTCTTGTAACAGCTGTAGACAACAAGAGCTCTAGAACCAAGTGTTCTGGCTTTAATCATTTGGGTAGCACCAAAGGTCAGAGATGTGAAGGGATGCATAATGGGCCAGGAAGATGCTTTTCCTAGGAAAAAATAAATCAACAGGGTAACTGAAGTGCTAATGCACTGAGCAGGGGAATAGGGAAGAAGTGGCAGAGTCAGCAACACAAGAAAGGAAATAACAAAAGCTGTTGATTATCATATCAAACTGAAGCTAGTGGGCCCAATTAACATTTGTTACCTTTGCTGGGTTTGTTTTACCCACTACTACTACAGAAAGTTGCATGTTTATTTAAAAGAAATCAAGAAACATAGATAATATTGTTTATTGCTAAAATCAAAGTAGTCACTTAGTAGCTTATCTTGATAAAGCCATGCTGAAGTGGGGTGGCAT
Source organism: Cephalopterus ornatus (assembly GCA_013396775.1). NCBI lineage: Eukaryota > Metazoa > Chordata > Aves > Passeriformes > Cotingidae > Cephalopterus > Cephalopterus ornatus. The sequence continues at coordinate 34,580 of VZRE01012420.1, read as the reverse complement.
CTGCTCCACAGACAGCAAGCTGAAGAAACCTTTCAGGAACCACTCCCTTAAGCATGCCTTCTGCTGCCTCAGTTTATTTAGTTTGCATATCATTTTCTAAGCACTTCTTAATTGATTAACATATTTTTAAGTACATTAGGATATAGCTAATACTGGCTATGCAAATTTGTTAAATCAAAGTACAACTCATCTGCAATATGCTGAATTTACATTGTGTCTCTCAGGCCTGCCTTCCCCTGGTTGCACTCCTGCAAAGCTAAGATTTCTAGGTACTGCTCATATACCTCCTAACAGGGTACAGCAGATCTTATCTCCCCTCTCCTTCCTTGGGGCCAGCATCTCGGGAAACACCAGCATCAAACTGTGCATCATGTGCAGGCATGAATGGTCAGACAAGGGCCCGTCCCAATGATGCTGCTGAGAGACCTTGAACCTTCACCTGGCTTAATTCTCAGTACTCTGCTGCAAAATGGGCATAATTATACTCATCTGCCATGCAAAACTCCAATGTTTTCATTAGCTAATATGTGCTAAGTGTCTGGAAGAAACTCTTGGCTCACATAAAATGGGGGAATGTATATAAAAAGAGAGAGAACACAAAGGCAGTGAAAGGTCTCAAAGGGTCTCTTCAGAATGAGATGCTGCGCTCAGATTAAATAGGTGAACTTTGTTTAAAAAGACATTGGTGGTATGAAATACTGACACTCCACCTTCTCCTTATGCCTTGCAGGAGCTTGTGCAGAACCTTCAGGATGCAGGGACAAGCCAGCAGGTGGCTGCAGATGCCAGCGGCTGCCTGGAGTGGGGCAGGTCCCAGGATGCCAGAGGAAACCTGGAGTAGGTTCACTGGAGTTATTAACACTAGGTACCTTTACAAGCAGCCTTTTTGCAGAGTCTGGTCCTTAGTTGTCCATGCCATAAATAGGCTCAGCCAAAATCAATTTCTCCCGTTCCCTTTCTGTGCAGTGTTTTGAAGTCAAACCACTCACATCAGGGAATTTCTACTTCAGAAATGCCTACTACTGAGTAAATGGTTGCTTTGCACCAATTAAAAGGCAGTGGGAAATCATAAATATGTTTATGAAGGCATTTCCTAACTCAACAAGCCAGGATACATCAATTCTGAAGTAACGTGAACTCGTTCATTTATACCACCCTTTAATACTCTAAAAAATTTTGTCAGGCTCTGGATCAGAAATTCGGATCCTGCAGTCCACCAACCACACTCACCTTCTTATGGCAAGTGGGACTTCAAGGGGAAGGGAAGTGGCTTGCAAAACATTCTCTCTAGTCCCACCAAGTGGCTATCAAAAAGCAGGAAACTTACAGATTTTCCTTAGAAAGCGATGGGGAAAGATTTAGCATTGGTCTGCCTGATGGACTCCCGCGCACTGGGATTTCACAACACAGCAGTGCTTTTGGGGGGTCTGTCTGTCAGAACATTCCCATGTCAAAGGATGAAGAAATCACCAGGGCCAGTGGAGGCATTAGAGAAGGGAACAGTCTGGAGCCTTTCGTAGCGGCACAAATGAGCACTAAACCAAGAGAATTACACAAGCATTACACAAGGGAGGCTTCACTGGAAGTGTTGCCTCTGGCTCACATTCCTTTTAAGCTGTTATAAAACTTTAAATATAATTAATAAATAACCAGGCCTCTCAAGCAGAGATGAGTCCAAAGCTCTGCCCCCTGCATGAACCGAGTTTGTTATTTCAGCTTTCGATATGAAAGTGCAGCGCATCACCACGAGCTGTAGCACAGCTCCCGGCCCAGCGCTGCCAGCTGAACTCAGCCAGACTGGCCCGGCTGCATTGCTGCTGCAGAGGAAACCCCGGCGGCTCCAAGAGCTGGGGGAGGCTAAAGCAGAGACCTCATCCCAAGCCAGGATGGAGGTACCTCCTGCAAACTGCCGTTTGGATAAATAGTGAAGAAGGTTGTCTCCTCCCGGACATCGGGGTGTTTTTCCCGCTCCTCCTCCCCTTCCCTTTGCAGTATCAGCAGTGGCCTCAGCCACTCTGTGCTCACAGGGCTGGGACATCAGGGTTGTACTTCATCTCGGGGTCCCTGCAGGAAGGAGGGGCAGGGTGGCAGGAAAGGCCAAGGAGTCGCTGGATGGAAGGAAGAAACCTCTGCCTCTTAACTGCCTGACAGGAAGGAATCTTCACCTCTCCCACCGTGTCCTCCAGGCATCTATAAGGGGAAACTCTTGGACAATAGTCTTCGCCCCCCTTCTTTTGTTTATCAGCCTTTACAAAGCTACCGACTGGCTCTAAAATTAAAACATTCTCAAATTCTTTCAGTATATAAAGACAAGTTTTTAGACCCATGTCACATTTTGGTATTTTTATCCACTCACAGTCATTTCTAAACTATTAGAAACCCGTTCTCTGAGAGACTGGTTGCAATTCATTTATTGGTATCACCTGCATTATGGTGTCCCTTTGTGCCACAGCCACTGCTGTGGAAGATTCCCAAATTAGGAACCACTTTTCTAATGTAACAGGCTGTTTAATGGGGAGTGTCTGGGCCAAACTGGTTCTGGTAAAAGAGGTATGACTAGACACAAATACATGAGAGTCAATATAGACTGTTGATAATTAGAAATACTAATAATTACTCTTCACTGATTCCAGTTGGGAATTTATTGAGGTTTTTTATGTTTCTAAAAATCCGATCATTTTTATCTGAGGGCATAAATAATGGATTTAAGAATGCAGCTTCTGCCAGCTTTGAAAACATTAGCTGTGGTTGCTGGTCTGTAGCTGAGAAAACATTGACTCAATTCCTAGAGCTGAGAAAATCTCTGTGGGTGTCAAATACCACACAGAAGGTTAAAGAATGAGTATCATAATTGCATGCTTTATATTGTAGTATTTTTCCTAGTAGGTGCAGACTAACAAATTCAACATATGAAATAAAATAAGCACTGAATACCAAATACTCAGCAGACAGACACTTAGAGGTAGAGATGAGGAATAGGAATATTACTATAGCTTTATAAAATGTTCAGATACTATGAAACAATAATTAATATCAGGTCTTGTTTAGACTTTTAAATTAATGATGCATGACAAAGGGCAGCTCAAAATTGACCCAAGGAGTGCATTAAAATTCACTGTAAAACATTTTCCATGGTTGTCACAGAAGATAAAGCCCACAGAATACATTAGATAGCTAATTTGTGACCCCTGGTTAATGATCCATGATTTCAAGACTAACTCTTGTAGCAATATATTCTTACAATAAATCAATTTAATATTTTACTGTGTGTAAAATGGTGAAAGGTACCTCATAATCTGCTAAGAACGTCTTCACAAACTCTGGCTTTGAATTTGAAAACATGAGTATACTAAATTAATCCATGAAATTTCAGATGTTACCTAAGAATAAGATACCGTAAAGGTCATGAAGGTTAGACAAATAAGAGTCAGGAACAACAAGCAGGTTTTATTACCAAGGATGATGGTGTACTTAGTTAATGTATTTACATATAATGAGACAATAGACTTGTTGGTCGCTGCAGATTTTTCTTGTCTTCAAGTGCCATTGTTGACTCATATCCTGAGGCATCCAAGAACTGAGAATGAGGTTGGAATAGGAACAAAGAGAGGACAATGGTTTAGGAGCTTTGTGTACTTCTTATAGACAGATTTTAAAAGTGTTGTTTTATTTGTAGCATCCAATATAAAGCACCTTTAAAAAAAAAATTTGCTGAGTGGCTATGTCCTGTTGATGAGATGCCATTGCCTTCTCTGCTATTCTCTCTGTTTAGTGAGAAACTCTGTGAAGTTTGGATGAACACAGGTTTTGTAACATGGCTGATAATCCCTATTGTGTTGTTGTATCCAGGAAACATGAAAAAATTCAAATTGAAATATTGTTCTGCTCTTTCGAAAAAGAAACAAGGAAACTACTAATTCTGCAACCAAGCTTAAAAAAAAAAAAAAAAAGAAATACCTTAACGTACTTTTGGGGAGACAGGAAAAGGTTCACCCTTTCTTCATGTCTGCTAACAAGCCCTTGCTGTCCTACCCTGAGAGCACCCAAACTACAAGACAAGTTGTTTGATCTCTGGGAGGTTTCTGCTAGCCATGTTTCCAAACAAAAGGGGCAGTTGTCATAGGAGGAACAGGATGTTTCAGGTGCAGGCAATATAGCTAGGGGATGCCCTGACTGTAGATCTTGACTGGTGTTTCTGAGCAGGCTCAGAAGCAGAACTCTAGGTTGCTGAAAAAATTTATGAGAGAAAGCTTAGATGTCTACAGACATCATATGTCAGAGTGCTAAGTGAAATTTTTGAGATTTGCATATTTTGAAGTTAGTACCTAAACACCACCAAAGCCTAACTTCGGGCATTCACAGCCCTTCACAGATCCAGCCCAGTGGGCTCAGAGAGATTTAGAGGAAAGATCATAAACCAAGTAAACTTCAACATCTGTAATAAACAGATATTTTATATGTCAAAGTATTCAAGAAACTCAACCTTTCCAATTCTGGATCAGTTCCCATATTTTACTGTGGCCTGCCTGCAAAGGGCAGGAGACTGACTATGGACTTTGACACATTTTCATCAGCTGATATAAAGGAGGGAGTTTCATAAAGAGACAGAAAGTAAATAAAAACAGTTGCCACATTCTTCCAGTATTTCTTGAAAATTACTTGTATAGATGAAGGCAAGATATACTTTATATTTCTCAAAAACAGCAGAACATAATCCTGATCATTCTTTTTGAAGGGGTTATATGCTGAAGAGTAGCTGTAAAAACATTTACAACATACATTTTCTTTCACATATTATTTGAACATCATAAATCACCATTCATCCATTCTCCCATGTGTTCCTGGAAGTCTAAATTGGTGATATGGAGAGTGTTCGATTTCAGTGGACAAACTCCCATTACAGTATTGTAATAAATTGAAAGGACAGTTAAGCTGGTTTTGACAGGAGTAGAGTTAATCTTCCTCATAGTAGCTGTGCGGGCTGTGTTTTGGATTTGTGCTGGAAACAGTGTAGTAACACAGGGATGCTTTCATCACTGCTGGGCAGCGCTTACATGGTGGCCAAGGCCTTTTCTGCTCCTCATCCCACCAGTGAGGAGGCTGGGGATGCACAAGGAGTTGGGAGGGGACAGCATGGGACAGCTGACCCCAGGGATATTCCAAACCATGAGACATCATGCTCAGCATATAAAGCTGGGGGAAGAAGAAGGAAGGGGAGACATTAGAAGTGATGGCATTTGTCTTCCCAAGTCACTGTTGTGCGCGATGGAGCCCTGCTTTCCTGGGGATGGCCGAACACCTGCCTGCACATGGGAAGTGGTGAACGAATTCCTTGTTTTGCTCTGCTTGTGTACACAGCTTTTGCTTTGTCTATTAAACTGTCCTTATCTCAGTCCCCAAGTTTTCTTACTTTCACCCTTTTGATTCTCTCCCCCATCCCACCACAGGGGAGTGAGTGAGCAGCTGCATGGGGCTGAGTTGCCAACTGGGGTTAAATCATAGCAATGGTCCAAAAAGATTGTTTTTCTCTTGGTATTTTTCCATATGTTTTTATAATGTCATATCTTAAAATAACAACAGCAGTCTGCAGGGAAACGAGTCTGATCATGGAATTGAGAGACAAGGATTTTCTTCCCACTGCTCCCACTGTCCTCTTGGCTGGCAGAACATGCCCCTCACTTGCTCTGCCAGCTTCCCAATATGTTTTCCTGTAGTATTGATTCCCCTTTAAGTGTGCTTTACAACCTGAATATACCAGCTAAAAAAACTTCTTAAGAGCAAGATCGTATCATTTGATGACTCATAATATCATTCATGTGTTTTAACTTTAGTGTCTATCCAAGCAGGTGTTTTATCTTTCTTATAAACAGCCTTCGTGATTAGAATTAATTCCCTATTTGCATGTCAGTAATAACAAAAAAAAGCCCCTTCTTCTACTTAAGAGCTGGATACTGTTCACTAGAGAGTGAATATTCTTATAGATAGTATTACCAAATCAAAGAAGTCTTTTTTTTTCCCTTTTAAATCATCACAGACATCAAAACTGAGCTGTACTACAAGTATTCTAGCTGCTCAGACATAGACATGTATTGAATGACAAAATCTTCACCATCACCACTTACAAAGGAATAAAAAAAAAATAAAATTAAACAGGGCAAGGAGCGATTTGTCCACCTTATGTTACGGCTGGTATCAGAAAAGCAGATGATGTAACCTCAGGCATTTTCACTCACACCTCAGCTGTTGATCACTACCAAACACAGAAGACTGGCTTTAATACACCAAGAAGCTGAGCCAACACTGCAGCACCTAATCTCACTGGCTAATTAGAAACACTTGAAATTGATTCTTTCTGAGGGCCAGCAACAGCTGGTGCATTCAAATCTGCATGAAGCAGCTCTGGTGTATGCAACTGCCACAACTGGGAACTGACAACCCCCATAGAAAAATGAGTCTTAAGGTGTCAGTTCTTTTTGAGCTGGGGCAGTAATGTGCCATTTTAATGGAGCCTTTGAGTGTTATTGGCAATAGTGAAAAAAGAGTAATAGCAATTTATGCAGAAAATAAACATAGCTACTCTGATGTGTCTTCACTACTTAGAAGAGCGTGTTTTGCTCTGTTGCTACTCAGTAAATCTATTTCTCTTCTGCCTTGCACTGTTTATGTTGGGGCAAATTGTCAGCCTGTCCTTAGTAGGAAAGTGTCTTCCAGAAAAACAAAGAAAATGCTTTTTTTTATTCCCTTCACCCTTCTTCAGTGTTTGTTCTGCCCGTGCTGTGTAACTGCATAGTCTTGCCTACTGCAGGTTATTTGGGTAATGTAGGCATTTATAGTTGTCCCTGCAGCGATATGAGATTAGATATTGTTAAGACTTAACTTTTCTTATATTATCAAATACTGATTTTTAGCAGCCCTATTGCTTTCCATTGCTGATTAGCCTTTGATGAGGCCTGGTAGCAGTGCTGCCTTATATAACCTACCTGAACCCTCATGCCTTTGCGTTGAGACTTGCCTGTGTTGTTAAGAGCAGAATTAGGCCTTTTATTTATTAGCTCTCTAAATAGCATAACTTCTCTTGTCATAGAACTGAAAGAAACAGCACAAGAAGGTGTGAGATTTCTAAATCATTAGAATTTGCTCAAAGGCACATAAATTCCTTTTAATTTTGGCTTGAGTTGCTACTTCTGCTGTTTGTATCAGCCTGAAACACTGACTACTCCTGTGATAACCTGTCTTGGTAAATGAAAAGGCAAAAAATTCTCTAGTGTAACTGTATACAGTTATTTACTTCAAAATATCTTGACCCACTTTTTTATTTATATCTATCTTAAAATGCAGCTGTTGCAACTGTTAAGATATATGTATGAGTTCATAGTGAAAAACTGTGTGAAAAGTATAATTATGTGTTCATCCTTAACCCAGATCTTAACTCTAAGGGAAAAAGATTCCTTATATAAGAAACAGAGGAACAAAAAAAAACTATTGGGTCTATTCTATTAAAGCTCACTCCATTCAGAAAACATTTCCCTGCGGTCAGAATCTAATTGCTTTCTGAATAACCATTATGTATTCGCCTTTGCCCACTGGGCTATTCTAAACGTGACATTCCTTAGAGGGGAAAAAATGACATCCAGCTGTCTGGTTGGAATTTCTTTTTTGCTAGCAGATACCAATACTTCATCCAAGAAGCTGTATAAGAATAAAATTGAGTTACAAATGCAGTAACTCTGAAAATAAGTGCTAGAATTAATATTTGCCACATTACCTTAATTTGTTGTCTTTCTGTGTCTTACGATACAGGTTTTCATGGCATCACTCTGTGCCATATGTTCCATATGATGCTTGCTTTGCTCAGTGCTAAAGAGGGGCGATTTCAGCTGAGTGATCAGCTTTAACAGTTTCACTGTGCAGCTTCAGACCATGTTCCAGTGGGTTCTGTTTAATACTACACCAAAGTCACAAATTTTAATTTTCTCACAGGCTCCTCTGTGGTTCTTAGAACTATCATTAATATTATTGAATTCATTTTCCTACCTTTCTGGAGATGAATATAATTTCTTGTTTTGCTAAGGCAGAGCTGAAGCCCAGTCAAGCAAATTTCAAAGATATCCAGTTGTTTGTTTTGTTCCATTTTGGGATCATGAGAAGACTAAGTTTCTTTGGATTACTTTACCTGTGCTGTGGATAAAAATATATTACCAGAGAGAGAAAACAGAGATGAGCTGAAAAGTGTCTGTCCAGTATGGCCCCATCACAACTGCTTTTCTTTACATAGTCCCATTCTGTTGGAACCCTTCAATCTATTGTCCTAGTAACCTAAATACTATTTTCCTTGACTGTCAAGGTCAAGTCATGCCCCTGGTGTTCTGACCTTCCTTATGCTTAGTCTCCTCTAATTCACCATCACAGGATACATCCAAAGTAAATGGTGGTAAAAATCGTGCTTGTTAACAGTGTGGGATAGGAAAGTGTCCCAGCATCAAGCCCTGCAGTTGTGGCAGCCTTTGAAGATCCTGATGTTTTCATGGTTGCTGGTATCATTTGAATGGTAGTTTTTGTACTTGAGGCTTAATGAAATAGCAGCCACGGAGGAGCACAGGCAGGCAGGTGACAACAACAGCAATCCCAAACGTAAGCATATATGGCTAAGCCAGTAGTAACTGTGCTGTGACCCTGGAGCCACACATGGATTTCCAGCAGTTCCTGTGTAACTCCTGTTCCATGGGGCCTAGGGCCAGCACAGCCTTGCTCTGGTCATAGACCTCATCTGTGGGAGCTGAGGTTGGTATCATCAGATCATCCTGGGTACCTAAGACAGGTTTGACTGGCAAGAAAAGGGTGAGGTCCTTGGAACCACTGATTTCTTTTCCATGCCAAATCTGTTGGAGTTCCCCATCTATCATCTCTCTGTAGCGTCTTCATATTGCTGCTGGAGACAATTTCTCAACAGATACCCAAGTAAGGTAAGGAAGTTTGGGTTCCCTGGAACTGGAAGACAGGCAGTGGTGGAGATAGCTGGAGTCTTCTTGAAGAACTAACTTGTGTGTCAAGCTCGATTGATGTGTTCCAACGAATCCTGAAGAGATTCACAGATCACCTGTGAGATGAGGGGCTGTTTTAGCATTTCTAATCCTGAATGTCTGACCACTGTATGTACTCTGACGGCTGCTGAGATAATTTGATTTTCATCTCCATGTATCTTCTAAGGGTGTGGTTCCCACATGCAAGCACAAATGTGTCCTGATGGATGAGACAAGCGTGTGCGCTGTGATGGGGCTTTTGTTCATTTGCAAAGGAGAGGTTTATGCTGGTTTTAGCCATCCACAGGAGAACAGGCAGCATACAACACAGCATTCTGGTTACCCTGCCTAATCTACAAAAAATGGTTTTGGTAAAAAAGAACTAGCAAATTGAGGGGGGATTGATTGAACCAGTGCTTGTCATAATGTGCACGTGATGTTTGAGATGAAGTACAAGGACCTCGAACATAGACTTTAGCACCTCATCAAATTGTAGTCTGGGTTTTTACTAGACCAGTTCCCCTGAACTAACCTGAGAAGTAGAGGTAAATAAATAAAAGTCTATATTTTATGATAGAATTTAGTGAGCTCTTTTTCTTTCTCTTGAAACCTGATATGTTTCTTTATAACGTACATTTTTTTTATCTGAAATATAAGCAGCTACAAAAATAAGGTATGTAAAAATGTCAGCCAGAGATTGACCTTTTTGAAACTTCTAAATAGCCACTCTAACTTTAAATCTATTTTTTCTGAAAATATAGGTCTAAGTTTAAATGCTGGCTCCAGGCAAACTGTTTGAATTGTTCAACTGTCTAAAAATATACTTAAAAGCTGCATATGAGGAGACAAGAAGCTGATGTAGAAGCAAAGGAAGAGACAGAATGTCAGAGCCTTCGGGAAGCAGGAGCACAAAGACTTCACAGATGTTCCTTTCAAATAATCCCTCATCTGCCTGCTCTTGGTGCAGATATTCGTGTGCAAGGAGCATGCTGAATTCCTCCATGAAAGTTATGTAAAGAGAAGTAAGCTAAAAATACCATTTTATGACCAGGAGACCTAGAGGCAATGTAGAACAGAAAGATACAAAATATTAGAATTAAAGAAGGTAATTTGCTTCAGACAAGCTTTCTAGTAAGGAACCAGGGACAAAATAGGTAATGCTATTTGACATAGCCCCTAAACACAGAAGACCTTGAAAACTCCTTAGATTTTTCCTCGCACACATGAGATAGCAAGACTTTTTTCTTGGGTGCTGGGTCTGCCGGATCAGGAACTGAGGAAGATAAAAGCAGAAGATTGCAGCAGTGACCGAAGGGGCAAGGCTGATGAAATGGGCTCTTGAATTTTGTTCTCTGAGGCGAGGAAGACTTTGCAAGGCAGATCACCTGATTCCTTGCTCCATGCAATCTGTTTTCATTCAGTCACCGGAGGTTGAAGATAGTTTATGTTTCTTTATAAATGGCTTTGAAAGATTTCTGATCTGCCTTTAATTGGGTTACCATCCTGTCCTTCCCTGCTGCTCTGCGTGAAATGCTGCTTTGTGACATACATTTCCTCTTCCTTTCTGTACAAAAGCAAAAGATGAAGATCAAGTTATTTCTGAATAACAATGTCTAGACTCTATTGCTGGACTTCATCCAAAAATGTTTAAACAGGTCATAGCCTAAGCTGGTGTAAACTGGCACAGCTGCACTGGCTTTGTTCTAGTTATTCTGACTAAGGCAGGTGGGGATGTAGCACATGTTAACCAGGCCCTTCTTGCTCTGATAAAGACTTTTCTGAGATTTACTCAGGCTTATTCATTTTGGGGGATACTGAGTAATGCTTTAATGTGAGAAATTATGAATGGGCTTTAAGTGCATGACCCAGTGTCTAGACTATTGCTGGCAGTTAATCTTCTACCTTCCATGAAGGCATTATTTTTTAATGTTTTACTGCTGTTCCTGCCTGTGTGTTGGACTGTGTGCTTGTTTGGGTGTGCAGCTTAAGGAATGCACATAGGGATGGCTCAGGATTGCAGAGAGATTGCTGTAAGTGCACTGTATTACTTCTTTGTGCCTTCTCTATCCTTCCTCCTTCCTCCTTTCACCAACTTCAACAACCTTTGGTTTGTAGACAACAGCATCAACAAGTCATTATGAATCACCCAACCTGGGAAGAAATACTTCAATTGCTGTTCATAATCACCTGTTCTGTCATCGCTAACTACAGAAGAAATAAAATACCGTCAAGATTGACCTCCATGCTCTTGTAAACAATCTAGTCTTGCTGTTTGCCTGCTGTTGAAATAACGAGATAGACATTGGGCTGTAGAGAGATGGGCCCAACCCCTTTGCCCAGAGTTTTACAATGACTCCTCTCATATTGAGATATGTGCTCATTGCTGGCATCATGCAGGTCTCAGCACGCTGCACTTCATCACAACCTTGCTAACTCCACTTCAATCAGAGGAAGAAATCCTTTCCTTGTTAGCTTTGGAAAGATTTGGGTTCTGTTTGAATGCATTTCATATTAAAACAAAAAAAAATATGGAGATGTGAGACAAAATTGTTGCTGACACAGAGCTGGAAAGGAGTGAGGAGTGTGTTATCTCAAGATACGTAAAGGCACTTTGTTCAGAAAGACTCAAAATGCAAATTTAATCTTGATTGTGTTCCAGATGGTGGCCCTGGTTAAGCAATTGAGTGTGTTTTAACTCCGCAAACTGCTGAAAATGCAGGAAATAAACAGAAAAAACAGCACAGGCCAGTATTTGCCCTGTTGCATGGGGTATGAAGTGGGAAAGGCCCACCTGTGGCCACACGGCTTGGGAACTAGAAGCAGAATGCTGTGGGGTGGCAGGGGCAGGCTGTGGGGGCTGTAGGAGTGGCTGTGCTGTCTGTGTGACAGGGGTGTGCTGCTGCTGGTCTGCACAGGCATGAGGCAGAGAAGGAGACAACCAGGTTACCATTGCCTGAGCAGTTTTAGTTATGCAGGTTTCTTACTCTTTTTAATGTCTAATTTAGCAAAACAGCTTCTGAGGGCCAGGGCACCCCCAGAAAGCTTGCCTCTGTATTAATGGATTTAGGGGTTTTGCCCTTTGACTACCTAACTCTTTTAATGGAAGGAGAAATATTCTTTGGAGAGTCAGTGATCATTTAGACATATTGAGTTAATACTCCTGTTCACAGAAAAGCCTTATGTAGGCAAGGAAATGATGGATCCCTCTCTATGCCTCCTCATAGCCTAATAGATAATGTGATGGAACTTGAGGGTGGTTTTTTAAAATATCTATGAATGATAATGCCTGGGAAAAGACATCTGAGACATGGTCTGTAGTTTAACTGCTGATACTTTTTTAGCAAGGTATAAAAAAAGGTTTTGAGTCCACTTTTTTCCCCATCAACCACCACAGCTGCCAGATTACCTTCCTCTTGTCAAAGCACAAACCTTTAGAAGGTATTTGCTCACAGGCATGTTCCTGACTTGGCTTTTCTCTCCACTGTATCTCTAGGAGGCCTCGCTCCTTGCTGGTGCCACCACACAGTATGTACAAGAGACGAGAACCTGCATCTGTCTGTTCATCACCCTGTTTGAACTTCACACTCCTGCTGCAGCTGGGCCTGTCCTGTCTTGCTGTTGCCAGCCTACTCACCTTGCCTTTGTCCCAGTCCTCCCCTCCCCTGTCTCCGAGCTACCTCCTCCTGTCATGCACGCACCCACTCAGCTGTGCCAGATGCCTCCATCCCTATTTCATAGTCAGAAGGGTGAGACCTGGGTTTCTTCAGGTCTTTCCTGCCTCACAAAGGGGACGGGGGAAAGGAAAAAAGGACTGCCCTGGACTTCCTGGTGACATGCAAGGAGGAAGGAGTGTCTGTACCTTCTCCAGAAGGCAGAAGCCCTCTGCATCCTGGCTGTCAGGGCAGGGCAATATGTGGGGCTCTGGCTCAGTGTCTGCTGCATGTTCCTTTGAGCCCACAAGCTTGCAGATGGATGGGAGCAGGGACGGGGCAGGGAAATCGAGAACTCAGAATTCTCTGCTTCCCTTGCAGGCTCTGATTTTTCTTGATGGTACAGCTCACTTCTATGTACAGAGTACCCCCTTGTCTTTTGGCATTAAAGGATCGGGGAGCTGTAGCCAGGGAAAAATATCAAGCATGTGAGGGTATGTGTGGCATAATTCAAGCTATAGCTCCTGCCAGTTTTTTTAAAGAGTAACTTCATTTCTTGTAAGTTGTTCATGTGTAGATTACATTTTTCTGCACTTTGTTTTTGGGTTATTGGGGTTTTTTTCCATTTTTTTCCATTTTGATTAAAGTATTGTCTACCAATTCTCTCCTTGATATCTGCAAAAGACTGATTACAAGCATTTAGCAATCAACATTTGAGCAGCTCCTATTGAGCATATAGAGCTACACTAGATTTAAATTTCAGCTAGATATGACTTGAAACACTTAATTTGACTCTCTTCAGTCTGTTCATGGGGCCTCAGAAGCTTAAGCAAACCTTAAAATCAACTGATGGTTGAAAATGAAGGCATTAAGTTGCCTGGGAGCCCAGGTCAATGCTTCTGTTCATTCCTAGAGGTATTGATAGGAAGTCAAATACACTCAAATCTATGTCTAATGAACCTGGGCAGCAGTGGGATCTGGGGAAGAAGAGGAAGATTCTCACCTTTAGCCTAGAGGCAACCTGAGAGTATATGAGCCCAGAGCTTCCACTTCCTTGAAGAGTTTCTTAACTGTGCCCATGTACACAGAGAGAACGACATTTTCCAGGTGTCTGCTTTGGCAGGATGCTGGCTTTTGGTTTTGTAGTGCTCTGTAATATATGCAGAAAACTTTCTGTGGACATTCCTGACAAACAAATCCATGTGCAAGAATATCCTCGGCACGTTACAGTTCTTTCTACTCTTCTTGCAGCTCCTGGTATGGTGGGATGTGGGGCTGTAATCAATACTCCGGGTCAATATGAAACTAGGTATGCACCAATGATGTATCTTCTCATCATCCTGCAGGAATCACTGTTACTGCACTGACATGCTGTGTGTGTTGAAGAAAGAAAGATCTGGGTCTGGAAAATATTTCTCTTGGATGTTAGATGAAATCATACAAGAGTTTTATAGCAAAGTCTATAAAGCATAGCAAAAAAAACCTAGTCATCTGAACTGACAGGTATATTCTTGGTATTTTTATATGTTTTATATAATATTCCACATGGTGGGTTCAAAGTGTAATTCTTTTTGTTTCAGTTTCTTAAGCTTCGTTTCTCTCTGAATTGTCTCAGCAAATTAATTGCCTCAACCCTCTTCCCCCACAAACAGAAAACATGGTTTTAAAGGCACTGTCCTTCACTAGGTGAAAGACAGGGTATGAAGCAGTGGTGCTTAGTGAGGTTTTTGAAAGGTGACTCTCTCCACAAGATCTGTCTACCTTTGCAGTGAGCTCAATGCTGTGTAAAACTTGGCCAGTCACCACTGCCCAGTGCCATGGTATTCTTCTCTAAGGGTATTTCAATTTGTGGCAGAGGGCAGGTTTCTGGCTTCATCAGAAGAGCACTGCAGTAAGAGGGAGCTGCACTATAACATCTGCACTGGATTGTGCTATTTCCAAGCTGCCAGTTCGGAGACACCAGCAGGATGAAAGGCACCGAAACCTTTCCCTGGCACTCACTCCCTGATTGTGATGATAAGGTTTCAGACTGTGAAGGAAGCGGGATGGTTTCTCAGGGGGAAACTGCAGCATTTAAGATGCCTCCAACATCTCTGCTCTCTGCAAATTTGGGACTTCCTACAGTAGGAAGAGGATGACCACATTCCCTCCAAGCTAAGCCATCACAGTAGTGAGCACGTGGGATTGGGAGGTGTAGTTTTGGCTGGTGTCCTTTAGCCAGCCCCTCCAGGAGACCTCCCGCTGCAGCAGGCAAAGGCTGGAAACAACCCATTAGCCTCTTGCTTGTGTTTCCACTCCTGCTGGAGTGCAAATTCCTTTTGCCCTGACCCAGGATAAACACACCTGCATTCTCTTCTTGCCTTAGCATTTTATTTTGCCCCAGTGAGTAACAGCAAAACAGAAGGGAGAGCTTTGTGGTTCAGGAAGCTGACAGTTATTAAAAGTAAATTTTTCAAGAAAGCAAGACAGAGGAAGGGGAATTCTGACAAATCCCTGATATGTATGGAATGTTTTTTTATAAGGGAATAAAGCAGAGTTCAGAGTTTCTTCAATTACATTTTGGGAGTTTTGTTATTTGAAAATAATTGTAGTTGCTTTATTTTCCTAAGCCAGGGTAACACTGATTGATGTAACTGGAACAAACAGGATTGCATAAGCCTGCAGAGGTTTCCCGGTACACTGGCCAGGCTTTGTACTGATTTTTATTGTAACTGTGAAATTCTCACCTGACATCTGTAGTGGCACATCACGTCATTTGCAGTAATGCTAACATAAGGCATTCCCACAGAACAGTCTCCAGCACAGTGCTGTGGAGGGATGGGATGCAGACACCATGAGTTTTGGCTGGACATGGACACAGCAACAATAAAAACAACACCCCTGATTTAACAAAAGAAACCAAAAAGGCCAGGTCAGCTTTGGGTCTACTACAAATGGTTCAACTTAGATGACATTTTTTCACATTACTTTTGTATTTAATTCTACAGTCTTGTCATCTGGAAGCAGTGTGGGCAGATGCAAATGAATGAAAATAACAGCTCCATGGTACTTTTCCTTTTTTTTTTTTTTTTTTTTTTTTTTTAATACATATTGCCTGCCATTTGTATTTATAACTAATTCAAAAACTTATGGTATTATAGTCAATGCCTTTTGGATGGCTCTAGAATTTCATATCAGAAGAACTCTTTGAAGGACAAAATGCAATAATCTACTGGAGACAAGGTTACTACCTGAAATGTGTGTTTGCATGTGAGAGAAAACCAGGTTTATAGAAACACAAGATAAACTGAAAACCTGAATGTTGAAAGTAAGAAGAGAAATGACTTCTGTGCTTAAGACATCCTGTGACTGTGGTGGCAATAATTCATTACAAATGATTGACAGCTGCAGAAAATCACCTAAGGACTGCTTGTGGTGACCTAAATCCCCTGACACTGACCCTGGAGTGGTCCCCTTGCAGGTAATATAACAGTCCTTTGGTACACCAACTTGCAGACAGATTTACAAAAGCCTAGAAAGCCGGTTTGCATCATCCATCTGACATGCTCTTCTGCCTGGAATGGTATTTAGTGCTGGCCACACAGTACTGGAGAGGGGAGAGCCCGTGTGGCTGCGCAGTTCTGCCCCTGTGTAACATCACATCATCCATGGCCATTCTGGCCTGAGGGAGGCATTAAACCACCAGGACAATGCTGTCCAGATGATTTGCAGGGTTTAAGGGATGGCAGATCTTTCTCAAGAACAGTTGGGCTTTTGGACAGGTGGACAACTAGCTTTGGATTTGGGGTAAACTTTTCTAAAGCACAAAGGCCAGACACAAAAAGAAGTTCTTAGTTTTTCTTCGGTCCTACTGATGTGTTTCACAAGGCCATATTAGAACAGCTCACCAAAAAAACCAGCACTTTGGAGTCTTTGTTTCATTTCTTATTTGTGAAACTCAAGCTCTTGGCACAGATCCTCAGAAGTATTTGGGCATGTTGGATCCTACAGATTCCTGTGATCAGGTAACTCGGCTGCAGCTGCCTTGGAGATTCGAGCTCAAGGGCTTCCTATCACTTCTGAGAAAGCAGATTTGCACTTTTAAGAATTTTGCCCATTATTTATGGAAACAAAGCACCCTTTCAAAAGAGAAGCTTCTAATTCCATAGCACGGGGCCAGCTGTGCCATCGTTCCCTGGGGTGAGGGCTGCTCTCACTGTGCTGGGAGCAGCACCAAGCTCCCCTCATCAGGACACTGATGCTGAGGGCTCCTTCCACATCCAACCTGCAGCAACCCCAAATCGAGGTTACACTTTGGCACTAGAGTAGCCCTATGGAAGGATATACCTGCCTGAGGTAACAACTGATGTTTTTGTTCCTCATTCCTGCTTATTTAGAAAGCAGGCAAATAGTGATAAGCTTTAAAACAATTCCAAGAAGTTTGTAATCACAAACAAGCCGTGGAACTCTGATATAAGTCCAATTTTTTGTTTTTTTCCACAGAGCATATGTCTGTTTACACTAGGAAACTAGTAAACATAATGTCAACAACAGCCATCAGAATAATTCTTCAGGGTTTGAAGGGCAGTTTGTAACTTCGTTTAGTGACTGGCTTCATTCCCGCTCCCTCCTGTGTAAATCTGAGAGATGAAGGGCTCTGAAACAGCAAGTGGGAGCTGTGTCTGCATTTGGAGACTCAAGAATTTTTGTTTCATTCTTCTCTATGAGCTTGGTGTAAGCCTGTCTCTGGCCTTCAGTAAAGAACAAATAAGCAGTAATAGCTAGTGTGGTGCCAAAACTATAAAAACAATTGACATTAGTGGGAGCTTCCAGTTCTCATGAGATACTTAGAAATGTGAGCCCCAATGTGTTATGACCTACTGAATGATATTTTGTATTTTCTCTGATAGTTGAAAATCCTTAACTTCATACATTACTCTTAAGAGGCTGTAGCTAAGTTAAAATTCTTGAGGAAAGTACTGGATAATGACTTTGTGATCTGGACTCCTGCTGTGTAAGGAACATCTCACATAGGATGTCCTATGATGTAGCTGTTTCTTTCTTCTGAGGATAACATTCATATTTTTTCTATTTTATAAGGCCCAAAGTCTCACAATGCTTCTATAAAAAATACAGAACTGCTCTGTACAAAGTAGAAATAATGTAGTCAGATTTTCCCCTTTATTTGAGTCGTATAACTGGATTTCCATTGCCTAAGAAGGGTCAAATAGCTCCTGCATCCCACAGTCCTGTTGTGTGTCTGTCCGTTCGCTCTGACCCCCTCATGGAGATGTTTTTCCATGAAAAATGTAGTAGGAACTTTGCATGCTTGAGATAGATCTTTCTCTGAAACCAGATAAGATTTGGAAGAGAGCTTCATGTGAAACAGCAGCAGCAGTGCCTGTAGCTTTGCCTAGAGAGGGGTGATGAGCCAGCTGGGAGCCTATGGGTCAGGATTAAAGGGTAGACCAATGTGAGCAACTGTGGTAGGTGTGTCCTATAGATCACCTGATTGGGAAGAAGCAGCAGACAACTGGGAGAAGCCTCATGTTTGCAGGTCTGGTTCTTGAACCACTCTGGTAGCTTCTGGGAGAACACAGCAGGGCACAAGCAATCACAGCTCTTTCTAAAGTGCATTGAGGATAACTCTCTTCCAGACACAGGTGATGGAGGAGCCAGCCAAAGGAAGCTCTCTGCTCTACCTGATGCTTACCAGTGTGGAAGAACTGGTCAACAGTATGAAAGTCAGGGGTAGCCTTGGCTGCAGTGATGATAAGATGAAAATGGGGCAAGGAAACTGGTGCCGAAGGACATGGAAAAGGTCAAAGTGCTCAGTGCCTTCTTTCCCTTGTTTTTTCAAGTAAGATTTGCCTACAGGAATACCAGGTGCCTGAAACCAGTGGGAAGGTCTGAAGCAAGGAAGACTTGCTCTTGATGGATAAGGATTAATTTAAGGAACATTTAGGCAGACTAGACATATACAAGTCCATGGTATCTGATGGGATGCACCCATGAGTACTGAGGGACCTGGTCAATGTCACTGCAAGGCCATTCTCAGTTATCTTTAAAAGGTTGTGGTAACTTGGGGAGATTCCTCAGGCCTGGTAGAAGGTAAATGTTACTCCTGTCTTCAACGTGGGCAAGGAGAATCTGAGAAACTACAGGCTGATCAGCCTCACCATGATCCCTAGGAAATGGAGCAAATAATCCCAAGTAATTGCACAAACTTCTAGAAGTGAAATTGTGTTTGACCAACCCAACAGCTTTTTACAAGGAGATGACTGACTCAGTGGGTGAAGGGAGAGCAGTGGGTGCTGTTTATTTTGCAAGGCTCTTGACATTGTCTCCTATAACACAAGACAAAATGTTGAAGTACAGACTAATTAAGTGGACAGTGAGACGGGTTGAAAACTGGCTGAACTGCTGGGCTCAGAGGGTGGAGATCAGCAGCTCAAAATCCACCTGGAGGCCACTTACCACTGAGGTCCCCCAGGGGTTGATACTGGGCCAGTACTGTTTAATCTCTTCATTAGTGACCTGGAGGATGGGGCCAAATGCACCCTCAGCATGTTTGCAGATGATAAAGAACTGGGAGCAGTGACACATGAGCCACAATGTGTCCTTGTGGTAAAGGTGGCCACCAACGTGCTGGGCTGCGTCAGGATGAGTGTTGCCAGCAGGTCAGGAGAGGTGATCCTGCCCCTCTGCTCAGCCCTGGTGAGACATGTCTGGAGTGCTGAGCCCAGTGCTGGGCTCCTCAGTGCATGGGAGACATGGACTTGCTGCAGTGAGTCCTGCAAAAGGCCACAAAGATGATTCGGGGCCATATAAGCAGAGGCTGAGAGTTGGGCTTATTCAGCCTGGAGAAGAGAAGTCTGAAGGGGAACTTGTCAATGTTTTTAAATGTCTGACTGGAGGGGAGAGGGGAGTAAGTAAGATGGGCCAGACCCTTCTCAGTGGTGGTGCCCAGTGACACCGCCAGAGAGGCAATGGGCATAAACAGAAATATAGGAAATTCTGTATGAACCAAAGAAATTACTTCTTTACTGTTCAGTGGTCAAACACTGGATCAGCTTGCCCACAGAGGTTGTGGAATCTCCATCCTTGGAGATACTAAAAACATGACTGGATGCAGCCTTGAGCAAATCCTTTTAATTGCTCCTGCTTTGACTGGGGTTTGGACCAGATGGTCCCCAAAAATGCTCAGCTGTTCTGTGATTCTGTGGGGTGGGCACACCTGTGCATTTACATATCTGTGAACACACAGATAATTTAACTGCATAAACTCTTCAGAAAATCAGACTTACAAAGATAACAGAAATTCTGTGAGCTTTGTTTCAGGGGGAATTAAAAACTTTGGCACTCATATGCTGAGCATTGTTTTAATCAGTCTGTGTTTAGGTTTGGATCTTCTGTGCCATACAGGCCACAGACCTTTTAGCATATAATATCTAGAGGTGTATTTAACGTATTTTGGTGCAAGTCCTTCAAAACTAATCGAAAATGCACATTAAATGCAACACCTTCTATGTCAGATAAGCCAGTTGGACCAGGCTTTCGTTGCCTTACAGTGTCCCTCACAAGCTGTGATATTCTAGTTCTGTGGGGTCTTGGGGCGCCCATTCTGCCTAGGCTGTGTTTATTCAGTATAGGGAAACACACATCAATTTGGGACCACTCAGAGCTGTCACAGAAATATTGGGAAGAACCTTCCTGAAACCTCAAACAAATTCCACATTTTGTTTCTTCCTCTGGTGACCAGGTACCAACATCTTGCTCCCATTGCTTCTTCTCTCCTCCGGTGGTGTTTGAGCCCTTTGGAACAGCAGCCCATGGAAGGGGATGGGTGGACAGATTGTCTATGAAAACAGCACAAATCATAAAATCTAGCTAGTCTGTTACTTTGAATGTCTTTAAATCAACTCATATTTTGTTTTTATTCAATCAGCTGCAAAGATGATGCAGAACACAGAACAAGATCAAAGGCTGTGTATTATTTCACTGTGTAAGTCTATAATGGAGATATAAAGGAGAACAATTTCTCCTCTTCAGTCTATCATGTCATTGTATGTCAAGGATAGTAAATGAAGTCTCTTTCCTAATGCTGAGTAAAAGATTTAACAGGAAATCCTTGAGATGAGGACAAGGCAGAATTGTTCTGGAGAAGTGCTCTTGCTCTCCATCACCTGCCAGGGTCCACTGTCAATCTCCAAGATGAATTTGGATCTTGAAAACAGTCTCATTTTGGATCAGTTAGTGCAGCTGAGTCAGATAAGCTTGGATAGTCAGGGGAAACACGGATGTTATAATTGTTCTCTTGAGGAGTTGTTATGACTCACTTGGTTCCTATTATCTGTAGTATGCTGGTTAGGGTCTGAGTCAAGGAAACATTTGACCTTGAGCTTTGTTCACTCAAATTCAGAGTGAATTTTAGAGCTTTGTGCACTTACGCATTTTCCTGGATTATGGTGGTTTTCTGAGGTAATGTCTGTAGCCAACCCAGTGGAGTTAATAGAGAAAGGACCTGTTGACTCTTGGAGTCTTGGATTCAGCTTTCTCTTTAGTCATGTTGACAATGCTGGAAAAACCCAGGGATCCTCTGACAGGCATCACATATAATATGTAGCCCTGGAAGGGGACAGGGTGAGTTAAGCCACAGCTGTTGTTTTAACTTGGACTTTCCTGGAGCTGCAGAGATTGAGACCTCTTGAATGTTTCAGAGGACCAACTTTGAAGAATCAATGACAGTTCAGACAGTTGTGGAGGAGATAAAAGTCTCTTTTTCGCTGCTCTCTAGCTGAGAGTGAGCTAATATTACAGTAGTCTGGGTGACTTTATGTGATGGCGGAGACTAAACCAATGAGACTGGAAGAGATGAGATCCCCAGAGCAGTCATTTCTTCATCCCCTTCTGTTTCTCTACACCTGGTACCTGCCAGAGCATAACAGACTTTAATCTTTACTGGGGAAAGGAAAGATGCCCTGGGCTAGAGGAGAAGAAGACTACCACCATGTCAGGGAGATCTATGCAGGTCGCATTGTCCCAGCTCTGGATTTGAGAGAGAGAGGCTTGACTAGGCCAGGCAGCACAGACCTGCAGTACTGTTGCTGTATCTAGAGCTGTAGTATTTACCAGTAGAGCTTCCCACCAGCTTCTGGTGTCATTTCTGCAGTACCAGGACCTACCTAAGGGGTGGCAGTACCAGCCACCAGCCTCTCTGCAGAAACACCATCCCTGCTACCAGGATGCCCCATTTCGCAGAAAGTAGCTCTACAGATGGTCCACAGGAGCCCTACCCTACCGAGGAACAAGGCTTTCAACCACCCCCCCCAACACTACTTGGCTTTTCTAAGCTGTATGAAGTGGTTGTGATGAGTTCACCATCTCGCCTATGTGCATTATCACTGCTCCAATCAAGAGACCCGGTTAGCAACACGCAGCCAGGACCAGCCGTGGTAACAGTGGGTGTACAGTGACCTACTTTTGACACAGCTTATGTAGCCTTTCTTGCTGCTTTATGCTTGAATGGCAGAATTTGCAACAAAAGGTCAATTTATGGCAGCCTTTTATTGAAGGTTCTTTTGCTGTAGTCCAAAGTTATAATGACAAAATGCTCTGCTGAGTACAATGAGGACTGCAAAAATCAGACCCACTTTTTATGTAAGGCTTTAAACTTTATCTGTTTTAAACAGATTTTAGTGCTAAGCTGTTTGTTTGCTTTCCTATGAAAAGAGCTTTATTACTTGCATGGAGAGCAGTAGAGAAACATGTCTGAATATTAATAGAAAGGAAGGCTTAGAAATGGCAGGTTTAAGTCAAATCATAAAAAATATTTCTGAAGCTCAGCAAATCACCCCCCTGCATGGAAGGAAAAGAATCTAAATCACAGAATCCCAGAAAAGGGAAAAATGCATGGCAAAAATGAAATGGGAACCTGTCCCCTGCCAAGGGAAGGCACAAAGTAAATCTGATGTGACCCAAACACACAGGGTCATAAACAGGCCAAGATAAATGCAGTAGGAAGGACACTGTGACAATAGTTAGCCCAGAGGGCTGAGACACATGGCTGAGTTTCTACACATCAATTGTGCTGCAATATCTGACTGATTCACACACTTTGCCTTCGGCAGCCGGGAGGTGAAACACATTATGTTAAGCCTCAGTGAAAGAGAGCTGGATGAATGTGCTCTCCTTGCTATTCTCAAAGGGGCAAGAGTCCGTCCATAAACAGCTCAGCTGTCGTGGACACCCACCATTGCTCTGGGTACCTACGGGCTCCCATTCTGAAATGACCCTGACCCCTTTCTGACGAGGCTTGGCCTGTTGCAAATAGGAGCTGTGGAGGGTGTTAGTGTATAAACTTTTTGCCTCCAGCTCGGGGTAAGCATATGTGGGGCCTCCTTAGGCTTTAGTGACTCCATTGCATGTCTGAACCTTTAGCAGGGCCATGCAGTGGGCAAATGTTGTGCTTGGGGAGATGCCGTAATGTGGTACAGAGCCCTGTTGAGCTGACAGGGTGGCTGGTCATAAATCCTGGATGATGGCAGACTATATCCCACTCTTCTAGCAGGATGCCAAGGACTGTGCCCCCAGTATGGGCAGAGCCTTGTTTTCCTCTCTACTCAGCTTTCTTCCAGATAGCAAAAGCAGCCTTGCCAATGTTGCTCTACGGCTTCTACTGCTGCCAGTAATCTGGGTAATCTCTTATCTCAACTTATTTTGCTGTTTATAGCCGTGACAGCCGAACCCCAGACAATGTGTAATGTGTGAGTTATGTTAGACGTTGTCAAGCCAACACTGATCTGGAGCCAGGGCATTGCGAGCTGTATGCTAGAGCTCAAAGCACCAGGGGTGGAAATCAGCAGTGGTAAGTGATTTGGGAAATTGCTGTGTCCCGGCTTCAGTTTACTCACTCAGCCTGCTCTTTGGGACTGACGGAAGGTTTTGCCTAGAGGCAGTTCAGTGTTTCTGATTATGAGACACTCAGCCACAACTTCTAGCAAAAGGCTTGTTAGTCATCTTTCCTTCTACCTCATGTATCATGACAGTAATAAACTTCTCACAGCTGCTGTCCAGGATGCTGGGAAGTTGGGCTCTCTCAGTTTGAGCCTTCTCTATCTGTGTGTTCCCAGTGCTTTGTCCTGGTTTGGACTCTGGCTGAAGTCAATCTCCTACAGCAGTTGGAAAAGATACAAACAAATCATATCTTTCTTACCTGGACTGACTCCTGAGTTTTGGCAGGACTAAGGAACTCTTCAATCAGAATTGAAACTGCTAATATAATCAGTTACTCTGCGCAGAGCATCATCTTTTGCATGCAAACATATAGGTACAGTACCTTTCAAAGTCTTAATTACTGGGTGGATCTAAAGATAAAGGTGATTAAAAAAAATTCATCAGTCATGAACTCACATAATTTTTTGCATCAAAGAAGCAGATCCACACTTCTGTAACATCATGAAATCTTAACAAACACAGGCATCACTGGTGATGCTGATGGTCTTTTTTATAACAAATAGGGGACAAGAATTCTCTTAAAGGCCTGATCCTAAGTTGAGCTGAACACATCATGAGTTCTTTTCTTGGAAGAGCTCAGTACATTTCTCAATCAGCTGGTTGAAAGAACGATGGACTGTGAAGACAAGTGCCTGGATGTATGAGTTTTCTCAGATACAGTCATAACCACATCCTGAGTTAAGGAGCCATTTGTAGGCATCTCATCAAACAGCCCTTGCTGTTGTCAGCCTACCAGTGACAGCAAGGCACAAGTGTTGAAGTAGAGAGAGAGATAAAGGAAAAGTCTCTGAGCAACCAGCTGGGAAAAGAAGTAATGAGACCCCCCTACTTGGGTGTCTTTCCATGTAGGAGGGTCCCCGCATTATAATGTCCCATAATAACCAAATAGTTTTCATTGGGAACTGTTTTGGGGGAATTTGTGCTTTATTCCTGGTTGCGATGCTGTTGGGAGAACACTTTGACCAGAGTGGGTGTTGCATGCCTGCTGGTGGTTAATCTATGTATTTTTGGGTCTACTCACTGAAAGCTACCACCAACGGGAATATAAAGGGTGGGCATGATTCTCACCCCAGTGGCGGTTGCTCCCCTTGGAACACACCTTAACAACAGTATTAAGTTTGCAGGATCAGGCCCATAAGAATAACAGCATGGGAGCAGTGTGAGAACAACTGACAACAGAGGAAAACAACTGTCCCAGAAGAGCTGAAAAACACTCCTGTGGCAGCTTAGGAGAAAGCGTACAAATGTGCAAGTGGAAGGCAGACTACGGAACGGCAGCCAGATGAAAAGGGCTAAGGCACTGCCACAACAAAGAGACTGGCACCCCAGAATGGGGCCCACAACATCAAGGTGCTGAGTAGGACATTGCTAGGCAGACTGAAATGTGAAAAAGGAGTCAACCCTGGAAATGCCACCTTTCTCTCTCACTTAGGTATTTATTTGAGAGCCCAGATTACGTGTCAGCTTGAACCTTGGGACATCCAGCAGTGCAGAACATGATGATCCACAGTTCACCTTATTCTCCATACAGCAAAACCAGGACCTGCCTGGGGCGAGTCATGACTTCCAAGCCATACATCCATGACTTCTTCCTGCGAAAGCCAGAGAGTGGAAGAGAGTGGAAGGTTGCTGCACACCTTGGTGTCTCCTGGGCACACAGTCAGGACATGACAAGGGCAATCATCCAGGCCGGGCATTTGCAGAGAACTCCACACATAACCATAATCCTGCCCTTAGGGACAAATTACCAGTTAGCATTTCTTTTCTTCCTGACTATACCTGGAATAGGTAATTTCCTCTTTTTGTATAAAAATCTGCTAGTTCAAGCACTTGCCCAGAAACAGCGAGACCTGAGTTTCACATCCTCAGCCTGAGGGATTTCAAAGCCACTGCTTCCCTTTCTACGTGAACATCTTCGCAGTTTGCTGGAAGTCAGTGAGAGAAGGAAAAGTTCTTTACACTTTCCTAATTGTAGCTGGTCTATTGTGCAAAAAGGAATGGATCTGCAAGAGAAGGCAAGCAAAAGAGACCCTGCCTCTGTGGCTTGCTGTTTGGGCTCTTCCAGGGTGGGGAATGAGGAGTAATTTTCCAAGGATCAAGGCTGATTCTTGCACCAGAAAACTTCTCTGATCCTGCTTCATGGTAGGAAATATATAAATAACACCAGCAGTGAGGAACAGAGGTTGGGGCTTGCTCTTCTTGGTGGGAATACCAGGAAAAGGCTCCTTACCAGTGAGAGCCCTCTTTGGTCTTTCTTCGTGTAGGGTTCAGCTCCAACAGAAAGGGTAGGGAAGAGTCCACCTTGTCATCACCCTGTAGGTGGGGTGCTCCCAAGGTTGGCAGCTGTGGACTTTCTGTTCTAGTCTTCTCTCTTGAGTTGTAAACTTTTCTAAACAAAGATGTGTCTGTGATGTGTCTGTATACTGGCTAGAATAACATTGCAGAGCACCTTGCTATTATCTTGCTACTGTCATTAATTACCTAATTAAAGCTGATCATGATATGTTAATGATAAACCTTAGCCTGATTTCTGAGGAGAACAGAAAATTGGCTTAGTTTTCCTAGCTCTGGTCTCATTAAAGCCTCATGTCATTCTCATTATAATGTGATTTTCATTACTTAATCCATTATTTACCACAGGGAGAATCTGAAATGCACAGCATATATTTACAATGTGAAAATGCTGCTTGGATACTAGTCTTTGAACCAATGGTTTTGTAAAAGGAATTGCTTTACAAGTCTGTCTTGTGGCTACTTTTAAAAATAATACTATTTAAAGTAGACACTTAAGGGATGAGTAACAAGTCTTGGCTTTGCAAATGCAGACATTAGATCACAGTGACCCTCTGCCTCCTGGGAACAACTTCCCTCTCACTTCCAAGCCATCAGATAATGTGTGCTGAGTAAAGCGAACTTAGGTCAGAGAGCTGTTCACATACATTGCTAATTGGTGAACTCCTCATTTAGTGTTTTAAGGGATCTGGCACCAGGTAATTTTTCAGCTCTACTCTCAAAGGACTTCCTGATCCAGTGGAGCTTGCTTTTTATCATTTTTCATTTCAAATAACAATGTTTTCTCCCCAGAAGTTTTAGTATCTGTAAATCCAAAGTGGGGGGTTTTTTTTCTGTTTCATTCAGAACATTGTACCTTGACAAGCACTACGGTTTCCCACCTCTGTCAATGGGTTCAGCAAGTGACTCAGAGTGACACATTAATGAACAGTCAGCGCCACTCCCTTCAGTGTCTGACCATTCAGAGAACTCCCTCACCTTCCATACGTCTTTGTGGTTTGAAAGGTCTGACAAGATTGCCATCAAAAGTGGAAAATTTGGGAAAGCCCAGCTCTGTTTTGACGTCAGCCACTGGTTTAAAATGCCAAAGCACAGAGAAAGCAAAACCACAAAAATACAGGAACTGCAACGCAACTGTTGTCAAGGTAAATCAAGCAGCATGGGGTTTGTAAGATCAGTCTTTCCTCCCAGTCTATCATAACGTATATTCATGAGAAGCTGGAGGGGAAATGGTACCTTGTGTGTACTCAGTGGATGGTCGACCAAGAACCTCGACTCTTGCTCTCAGGAGGAGATGAGTCTACCATGCCCAAGAGAGATGGAAGGTGCAGGAAGAATGTCAAGCTCTCTGTCCAGTGGGTCCTCAAGGGACAGATGAGCAGGCTCCACGTCTTTTCAACAATGTTATTGAACATGCTCCTTCACAGCCAATGTACTCTCCAGCTACTTGGCATCTGTGGTTATATCCATGGATGTTTGATATGCTCAGTACTGAGCAGGAAGAGTTTAACAGTCTCGTTTCCTCAAAGAAAACAAAAAGTCCCTTGTTTTCAAGGCATCACATATTTTCAAGTGCCTCCACACTTGAATATCCACCAGTTTTTTGGGGCTGGATGCTTAATGCCCCTAAACTTCACAGCTATAAAGTGTTATGAAGCACTGTGGCTGTTCAGTGTTTGGGAAGAAGCAGATGCCTGGTGTTGAAATATGCATCCGAGGCATCCTCTGAAATACAACATAAAGGCAGTCAGCTGTTTTCCTTAAATAAAGGGAATAGGAGAGAGCAGACTAAATCATATTTGAGTTTTACCTTCAACTCCAGCCATTCATGACGCCTTCTTTTTACTCAAAATGCAGCATGCCTTGAGATTTTGCCATCTGCTCTTTCCTTTAGGAAAAGTCTGCTTTGTTTTACCTCCCTTACAAAAATTAACATCATAATGAGGAAAGCACTTTGCTGTTCTGGTTTGCAGTATACCAGGAGACAAAGTGACCCACAAGTCCACATCCTTGACTGAATTTGCCGTGTCTTGGCACCCATGTATTTATAACCCCTAAAAGGTATCCACACCAAGTGATATGTGGGCTGGGGGAGGAGCAGTGCCAGAATGCCACCTCTGTGTGCTGAAGGGTCATCTTTGTGGAGGGAGTCGGTACTGTAAGCTTTTTCATGTGGGAATATTAATAACCACACATTGTTATATCTCGAGCCATTGCCTGTTCTTTTATTTGGTATCCTAAAGCTGCTGCTGCTTTGGAAAAGGAAGGGATGACTTCTCTCCATCCATGGAAATCCCACATGTCCCAGGTTATGTGCTGAGTGCTTTAATGTCCTCACCTGGCCCACAGGTCTGCCAAAGGTTTTAAAGAGGCTGTTAGCCTAGTGGTGTTTGGGACAGGACCCACAGCGTGATGTAGACTGGTAAGTTGTAACTGCACCTGTTTGGCTGAGGATGACATGAAATGAAGCGTGGCAGCTAAGAGGAAAGCAAATCCTGGTATGAAAATAACCCTTCCGCATTTTCTTCCTCGCCCAAGGTACAACAACAAGGTAATTTCTGGTAGAAAACAAACCACCTGCACTGAGGGGGCTGAAAATATAAGTTCAAGCACAGGGATAAACAGGGAAAACCAGGATGGCACAGTCATGGTCAGGCATAGGCTAGAATACAGAGGTGGCTCTCAAGCTGCTCCCCCAGCAGAACACAGTGGTCAGCAAATTTCTCAGGAACAACAGGACAGGAAAACAATAGTTTTCAAGACAGATTTGAATCTCAGTCTAGTTTTTGCGGCAGAGATCATGAAGACATCACTTCATGCTTAAATGAACTAGAGAGAACTTACTGAGGTATTTGTATGTGATCATGCCAAATGTCCTGGGCAGTATAAAATTAAACCCACTGCCAGCAGGATGAGGAAATCCAGCAGTAAAAAGGTGTTAAAATGCTCCACACCAGCCTCTGTGAAAGTAAACTGGTACTGGGTGCACTAAAAGGCAATCAAATGTTAGCCCACATGGAACTTGGGGGTTTTTTTGTAGGGCCCAATCTGGTACTGCTTTGAAATGAAAAAAGTAAGAGAAAGAATACAAAGAAAAAGAAATAGTGTTTGATTTTCTGATTAAAATTGAGCTCCATTTGTTTTGAATGAAAAGTTTCTCTGTACAACAATGATTCATAAGCTGTAAGTCAAAAAAGAAAAGAAGAATTAATCACCCGGAAAGGGTGATTAATTAAAAAAAAACCCAACAACAGAAGTGCTTCAGCTCTGTGGGGCTGAGAGCATGAGTGTGTATCCTGTGATGCACTTGGCTGTATGCAAGTGGCTTTCCTTCTGCATTTTCATCTCAGTAAAATTAGAGGTTGGAGCTTGAGGGATGTAGGTTTGGCTTTTGATTCTGCAAAGCTTCCTGTGAGGCATGGGATGAATGCTCAAATCTCTCTGGGTCTCACCTGTTAAACAGTAATAACATTCTTTGTCTATTTAAATTACTGCTTCTTCCTATGAGTTTCTACCAGGCCTAGAGTAACAGGGCCCTAATGTGTAATTAGAATCTCTAGCTGCCACTGTGCTATGAATAATAATGTTTATTAATCATAATAAACATGTCAGTGCTGTCAGAGCATGTGCATGGAGCAAGTAGAGCAGTGTCTGACAATCACATCCTGCCATGTCAGACTTGGGGTGGAAAATGAGACTCATTCTGCAGGTAACGTAAAACCCAGGGATGGCCAAAGTCTTCCTGCAGGCAATGTTGGAGAAAAAGAAAAAAGGTCACGTTTGTTCTAAAAAATAATGCAGCAATATAGCTGTGTCCCTCTCTAATGTGCCAAGATAGCTCCTCACATTTCCAGACTGCAGTAGTGAGGGATCTGAGCAGTGTGTGTCCAATCCAAAATGTATAAAATAACAGTAATAAACCCTAAATTATATACTGAAATTACCCAAATTTATTCATTAAATCTTCCCTCTAGTTGCTCTCCTCCTCTTCCTCCTTTATCCAAGCCACTGTTTCTGTTAAGAGCTGAAGAAAGGCAGAATTCAGGCCATCCTATCCAATGATCTCAGTTACCGGTCCCTCCACCTGCGTGCCAGCAAGGGATGGACCAGGTCCTATTTCTGACTCACCGTACTGAGAGAAAGGTGAGATGGCAGCCCACCTAGGAGAACCTCATATTTTGCATGCTTAAAAAGCTGATCTTATGGTAAGGCACAACTCAAAGTGGGCCAGGTTACCCCAAATCGAACCTTGTTTGCCAGAGGGGTGTAAAAACCAGAGATCATTCCAAACCCAGCTGTGCTGGGATCCACCCTTGCCCATATGAAACAATTGCTGCTGCTGACAGCAGGGAGGTCACCTTAGATTTTGGACTATTTATACTAAAACAAGACAGATAAAGCCTTTGAAGCTCCTGGAGTTACTTGAGACTCCAGCTGGTGTAAAGGAGGTCAGAACCGGCTTCTAGGTCCTTTGGTTGAATCTCATTGCTTGATCTATGCTGGAGATACTTGCTGCAGAGTTAGTCATCCTTGTGTCCTCAAGAGACCTCACAGCACTTTCTATTAATCAGAAGTACCTGCTGGGAGGAATTGTCTGATGAACTACAGGACTGGATTTGGGAACAAAAAAAAAAAAAGAAATTCTGTACATTGAGAAAGAAGCTAAACAACACAAACTCTGTAAAAAATAAATGGTGTGCTGTGCAATGGGGAAACAGTCTTCCTCCTGACTGATAAATCAGGTGGCTGATTTATTCTCCTCTGGAGCACGCCTGATCCCTTGCTCTGGTGCAATCCATCCCTGGCCACTCCTGCCAGCCCTACTGTCTGGGAGCCAGACAGGCCACAGCCACGCTGCATCCACCAACATCAACCTTTGACTTTAGTGACAGCATCTCCTCGACTCTGCAGCCCAATCCAGAAATCAAACTGAGAAAAGTGCATCAACGCCCATTTTTTTATTACATTGAAATATCAAGTGTTTGTTTTTTTTAAATGGTGAAAGGTCTTGGGTACTCAAAACCCGCTGAAAAACTGCAGGATTTGAAGACACAGCTCTCTTTTGTTCTTTCACAAATTGGAGCTTCAGAGATGCCCTGGTATGTGAACTCAGTCAACACCTCACATGTGAGTGCCTTTATAATTTTCTCATCGTGGCACTGCCATACCTTTGTGCTTTTCAATCACTTCACGTTTGTTTCGAAACAAAACAAACATTATTCGCAAAATGTATCTCCTCAAAGCAATTCTCTGAACTGTTCACACTGTCTGCATCACGCATGCCAGGAAAATGTTTGTATCTCCACGTAGAAACCAATTGTGCACCCCACCTTCAGAGACCTCCCGTGCTCAGCCTGTGGCCCAGCTCCTCCATTGCATCAGAGAACAGCAATGATGTGTTCGCTGCTGTGTTCCCAGTGCTGCTGACAGACAGAAACAGCCACAATATAAAAAAACAGCACATTTACTTAACCCGTGTCCTTGCAGTGAACAGTCCCTGGAATTTGCAGCAGGGGTCATGTTGTGCCAGGCTCTGGGTACACCTTGCTAATATCCCAACACCAGCATTTCTGCAAGGCTGGAAATACTGTTCGTGGAGGAAGCAGAATAGCAAGGAAAACATAGCCTTGCCCCAAGCCACCATTTCAAATCAGTGGTGGAGACTAACATGCCAGGAGATTCCCAATCCCTTGTTTCTGCCACGAGGCAAATCCTATTTTTGCAGTGACTTCAGTATCCCACTAAGACCAATTGACTGTGGCTTCCAATTCATTTTAAAAAGCTTTGTGACACTATGGTCTGCCAGGAACCCAGAGTGAACAGTAATTTTCATTTGAACCATTTTTCAGCTGTGGGTGTTAAAGACATAGGTGGATTGAAAACTCTCCCATGGAGCATCTGTCATTTTCCCACCTTTCTCATTGTCTTTGATGCAGGAGCTGCACCACTGTGTCCTCCACGTCAGTACATCATCTAATATAATGCTTAAAGAGCTGCTGAACTGTCTATGCTGAAGAGTGAAAATATGTCAGCTTACGTTTTATTTAGACTGAGAACACAAATCCTTACCCTGCTCTGCCTTCGGGAGAAGTGGCCATGCCTGGGAACAATGCCGTGGTTCCAGCCAAACCACATCTGATCCTGCGATGTCATCCCTGACATACAGGTTTGGAGATGCTATTTCCCAAATGCAAATGTCAAAATGATGGCATTCTTTCAAAAATCAGCCCTCTGCTTTTGTTAAATGTATGACATACCTGTGAGTGTGTTTAGAAGCAGACCAGGTGCCTCACAGCAGGCTTTAAAACAGAAAATCTGGGGTAGGGAAAAGACCATTTAGAAAAAGGTGAAGCAGGCTGAGGGGGGAGAAACGCCTCGCCAGCTGTGCCAGCAGTTCGGTGTCAACATGGTATCACCACAAGACTAGTTCTCTTCCTAAAACAACCTTATTTTGAGGATTATCTCTGGAACAGTATCATCTGTTCTTGATCCCTTCCAACCTTGCTTAGCTGCCATTTGGCTCCTGCTCCCTATGCACTAAGGACATCCAAGAGCCACGCAGATGGAATGGGAGCATTAACATTGGCAACTCCTTACAGACCATATCACAGGGTCAGTGAATACCCGACAGCACATGTAAACAGCCTTACAGCAACATGGGCCCTCTTCCTTTCAGTTCTTCACCACAGCATGTACCAAGAAAACACCAGACATTCCTGACATCCTCCTAAATATCAGAGGGAGAGAGGACCTGTTCCTAAAGCCCTTCCAGATCCCAGTTTTCCACCCAAATGAATAACAAGCATGAAGCACTGGGTTAGCTCCCCTTCTGTTGGAAACATCACCCACTTGGCCAGCAGAATGGAAGGACCCAATAAGATCTGTTTTGGATAATCTGTATGACAATATTGAGCATTTCTTTTGATTTTTAAATTTGCTACTGGATTAAATTGCTTCTGGGATGCTTCTGTAGCTGTTGGCTCTGGCTAAATAGCAGGAGAACTCCCAATAGCAGGAGTCATATGACCATGCTCTTGTGCACTTGTGAATGGAAAATCAAGTGTCTTCATAAATCGCAGGAATATAAAGATCATATGCAATGTTCAGAGGTCCCACATATCCACTTGAGAGCGGGCCAATGCAGAATTATCTGTACTATGTGTTTTACTTTGCTTTAATACTGAAAGTAAGTGGAGAGGGGAAAAAAGACAAATAAAAGAGAATGTCAAGAATAATGAAAAAAGTGTGTGTTCCAGGCTCAGAGAAATTATTTTGACACCAGCTTTCACATTTTTTTATTATCACCCCTTGGGGCAAAGTCATTCAAAAGAACAAACAGAAAATCATACCGCAGACTATGATACAGAACCTGCCTCTCTCAGCAGACTGGATGTGACAGCAGAAATAAGACCCCAGGATCCAAGCATGGTGGAAAATAAAAAGGGTGTTTTAAAATATTGCTGTTTTAGTAAGGGGGGAGATGTGTGAACTCTGTGCTACTAAGAAAGTGATTGCCTTACCCTAATTTTTCCCCAGTATTAATACATGCATATTGAACCACCACATCCTGAACGTGATAAGCACCTGCCAGGATCTGCTCCAGGACTCACCAGAGCTGTCTCTAATAAGTCCTGATTTGCTCTTGAGTGTGTCTGTCCCCTGTGGATGCTGGAGAGCCCCCCACAGATGGTGCAGAGGATGCTCTTGTGTCTGGAGCCATGTGTGTAACTTTTCATCTTCACATGGAGCTACCTGCCAGAGTAGAGTTAGCAAAGGTTAGCTGGACTTCCTTCTGTAGTAGATCTCTGCAGACAACATGGTGCAGTTGGCCTTCCATTGCTCTTCCCATGCTGCCCTCCCAGCTCTCCCTTGAGCAAGGAAGCTCTGCAAGTCCTTCTGCTCCTGCCAGGTTCCTCTTTTTCCCTATCAGCCTCTCCTTAACAAGGTCCTACTCTGAGCTTGCCATGGACAACAGACAAATCCCCATTTTCTTCTACAACTCTGTGTTTTGTTCACCCTTTCTGTTTTACAGGGTTTATATTTTTTTCAGCCTTCCTACATATATCACTGTCATGTAAGTTGTTTTACTCACCTTTGAGTTGTAGCATATGAACACACATACAGTTAAGACCTGTGGACCATTGAATTAGCATTCATCTGCCCTGTGGAGCTCCTTCTTTTCCCCTAGGATATGCTTTCCAACTACTTTTGGAGCTATGACCCTGGCCTATATGAACTAAGGTGGCTCCCATGTGTGTTTACGGAGGGAAGAAAATTCAAGGGACATAATCATAGAATGGTTTGGGTTGGAAGATCATCCAGTTCCAAGCCCTCCTGCCATGGGCAGGGACACCTTCCACTAGACCAGGTTGCTCAGGATCCCATCCAACATGGCCTTGAACACTTCCAGGGATGGGACATTCACAACTCTGGGCAATCTGTTCCAGTTCCTAACCACCCTCACAGCAAAGAATTTTTTCCTGACATTCAATCTAAATCTCCCCTCCTGCAGTTTGAAGTCATTTTCCTGTGTGCTATCACTACCTGCCCTTGTAAAAAGTCCCTCTTCAGCTTTCTTGTAGGCTCCTGTGGAAGACCATTGTAGAGACAAAGAGATGGAGTT
>VZRE01012419.1:440-93546 GCA_013396775.1 Cephalopterus ornatus | reverse complement strand
GCTGAACACAGGGTTGATAATATAGAGAGTTGATGATATGTTGTTATTGCTGAGCAGGGCTTACACAGAGCCAAGGCCTCTTCTGCTTTTGGTACTGCCACACTGTCAAGGAAGTCAGGGGTGTATGGGAGGTTGAGAAGAGACACAGGTGGGACATGTCAGCCCAAGTGACCAAAGGGATATTCTGTACCGTATGACATCATGCTCAGTATATAAAGCGGGGGGGAAGAAGGAGGAAGGGGGAGACATTTGGGATGATGATGTTTGTCTTCCCAAGTAACTGTTAGGAGGTAGCTGAACACCTACCTGCCCATGGGAAGCAGTGCATTAATTCCTTGTTTTGCTGTGCTTGTGTGCATGACTTTTGCTTTTGGTATTAAACTGTCTTTATCTCAACCCACAAGTTCTCTGGCTTTTACCCTACCTTATCTACCTGATCCTGCTGATGGGGGAGTGAGTGAGCAGCTGTGTAGGGCTTGGTTGCTGATTGGGGTTAAACCACAACAGAGCTGAATATATTTTGGGCCTGTATAAACTATTCTTTGTTCTTAAGTCTGGAAAGAGCTACAGATTGAAATTTTCAGTTGTGGGTAAAGGGAAAAGTTTAACATCTGGTTTTCATGCAAAACAACTTTCCTATAGTTTTCTCATTTAAACAAGAATGCTTTTCATTAGAGAGACTATGTTCTTAGTAACGTGGTTATGGTCATGTGCTACTGTGCTCATTTTAAGTATGTTGTCATGTTAAGGTCAAAATTAACATTTTTAAATCAAATTCAATAGCCAGTCAGTAGTGAACTTAGAGCACCCACAATAGCAAGACAATAATTTGCTATATAGTTTGTAAACCAACATTATTATGTATGCTACTAGATCACATATAAATGGTCCCTCAGGGGAGATTCAGGATATTTGCTCCTGGACATAGAATACTACTCTGTGCACACTTTTGTCGTTCTTCTTATAAAAGTGTTTTATCAATACGGCAGTCCTGATCTCCATGCCAATAGTAGAAAAGTTCCAGAAAGTTCACAACAGAAAATTGTAGGTCACAGTACTGGTTCCCAGGTTATTGTCTTCAACTCTCCAGATGGCGCGAACTATTAAAGTTGATGGAGTCACAAAGACAGAGGAAGCAAAAGCCACATCTATGATGAATGATAAAATTATTGTTCTGATTCTAATTAGATCTTTTACAGAACTATTCAGAAACATAACTTATCATGATGATAGGCTATTGTGTGAGAGAATAGATGTTTCCCACTGTTTTGTAAGTAGAGAAAAAATAGCTGTAGTGCAAGAATAGGTTAGAACAGGTGCAGCTGGAAGTTAAATGCGTTTTAGTGGATTCTGACAAGCAACATAAGCTCAGCATGGAAGAACAATTGCATATAGACAGATATACACAGTGTATGCACACTTACAGGAAACTGAATTTGCAAAACTAACTTTACTGCATAATTCTATTACAAGAAATATCATATTGAATGCAGACAACATTATTTCAATTCCTGACTCTCATATTCTGTTGAGAAAGATATTTTGCATGACTGAAGAAGTTGCAATCATGCTTTTATGAGAAAAGTAGCATCAGAGCTAAAGCATCTCTGTGCAGATATTTCCTTTGCATATCTAGAATAACCAGCACATATAGTGTTAAAATATTTAAAATGTACATAAAAATTTGAAATATGAAAGAGAACCTGTTTTCAAGAAGTTGGTGGGTACTCTTCAGGTGCTGGAGACATAATGATTTTGTGAATTATAGAAAACAAAATGAGAGACTTACTTGGGTGTAAATAGCTGTCAGCCAACATGATTTTAGGCTGAGGATCAAGAGGATTATGCAATAATTCCATGACATAGTTCAAGTAATGTATAGTTTTCTAGCACTGGCAAGAGTATTTCCCAGCATATGTTATTAAGTTCTATGTTATAGAAGGTGTTTTAATGTTTTTTGTTACATTAAAAAATAAACATCCTTAACCATGAAGGCAAGGTAGCAGAACTGAGTTAAGATCAGGTTTAGCTTTGTATATAAAATATCTTTAAGATTTGTATCAGTGTTTACTTTATCTAAAGTATTTTATTGGAGTTGAAATTCAAATTATATTACAGATCTGTATATCTCTTTCTGTAAAAAAACCCCCTAATTAATTGACTCAGTTACAGCATGGCAAGTTAACAGAAAATAAAAAGCAGAAAAGGAAAGGAAAAGGTAGTACTGAATGAAGTGTGAGATCATATTTCGACATACATAGACATTATTTCTGTTTGAGTTTGAAATCTATCCTGCAATTCTACCAAGATAATCCTTGTGTTCAAACAAATCTTTGAGATGCCAAGACCATACCAGTCATATACTGTATCTATACATGAGAGGCTTGAACCTAGCAACTTAATAGTCTGGTTTATGTCCAGCGCAGCAGCTGATGTTTCACTATGTAATACGTTTGCTACCACAAACTAAGTCTTTACTGCCCTGTTGTGTTGCTGTGTGTGCAGAGTTAAAGGAGTGTGATGGGTTCTATCTGACTTAGTGAAAAATCAAACAAGGAGATAAAAACACAGGATATTACATTTCACAGACTCCTGAGTCTATCTTCATAATCATAATCAACATCAAACAAAGAAAAATATCTTGAATTTTAGTAGGGTAGTGACATTTTGACAGGGCTGCATTTATCACTAGATCTCTTCAGTACAGTCTGTGTTTCAGAAGTGAATGCTGAGGTGATGAGGATTTTTTCTCAAGTCTACATTCTGATGACTGATACTACCATTGGTTTGTGTGGGTGTGTATACATATGCACATGTGAACTTGCATCTTATTAAATCTCAGATTTACACTGCTCTTCTGCTGGCAGCATTCCCAGGGTGTTGACCAGAAGAGGTCTAAACTTGCCAAAAGCACAAAGAGAAGCAAATACACATGACTAAGCATGTAGTGAATATTTAAAGTATGAACATACAGCAGCTATATTGGAGTACCACAAAGAGTTTCTGTCATTTGGTTCAAATGCTCGAAAGGCATGTTATGTTTCTTCTGGGTAAAACTGTAAACAAAAGGTCAAATTAATAGACTTTTGATATACCTCTGTGACAGTATATTATCTTTGCATGTTTGGATCTAAGTACACATTCACACTGTCCTCTGGCTTTATATCAATACTTTTAAATGTAGTAAATACTGTAGTAATACTCCTTTGACTTAGGTTTTTGATTGGTACTACTATGGACTGCAAAATATAGACATAAAAAACAGTTCTTTCAGAGACATGAATCACAATTATTTTCAGAGGCATATTGCTTTGAATTTATATTTAATCTTTAAAAATCTTAAATGGCACTATCTCAAGTATTTATTGTCACCTGGCCAAAAGGAATTTTAAAGTGATTTAAAACACTATTTTGAAATTTTAAATCTCAGAAATTGTTGACACAAATTTTGTAATAAGGAATTTGTGCCTCTGGAACTGTTTCATATTACCACGTTACCCAGGCAAAGATCCTACTTGAATGAATATTCAGTAATGCTAATAATTAAGTGTATGAGCCAAATCTTAATTTAAAAAATATTCCTGAATTTTCTTTGATTTCTTTTTCCCCTGGAACAATTGGTGGCATGGTGAAAGGATAATTAATTTTTGGGAAGTGTTCCTTGCTCAATTTGTTGTTTTGGTTTTTTCCCACACTGTTAGGACATTACTGGCACAAGCGGTTTTGTTGCTTTATATAAAAATTATTTCTTCTCACTTCACAAAACATACCACAGTGCTATTGGAAAACCAGATGTCACAGATTGCTATTTTATACATTGATATTAAGCTTCAGAAAAACAAGAGGACATTGTAAGCAATAATGCACACCTCCCTCAGCTTATTCTCTAATTTTCTAATGAACGTTGACCCATGCACATAAGGCATAAGAAGATTGCCTTGTGCAAGCATAATTTAAGAAGGAAATTCCTATTTAAGCTGCTTTACTAGTGGTAGCATTTTTTCAAAAATTTAGCATTGAATCATTAACTTTCATAATTCTTCACCATCATGTTAGTTGGCTAATCTTTATTTTCAATTAACTTCTTGGTGGTAAAGAGAAGAACCTGAAAGACCTGAATCTGACTAAGGACTGTCTTTTTTTGGTTTTGTTTTTGTTTTTGTAAGATTGATGGAGAACTGTTGTCATTTACTTTGAAGAAAATGTATTGCTACCTGAATTTGCTGGTAATGCTATTTATGAATTGATTTTCATGAGTAAATTTTGATAACTGAGGTTGCCGCAAGAGTGCATGATGGGGGATAGATTTTTTCCATAACATTTTCAACTGTTAGTGTATGGTCTTCTCTGCTTCCGCTTTGCCAGCCAAAACTTGTCCCAGTGTTGTCAGAGCACACTCAGACTTGCCTGAACTAAGACATGACAGCAATTTTCATCATCATAAAGTGTTACCGTGATAGGATATACAACTGGCATATAGCCTAAAGGAATCACAAATCTAAAGTAAATGGTAAACAAAAGTAATTGTGAGATGCCAATATCAGTTTATGACAGCACACTTAGGAAATCCTCTGGAAGTTGTAGTGTCAAATTCAGTACTTAAGCAAGTCTGGTGTTTATATTTCTGGAAACTTAAATTTCCTATAGAGGAGCTATTGGCTTCTGTGAAGCAGACTGAGGAGATGAAAATCAACATATTGTCTCTATGGAACTTGTGAAAGTGATGCCCTTGTTTCCTCTGTCACAAGTTAGTATGTTTTCCATAGGGACATAGTTAACAGGGTGAATTTCCATAAGCAAGCTTTGACCAGTATTTGCTCTAGAAGCTGCATCACAGCCAGTTGGAAAGCTGCCACACGCTACAAACTGAAAGAGATGGAGCCACATCTCTACCTGGATGGGAGAACTCCAGCTGACACCTTCCTGGTACAATAGCTGGTTATCACTGACTGAGAAGATGACATTCTTTTCTTTGGCTTGCTGGTGAATTGTCACAACCTGCGGGAATGGAGGGTTGGTCCGCTCTGGATAGAGCAGCGGGGGATTGCCGGCTAGCTAGCTGGTCGCGGCGTTTCGCTGAGCTCCGGGCGCTGTGACATAGCGGCACAGGAAAAATGCGCATGCACTTAGCACCGGAGCTTGAGTGGAGTGAATGCTATTGACATGGTGGCGGCCGCTTTTATAAGGTTTGCCTTGGAAGCGTCTGGAAGAAAAGCGGAGCTTACCAAACAAGGTAAGACTGGGAGTTACCGGTTTACAAACTTGGGAAGGATAGGTGGAGAAAAGGGAGGCTTTTTCCAAATTTGAAATGGGGATGGTAACATGGACATATATGGTAACTGAGAGAGATTGTGACCATATAAGGAATAACAATATTAACAGAGCTTAAACTGATTATATACAAACGAATAACAAAGTATTTAACAATTATAATTACATAACTTCTGTCTTAAACTTGTTGTAGAGATCTTCTGTAAAATGAGTTCCCACAGTGAATGTTTGGCTAAAGGCCAATATATACCTGCAAGTGCAAATTTTAGGATGATGCATAATAAGATTATTTAGAAGATTCTACATCACTTTTCCCTACAGGGGAAACCTGTATTTAAAATCTGTTCCTCTAAGTGCTGATCTGACTAATATCTTTTTTCCTCTACAAGCTCTACCAGGATTGGCAGTGGTTAATACTATAGTAAAGGTGCTATGTCATTTGTGGCTCTTGACTAATTCTTGCTGTGCTTCATTGTTCTGTGTTTCATAATTCTTGACTAATGCACGCTGTTAAAAAAGCTGCATTCCAACTTGAAATGGCTGTTTAATATTAATGGTTGAAGTTATACATAATATAGATCTGTACACAAAACATTTTGGGCAAATATAACAGCAGGTATTATTAAATTTCTTATATGCATTTATAAATATAAAGAATGCATTGTACTTTTATTCATTAATATTTACAATTAAGTGTCAATGGAAAGAAGCTTAAAGAACAGGACACTTCAGAGATTAAACTATGGGTTATAAAGATTACTATATAAGAAGGTAATGAGCTTAACTCAACCACATAGCTGCTTTATTACCAGGCTATTGTTTTGTGACCTGCATGGAATGAGTGTCATGTTTTCATAGTTTGGTTCTACACCCCAGTAGAACACCAGATTTCACTTATCAGGCTCTACTTTTGGCAGGCCCAGATTGCAACTTCGCTTTCCTTGTAAATAGCTGGCCTATTTTCTTGACATCCATAGTAGATTGCTCCAGAACCAGAATAGTTTCTTTATGACAGCAATTTGAAGTGTTGTTATTTAATAGTTGTTGAGTCACTGAATAAACTATTGAATGTCAGAGCAAAACATCACACCTTGCATTGGCTCTAAATGCATAAAGGATTTTAAAAATTATACTACTGAATATATTCCACTTCCTTATATGCCATTTTAACAGGGGCAATTGCAACTAAACCAAGTACTTACTTGCTATCGATACCAAAGTTTTGTCTGTAATCCTGTTCAAAATCTCTGGTGTGAAATATTTGACATTTTCCCGTGGCTCTCATGAAGTTCAAAACTTGGTCCGAATTTACGGCATTATGCTTTTTTTTTTTTAATTATTATTATTATTATTCTCAGTCCTTGGTTCCAAGGAGTAATTGGCTGGGTTTATTGGTCTTCTGCACTAGTGGTTACATTGTTTGCTTTCCCAAACTGCTTTATTCCTCACTTGGCACAGAACAATGTGTACCCTTGGCCCTTCATACAAAAGCAGGAAACAGCACCAACAGCAGACGATGTGGTGATAGCAGCCGGTTTGGCAAGAAGAGGCAGCATCAGGAGTCTCTGCAGGAGCAGAGAACACTTTTTGTGTCCTCACTGCATCACAAAGCCAACATGCTGTCAGCTTTCTTGTGCGAAGGAGGTTCTTCTGGTCTGATTAATTCTGTTTCAATTTCTCTCCATGGAAATTCTTATTTAAAGAAGGGAAAGAGGATGGAAACTATTTTTTATTCCTTTTTTAAAATACATTTGAGTTCTGCTATGCAGGTTTCCGTTGCATAAGCACTTTGTAAATGAACCCACGCAGTTCTCTATATAGATCAACCACAGCAAATGAAATTAATAAAGTAGAACAGTACAAAAACAGAAACTGGAGATGAAAATAACAGTGTAAAATACTTGCTGCTTTCTTTTAATGAAAGAAAATATTACAGCATGTTTTTCCAAGCCACTTAAAATGTGCCAAGTGAAAGAACTCATGGCACTTCCCTGGTGAGACTGTTCTGTTATTTAATAGGTCTCACTCAGGAAATGTGTATTCGACGTCACTTTATATTTTCACCCTCAATTTTACCATAAGCAGTGTTTTTGCCAGCTAATAATGTTACTATGTGGAATGAACCATTTTAAAAATTAAAGTCTTTGTCTCATTCTTTTTAGAAAAATTATTTTATTACAGAAAAATTCTGGTGGAGTACTAAGTTAAATCAAATTTCTATTGTAATGAATTCACATGATTCAGAAAAATAATGAAGGCTGCTAAAGACAGTATTACATCCATTTGTATAAAGAAGTCAGTATTTTATAAAAAATCAAATAATGTGTTGCATATTATTGTTATGTTGGGAATGATTCACACGGTGATGTCTTTGATCTTTCATCAAATTTGGACATTTTCACCTGAAGTATTCTTCAAAACAGTTTCCAAAAATTTTACTTCCATGTAAGTACACCTTCAAATGAGTTAAACAGTTTCAATCCAAGTGAGAAATAACTGAAATGCCTTCAATATATTGCGTCCCAGTTCAGTCTCAAATCACTTCTACCTACAATTGATCACAGATCTATGGCAAATGTTGCTGGTCACCATGCAATTCAGACAGACAGGACTGAGTAGTATAGCAGGAATTATCAGTTTTGATTGTGTTTCATTGTTTATAAAACTGGAAATAAAACTCTGCCATTGATTTCCTGCATGTTTTTATGTTACTCTACAATACTTCTACTACTGACAAAAAAGATATTCCTTATCATTTCATTTCGAAGCAGAAGAAATTGGCTATGTATAGTAAGTCAGCAAATGAAAAAAATATGGAATTACATACTTTTTACAGAGTAATTTCTCCTAATTTTTATTGTATTATTCTAGCACAGATATAAGTTGAGCAAGGTCCCATCCAAGAATTTGTAAGAAAAAATGCTATAAGTCATTATAACAAAATCAAAGGTTATTGTGAGTGAGAATAAATGAATTCTATCCTAGAATGTGTATAATTTCTAGAACATTACTTAAGGTGTGCTAAGGTGCGAATGTCTCCTTTTCTCTTACAGCACAAAAAGTAGGTTGCCACCTGTGTCTTGCAACATATCTGTAAATAACAGATTGCACCAATTATATTGGTGTTCTGCTACCATGCATTAAAATGAAATGCAGCAGTGAGTATGATTTATAGCAGAACACATGCTTTTGGGTTCTAAAGCTGATAAGCAGAGAAGCATCAATTATTAAACTGAGTTGCAGCTCTACAGAGGGGCAAGTAATCCAGATTTGCTTGCACAAAACAAGAAAGCTGTGGCTAATTTTATATAATGACGTTTGCCTAACAAAATAGTACATTTAAAGGTCAGCTTAGTAATGGAAAAATGATGTCAAGGGAAAGGTGTTCCTTTGCTTTTGTTGTACAATTCAACCTGCACATACACAGGAGAATATTGAGTTTTGAGTGAAATCTTACCATTACCATTTCTTCAAATACAAGTTAAAAAAATGCCCCAACCAAAAGAAAACAAAATATTTCTTTATAATTTATTATAAAGCAAAAAGAATTAAAAATCAACAGTTTTGGAAAGGTGACTTTGTAAAGATGACAAAGACTATAAAGAATCAGATCACATAGAAGTTCTAGAGTGTGCCTTAAAATATTCAGTTTACGAATCATAGTAAATCAAGATTGACTTCTGGTGTCTGTCTTTTTAGATAGGTTAATACTATCTTAAATTGTATTTGCATTTTTCCCCATGCTTCTACTCCTCTCCTCTGTTTCCCAATCATTGGAAGAAAAAAGCAGAGATGAGTATATATGAAATTTTTTCTTTCTCCATAACTAGAACTAAAAAAAAAAAAATTTGCAAAGACAGATGTTTTGTCTTTAACTCAGTTCCTATGGTTACAAAATTCTTCAGTACTTTCTGTACCAAACCAATATCAACTGTGAAAGTCTCAAAAATAAAGTACTTGACTGAAAGGAAATAGCACAGAAACACGCCTAGGGTCATATCTAGAGCTATAATTTTAGGGGAATAATTTCTCTATGTTGACAAAATTAACATGAAACCTTTAGGTAAAGTAAACAAAGCAAACAAGGGCAGGGGGGAATAAAATTCAGTGACTCTATACTTGCGGTAAGATGTTCACTTTTGTCCTGTATTATATTCTATAAGAATGCAGTGTTATCTTATGAAAG
This sequence comes from Cephalopterus ornatus, assembly GCA_013396775.1. NCBI lineage: Eukaryota > Metazoa > Chordata > Aves > Passeriformes > Cotingidae > Cephalopterus > Cephalopterus ornatus. Next base: position 84,089 of record VZRE01012419.1, on the reverse strand, counting down.
CAATGAAGGGTATTGGATCTAAAATGATATGGGCCAATCAGGAGAGCCTCTCTATTTTTACAAAGCTAGTAGTAGTCTGTTCTGGACTTTCATGCTGATCCCTGGGAAAGAACTTGTCTTGCCCTACTTCTTGAGGGTTTCTTTGTGATTGCTTTACTATCTGGGAGCATCAGGATTTCACATAGTTTTCTCTCGTCTTTTTCCCTTCAACATTTCTTCTTTGTAAGCATCCCAGTGCTGATGATTCCTCCTGGAAATATTCTTGCTCAGTTTGTCCTGCTTCGAAAGGATTTTTCCCCTCATCCAATCTCAGCATATTTTTCTTTAGCATGGAGGTCATTTCATCAGTTGTAAGACATCTTTAGTTAGCCTTTAATAAGAACTCTTCATTCTATATTACCATCTCTTAAGTTTTCCTTCAGTGTTATCATTGCTTTCCCTTACTCCTTTGTTTTCTCTATGAACAAGACATTTGGTTCCTTTTTGTGTTATCAAGACCCTGAAGTTCCAAAACAGAACACAAAGAAATTTGTATCTGAGACACTCATAACTATTTCAGCACTTTCACAAAGACTGCAACCAGTCTTGTTACTTAATGATGACAGCCTCAATTCTCTTTCTGATGGCCTTTCACTACTTCCAGCATTAGCATCAATGTTTGCAAATCTTCAGAAACAGATTTAAAATATTTACAAGTGTTTTACATTTACTGTAACATTACTCATCTTAGATGTGGGTGCTTGCCTTGATTTAGCAGTGCTTAAAATATTTGAGGTTTAGAGTTTGCTTTTAGTATAACAAAATGAAAGAGTCATAGAGGAAGAAAGATTAAACTAACTTGTTTCTAAAGAAAAATAACTTAGCTGATAGAGTGTAATAAAGTCTCACATAACTCCCATTGAAACGTCCTTTAGAAAGACTTTTTGGGGAGATAAATTGAGGGTCACAGAATGAAGGAAGGATATGTTAAGAAAGCAGAAAATTTCTTCCAATAAGCAATGAACAAGAGATGGAAAATATAAAGGATTGTAAAGGTTCTTGAAGTAGTTGTGCTTTCATTAAATCAGTGTTTAAACATAACAGTGATAACCTTTCCTTACTCATATTATTACTACTGCAGCTCTAAATTTGTATACTAATGATAAGACTGTTGCCCATGAAATATATGCCAAACAGATATATAGGCCAGCTCTGCACTACTATCTGCATATGAAACACACCAGATACTAAATTTGGAAACAGTTTATGCACGAAGTCCTTTGTAACTTGCCGAAGAGGGTAGATTAGGCTGTGAAAAGTAACTTTGTCAAAGTATTGCTTTACTCTAACCCTGGCAATTAATGTACCAGCTGTTTCTAATTTCACTAGGAATATAGATATAAAGGCCTGAAATGTATCACTTCAATATTTATATGGTTTCTAATGCTGGGCATTCCTACATAATTTGGAAGCTAAAATCGTTTTTGCTACACCAGAGCAACTGAGCTTAAATAAGTAGAGTTTCCCTTCCTTCTCCTTTCATATCATATGTAGACCTGAGGAAAGCATGACCATTGCAAACAGGGAACTACTAGATCTTGTAGCCCACAATAATTTAATACATGTTACTGTAACACCCTCCAGCTACATGATTTTTAATTATGATTTTTATATATGGGATATAAGAGACAGAAGTTCAACTTCCTAGTGATTAAATCACTGGTTTATTACCCAGTTGTTACAGGTGACTGCAGCTGTGATGCTTTTCTTTTTTTTTTTCTTCCAAATTTGGAAAACTTGGAGTTTATTCCCATCTTGATAACCAAAAACCATGAAAGTGGCAAAACCTTCCATGAGATCCCTCTTCTCAATTTGATTTGTCAATCTCTCTTCTCCGGGTCCACTTGAACCTCTTAGAAAGAGATTGTAATATTTATTATGTGGTATAAAACAGGCTATAAAACTACACAGTGAAGTAAAATTAATTTATTTCCTGTTAGGTTGTAGATAATTGAATCTCATTACTCCTCTCATTCTTCCATTATCCATGAATAGTGAAACTATGCCAACTACATGTATGATCTTACAATTTTCATTGTAATACTTTCAGCATATGCTTAAAAGCACAAAACTGTAATAACACTGCTTTAAGAACATAGGTAGCCTAAAATGGTTCTTATTGGTTTTTTTAGAATGTAATCACTTCCTGAAGTGAAAATCAGTCAAAAGGAAAAAAAAAAAAAGACTACAGTACAGTATAGTACAGACAAGATCCCCAAACTGGTCTTTTGCTATCCAGTCTATCAATCTAGAGGTACAGCCTAGCAGAAAGTAGTCAGATTTATATTTGAAAGTGTTTCTAAACAAGCAGATTTGAACAAGCAGATTTGATGAAACTTTTCTAAAACAGGTTTATTAATTTCTGAGTGATGATGTATCAATTCAAACCAATCCATCTTCAAAGTAGGAAGAGTTGATACTTCTTTATCCTCAGGAAGGGTGTGCATGAATCAGTAGTTACAAAACATGGCTCATCTCCTCCTCTTACTTTTGTCTTGTGAGGAGATTAATAGCCATCCTTTAGACACCACCTGCTTCCTATTTATCAAAGGGATGCCAGGGGATGGAAGTTCTGCTGGATGACTAAGGGCAAGGCAGGGTTTGATGAGCTAGCATCATCTTTGGACTCAGGCAGAGAGAGAAGAAACAAGAGCTAGTTTGTACAGCTGATCCTCCCAAGCATTCCACCCACTCATTATTTGAACACAGGTTTCTTATTATCCTTCTCAACTTAGCTGGGTGCCCAGACCTAAGACAAATAGATTGTGCTATTTCAAAAAACTGTAAATTAATATAATTTGAATGCCTCTCCCTTTGCTCATCTGTTACACCTCAACAAACACCAAGGTTATCTTTCAGCAAACCTTACTGGAACTAGAGTATTGTGAGTCATGGAATATAATTTTGGAGAGCCATTTTGACTTTCACATCTCTATTTTCTATGACTGCATCAAATTCATGCATTTTTTCATTTCATTTTATCTTTAAAGATGACATACTTTTATATCTGTCTTCTGTTCAAAGTCTCCCTGTTGTCAGAAATACATGTTAAAGGATAGTCAGGTGTTCTGGTTAGATTTTTTTTATTTTATGTTTTATCACTGCTGTTTCTTTTCAACCATTTCTTTTCATGAGTCAGAGATTGAGTATCTCGGGTGATATGTTAAGGGATTAATCTACAGTTCAGTTTGTCATTTATATTTCTCCAGACTATTGAAAGTATTGTTCTTTATTGTCTTAATAGCACCTGGATCTTAACTCTGTTCTCAACCACATGAAGAGGGTAGCATTGGACACAATAACTTTAGAATTATGAAAAAAAATACACACTTGTAAAATATTGAAATTACTAATGGTTTACAGTTGATGCTAATAACATAGATAAAAGATTAAAAAACTTTCATTTCCATTTACAGACAGAAAGAACCCCATATGGCTTCAATATCCTCAAGATTTTATTGAATTTTCTATATTTATATTCAGTAAGTTGCACAAAATAATGTTTTGAGTATTTTTCTAAATTTCCCAGTTTGTACCCTTTAGTTGCAGTTCTGCTACCAAGACTGAGCACCACACAATCCTTTATATATTCCCAAAGAGGAATTCAACAAAGTGCTTATTCTGATGGCTAATATGTATCTTTTGAAGTTCATCTATCTCACTATTTTAATGCATTATTGGGGGAAAAATTTGAAATAATAATGTGTATGTTAAGTTGATATACAGTTCACAAAATATTATTATAAAATTCTTATAGTAAGTTTTTACAGATTAAATTTGTATAGCATTATTCCAGTCATGGTATGAAAAGAACAGTTCTGTGCACTGTGGAAACTGTTACTTGTTACATAAACTGAAACAGAAAAATTTTCCAAATAGGATTACTGAATAGTTTCTGCAAGCAGCCTACAGTGAAAATTACAGAAGTTATCTGGTAAGATAGAAAAACAGATAATTTGTTTCATAAGATGAGAAGTAATCATAAGTAGTAGAAGAAGCAAAAATAATTAGTATTATACTTTTCAAGATTAGTCTAGTCCTAAAGGAAGAAGCTTTTCTTTTTTTGCCATATGTGACCTGACATGTAATAGGAGCTTAGAACAAAGTTCTCCAAAGGTATTTGGTTTGGAATAGTGAAGTTTTGCAAGATTAATTTCTTTATAAATTATTGTTGCTCTATTAAAGCCTGAATTAATGTAAAAATTCCTATTAATCAAAAGGTATTTTTGTGAAAGCAAGAATCTTAGAAATCAATATATGATCATCCATGAAATCATTAACACTAGAAATGCTCTTCTCTCTCTATCATGGCATATAAGATCATTAATGTAAAGAAATATAATAGACAGTGCATATCTGAAATATACCTGTTTCCTGTTTTCTTGCTCATGAACAAACATTTATATTATTAGCTGTAACACAGCTCTTGTTTGTGTCTTTGAAATGACTCTTAGCTGTGACAGGAAACTTAGTAATAGGAAAGACTAATTTCGTTTCATATGTTCTGGTCATGCAAAATTCAATAGAGACACAGCACAATCCTGCTACAGCCTTCCTCGTGCCAGGACTTTTCTCTTGTTGTGTTGATGACTTTCAACATGTTTCATGTAAGTTTGTTGGTTTGTTCTTCTTTTTCTTTTATCTAGTATGCTTTCTTCTTGGAAATAAAAAGGCAAATGAGATAATTATGTATAATTTCAGTTTTATCATTATCCATATTAAATTACAGTACATTACTGGGCAATATGAGTACTTAAGTTGTGTGGGTAATATTGCAATGAACTTTCCTGGATGAAGCATACATACATACAGAGATATATATATATATATATAAAAATATAATTTTCATTACAGTTAGCTAAAGCATTACAGACTAATGGTTCAGTCAGTGAAATCTGAGACACAAGATTCCTGCTTCGAGTAAAAAACAGGCAAACCACAAATCAGCAGACAACTGGTTTGGTACATTTAGATTTTTTGCTTCTCTTGTAATACCTGGGAAAGACTTCATTCTTTCATCTCTTGTTGTACACAACTATTAACACATATTTTGTACAAAGCTATTCTTATGAGCCAAGTGAATTAACTGCAGAGAAGTTATATGTCAATAACTTTCTTTGGCTATGTCTCTGACAACTGTAATATCTCTACCGTGTTTATTGGGTATTCGGGTACTAATGTTTCTTTTCCTTTTTTAACTCAGTGATGAGTATTTTCAGTTTAGACACATTAAAATCACTGGGTTTGCATCTCTTTCCAGAATTATTAATTATTCAGACATGTATCCCAGTCAAGATCTCCACATGAAACTAAACAGCACTAATATTAGCTCAGTTGGTTGGAGCATGGTAGTAATAACACCAAGACCCATGTGGGCCATTCACTTAAGAGTTGGACTCAGTGATGCCTGTGGGTCCCTTCCAACTCAGAATATTCTGTGAAATCCTGAAATTTTGTTCTCTCACTGATATTCAACATATTAAAATACAAATATTTAGGGAAAAAAACCTCTAAAATAGAAATGGGGATCTGGAACCTAACTATAGAGTACCATGATCTTTTTCTACAGTTTTCATTCTGGACCATATAATTTAAGCTTGAATTTAAGTAAACTGTTGACATTAAAAAATTTGAAACACATTTGCCCTAAAAATAAAATTTTGAAGTACAGGTGAAATTATTGATAGAGTTAAGCTGAATTTGTCAAATAATTTCAGCCTAAAAAAATGACACCATATATATAAAGCAACCTAGAAAAAATTGGCATGTTGGAAAATTAGTGATTTGCTACCCATTTGTTTCAGATAATTTATCTTAAAAGCCAAGTAAATGAGTAATTATATCACAAATTATAAAGATGAATAAAATGTAATGAACTTGATTCAATAGACTTTGAATGTTCAATAAAAGTGGCTGAAGACACAAGGAATATTTATTGGATATCCCCATAGGGGTTTACAAATCATCCTTCTACAAAGTAGGTATCATTCTCCAACATAAAAATGCACATAGTGCTTAAAATATTCATTAGGTTTCAGAAGTAAGCTAAGAGATGTAATATGCAGTAAATGCTAATACAGTGATAAGATGCTCACAATGAGTAAATGTGATTTTGGTTCAACTCTCCTCTTTCTCAGCAGAAGTGGAATTTTGCTTGTCATACTTGTACACCTGTTCTTTTTGCCTTGTGCCAAAATTGCAACCACATACCATGAGCAGGATTTTTTGAATGAACATGATTGCCCGACTAATAGACTTTGTTGCAGATTTATATATGTCTAAAGACTGCTTGGCCTGTGCTCTTACTTATGGGTAGCTTTTACATGTTGTTAGACAATTCCAAACAAAATCAAATCATGTGACCCTTATACAGTAATATGCTTTCCACCAATAGCAAGGTCCTTCTAACTTTCGACATCTGTAAGGCTGTAGCTCTCTAATACATAACTTCATTATGCACAGCTAAGCCATGGATATGTCTTGTGTGATAGGCTGATCTTGGCTGGATGCCAGGTGCCCACCAAGCCACTCTATCACTCCCCCTCCTCAGCTGGACGGGCGAGTGACAACAAGATGGATAACAACTTGTATGTTGAGATAAAGCAGTTTACTAAAGCAAAAGTGAAAGGTTGTGCATGCACAACCAAAGGAAAAAGAAAAACCACAAAGATTTTATACTCTATTTCCCATCAGCAAGTAATGTCCAACCACTCCCTGGGAAGCAGGGCTTGAGAGCATGTAGTGGTTGCACCGGAAGGTAAACAATGTAAATAGCAAATAGCCCTGCCTTTCTTCTTCTTCTTTTCTTAGCTTTTTTATCTGAGCAGATGTCGTACGGTATAAAATAGCCCTTTGGTTAATTTGAGCCAGCTGTCCTGGTTGTATCCCCTTACAAGATTTTGCCCACCTCCAGCCTCTTGACCTTTAGGGGATGGACTGCTGGAGAGACAGCACTGATGCTGTGCCAGCACTGCTCAGCAGTAGCCTGCAGTAGCACTGGAGTGTTATCAATACCTTTCTAGCTACCAGTAAAAACCACAGCCCTGTGAGGGCTGCTACAGAAAAATTAAATCCATCTCAGGTAAACCCAATACACCTTGTTACAAGGTTTACTTTTGTTATGTTCTAAAACCTCCAGTGCCATCTGTGTTTTTATCTGTAGAGCCTCTAATATCATCCTATGCCTCTACTTTCAGGGCATCTGCTACAATTATGGAGCCCATTACGACTTCCTGGCTGTACACCCCAATATCTTAAAGGGGGTACTAAGTTATATAGACATATGTGTAGAGGTAAATATTTTATATTTTATATTAAATAGTACAAATGAAATATGTATTTATATTTTACATACATAATGCTTTCGCAACCACACTTTCATTAATATTTATCAAAAATTGTTTGATTTTGTTCCTGTTATAAGAGTCAGTTTTGAGATGTTAACGTATTCTTTGCCTTACTTCAAAAGCTGAGTAGTGAGCCTTTTCTGTGCACTATTGCCTAAATACTTCTAGTAAAGGGTTTTTTTCAAGTCAAATAATTTATTCAGACCAATATACAGTGTTTGAGTCTTTCATTCATGCAGGAAGAAAACAAAACAAAGTGAGCAATGTGATTTATGTTTTAATGTTTGAAGTTTATAATGAATGCGCTAGTCACCTATGTTTGATTATGTTGGTGCTCTTGCCAATTACTTTTTCATGAGGTTCCTTCACACACAATTGCAATGACTTTGTCATAGACAACTACATTTCTACATTTTTCTCTCTGCCAAAGAAAAGAATCTTGACCCCACAGTTTAAAATTAAATGAGTTCAGAGCTAATTAATTTTTGAAAGTTCTTTCATAAGTAAGAGCTACTTAATATTTTTAATAACATTTATAAAGACTAGTTACAAAGAACACATTCTAATGCTGTAAAGCCTTTTTATGGAATTTGGGAATTTGGGGCTGGGGAGTAAGAGAACCTGTAAATATACATTAGAGGTTCTTTCTGCACTGGTTACCAGCTAAAATCCTCTTTTGGATTTTCCAGTAGGAGGAAACTGTAGGTATATGATCATCCAGGCTTTTGCTAACACTGAAAAATTCTGCCATGAGAGGCAAGCTGAAGATATACATTATAATGCTACAGAAATTGTAAGGAGAGGAAAAGGAGAATTTTTTTCTACACTCCCTTTGAACAGATTCTGTATATTGATTGCAATTACTTCATTTAAGACAGCACAGAACCTGTCTTTACTGCTGCCTATTATTTCATGCACTTTTTGGCTCGGCAAAGTACATATGCACCTTCTGTCAGAGTCTTTCTAATTAGTCACATATGTCGGACTTCAGTTGAAAATACATTATCATATGCATATAAGCTTTTCCTCAAAAAAGCATAGTAAAGAAATGGGAATGTAAAGTATTCTACTATGAAGAAGAGAATTCGGGGGAAAAAAATCAGAGAGGCAAAATTAATAGAAATTTTACCGCTTTTTACAGATCTGTCTTCCCTTACAGTTCTTAGGTCCTCATGACAATAGTAAAATTTTTGTTAATTAATAAATTGTACAGCTCTAATTTCTCCCTTTCATAGAGAAAAGCCGGTATCTTTGTATCATTTCAATTTTGATGATGAGAACCGATATTATGTGGACTTTTCCCCTTTGTTTTTCATCTTGCTGCCTTTTGGGGAATATATAATACATGAAGCACTGGGATTAAGCTGCTGAATTCTGTTTTTTGACTTTCCACTGGCCTTCAAGTCCTAGAATCCACAGAACTGCAGATTGTCATATGAGAATAAGGCCACTTTTCAGTATGAGGGATGATTAATATCCTTGCACTGCAACCCAAAGGAACTGACCTTTGCACTGGTGTTTCCTGGATCAGTGCAAAATGCCTAACTCATCTTTCATTAAAATTACCCATCATGGCCACAGTGTGACCAATATATTGAACAGTTAAGAGAATCAAAAAATGATCTTTTTTTATGAATAAGTGCTCTTATTATACCCTCCATGTATAGTTTTTACAAATAGTAGCTGTGAAGCAGCTGAGGCAAAGGAAATGCATATTTGTATGAGGAGAAGAACAACTTATAATGTATGATTATTTTTCCTTTCTCTCTCACGTGGCATTTTTGTTCTTAAATTGCTCAGCTGTAATATTAGCAATTACATGAATCATGTTACCTGATTTTAAGCTTCCCAGTTGTTATATAACAATAGCTTAGGAGCTTTATAAATCACTTTCATTATGTCTGTGAAAATGTTCAATTATTCAATTTTTTAAGAACAAACTATTTTCTAGGTCTTCTTTCTATTACTTCTAGAAAATTATCCCAGCAAATCTATCTGTCATACTCTGACATCTACATCTTAACAGTAATGCAATTAGAGCTTGCTACCTTTTTTTTTTTTTTATTCTGTGTTGTATTTTTATCTCATTCCCTAAGAATATACTCCATGGACTTCCACATAAGCAAATTGTATAAGCAGTGTCTGCATCCAATATTTACATGAGTTATTTGTTTCTCCCTTCACTTCTGGGAAAGCTTCTATCACGTGAAGCCAATGGGAAAAAAAATTATACCGTTAAAAAGCCTATCAAGTTGGGTTAGCCTATTAGGTTAAGTCAAAACCAGAACAGCCAATGGCAAAAAATATTATTGAATTTAATTATACAAATGGAATCCCTAAATGTGACTGTTATATTGATTAATTACTTCACATAGAATAGACATGTAGAAAGGTTGGTAATTAGTAGTCAAACTTCATTGCTATAGAGGAAACTTCCGGGAAAAAAAAGGCAAAAATTTTGCACTATTCAAAAATCTCCATTTGATAAAATGGCATTTCGATGTAGTGAATTTTAAATTTCCGATTAAAGGAAATCACAAGTCCCTGTATTATTGTGTATATGTGCCATAATAGAGCCAGGAACAGAAAAGGAAGAAGTTCTACAGCTATGTACATTCTAATCAGTGCTGGAAGTTTGCATGAGTTTCTCGAGTATATTGTTATTTGTATCATAATGGAAAAATAAGGGTTAAAGAATTTGCCTGTTTATATTTAGGAGAATAAAAAAGGAACACCAAAGTTGTGCAAATTGCATTTTTAAACTGGAGCAGGGCTGAATGAAGAATTCCAAAGGAATAAATAAACACCTATATCAAAAAGCTTAAAATCTTAAGGAACTGAAAAAGCATAGCCTCAAAAGGCTGCTGAAAGAGGTCATGTTGGTTTTGGGGACTTATATTGAAATTATGATGACTTTTTTCTAATAAATATTCTACAAGATTTGCTTATTTCATTCCTGATACTGCAGAAAAATTAGTTTCATTCTTTTCAGTACTTTTCAGTGTCAATGGCCACTTGCATTCCAAAGTAAGTACTCTTCCTGAGATGGCTGCAGCAACTTAATCAGATGTTTTAAATTAATTTAAATTAATTTAGATTAAACTGAAAAATTGTGTGGATGTATATTGGATATATTTTTTTTTTTAGGAAATTCTTTGATATTCCATTCCTTCTCTTCTTTATCTTATCCAGAGATTCTAGGAAATCATACCAGTGTTCTATCTGCTTTTTTCCTCTGCCAGAAGGCCTAGATAATCATTTACCTCATTCAGTGTTGATCATTAATTAACACTAGAGTGAGCTCAAGAAAAGAGAGATATCGAAGTAATAAGACAGATAGTTGCGCTGCCATGCAGCTCAGAATTATGAGTTCAATGCCTAAATTGCAGCTCTGAACTGTCCCTAGGCTTTGATTAAGTGCACATGCACTTCTCTTACTTGCTTTTCTGTAATACCTTTTCTTCTGACAAAATATTCTTCTTTTCCTTCTTTACATAATAACCACTTTGCTGCAGATCTGTGTCAGGGTCTGTGCCAGTTAGATCCATCATGGGCAAGGGAAAGTGAAAGAGCAGGCTGAGTGCCCCCTGGGTAAGGAAGGTCAGTCCTGGCAGAGGTTCCTGCAGAGCTGCCTTCTCAGGATTGCAGGCTACATACACTCTGTGTCAGCAGTTGCCCACACTGAGCGTCAGCAGCCAGATCTTCAGGAGAGTAAGGATACCCTTGTGGTCCTGGTAGTCTCTGTAATCTATGAATGGATTTTACCTAGGTCGCTTCTGTATTACATATGTTTGAAATTAGCTTCTAATAATTTTTGCTGAGGGTCAAGTATGCAGCAAGCCAGAACCTCCTCTGAACAGGTGAGTTTTAGCTCTCCCTTCTTATTATGCCTTCCATATCTATGAACTGCATTTATTTTAAAATCCTAGTCCCTCATCACCTCTCTTCTTCCTCTCAAGTTGAGCAATTATCCCCTCTCTGATGAAAGAAGAAACAACAGTCACAAAATTAGATTTGTAATTTGACATTGGTACTGACCCTGTGTCCTCACATTGCAGATAATAATACTAGATAAATTCCTTAATTACTCATGAGAAATAAAGGTCTCTCCTGGAACTTCACTCTCTATCTATTCTTTATAGTCACTTTTTTTGGCACTAGTCTACATGAAATAGACAGTTACAATCATTATCTAAAACACAGGAAGCATATTTCTTTTTTAAATGAGTATTTCATAATTTAACAGTACACTAAAAATGAATTTAACACTCAAGAAAAGTGTTGACAGCCTTGAAAATTGATTTGTGTCTTTTATCTATAGAGGCCACATCACTAACAGAAGTATAAGCTTCCATTATATTTCTCTAAAAATAAACTAGCTGAATTATTTGCTCTGCTCCCTTACTGGGTCTTTAATTAGGAAATGATACAGGAAGAAAGCTTATAGAATCATAGAAACACAGAAACATAGAATCAACTGGGTTGAAAAAGACCTCTGAGATCATCAAATCCAACCCTTGATCCAACATCACCGTGGTTACTAGACCATGGCACTAAGTGCCACATCCAGTCTCATCTTAAAAACCGCCGGGGACGGTGAATCCACCACCTCCCTGGGGAGCCCATTCCAATGCCTGATTACTCTATAAAAAATTTCTTCCTAATATCCAGCCTAGAACTCTCTGGCACATCTTAAGATCGTGCCCTCTTGTCCTACTGCTGGTTGCCTGGGAGAAGAGACCAACGCCCACCTGGCTACAGCCTCCTTTCAGGGAGTTGTAGAGAGTGATGAGGTCTCCCCTGAGCCTCCTCTTCTCCAGGCTAAACAACCCCAGCTCCCTCAGCCTCTCCTCATAGGACTTGTGCTTGAGTCCCTTCACCAGCCTCGTTGCTCTTCTCTGGATCCTCTCCAGCACCTCAATATCCTTCCTGAACTGAGGGGCCCAGAACTGGACACAGTACTCCAGGTGTGACCTCACCAGCGCTGAGTACAGGGGAAGAATCACTTCCCTGGTCCTGCTGGCCACACTGTTCCTGGTACAGGCCAGGATGCCATTGGCCTTCTTGGCCATCTGGGCACACTGCTGGCTCATGTTCAGCTTCCTGTCAATCAAGAAGTTTCATGAAATGGGCAAGCAGAGATGGAGGGGGAGAAGGAAAGATAACTGAGAACACTTTCTTAATTATTGGATTTCAGAATTGTTTAGGCTAAATTTTGTGGGTTGATGGATAAACACACGAGCTAGTGAAACAGCTTAATGAAAGATACAAGATAATTTTTAAAAAAATATATTTATTTATTTATTTTATTTTAATGGGACATTATTCCTGCCCCTAAATGTTTCATATCACTGATGTGGAGAATATTTCACCCATACTGTTTACTTTCATCTCAGGCCATCTATGTTAATATATTTTTCAGAAATCCAAGATCTGGATATCTTGACTCTGGAGATAAATGGCATAGTATTGATTGTATATGGGTTCCACTGAACTTCAAACTAGACAATTGTTGGTTTATTTTTCAAATAAATCACAGCACACCATACATTACTTTTATTTGTCGAAGTTCTCTACGAGTTTAAGTGCTGTTTGTAGCAAACAGATATCCCAACATCATAACAATGGCTAAGAACACTTTGTTCTTTCTTTACTTTTGAAACCAGTGATTTACAGTGGAACAATATATTTGCTAACAATGTAGGATTTAGCAGAACCCATGGCTCTAGAACTTACTTGAAAAAGAATTAGTCAGGGATTGCTCTAACCATAATATACTGCTGTGTTAGGACAAACTTTCAAATCTGTAGTAATGAACCAGACCTTCAAAGACTTTTTTTTCCTCAAAGGTAAATCCAAAAACCATCAGACAGTAGCAGTTTTTATTCCTTTCCAAGCTAAGAGTATCTATGCTCAACTCCCTCTCCCCCCCAATTTATTTGTGTATAATAAATTCTGAAACACACCTACCAAAAAAATTAATTCTTTAGTGATCTTACCTCATAATTTGAAACCTTATTAAATTCTACAGTTATCCAACAAATCATTTAGGTACTTATTTTGACCTATGTAATTACTGCATTAAATCAGCTTTGTTTCTGCTCTGTTCTTTTATATTTCATCCCCATTCGTATTGGAATACAGACAATTTATACTCCTCCTCTTACCTTGTGTATCAAAACATGATGTTGCTGTTTGTGAAATATGCCAGATGGACCAAACCAGAGATACAGTTCTTGCTTTATTACAAAATAAATATAGCAAAAGTTTCAGTCAGTCTGACCCAGTGTAGAGAGATTACAATGTAGGGCATTTAAGACCATTATACTGGCCTAGGTCTTTCTCAGTGAAACCAAAACAGTGGGGTTTTTTGTGTAGCACCATAAAAAGTCTATTACAGATAATTTTTTCTAGAATAAACCAAGATACCTCTTGATAAAGTAGTATATTAACAAGTGTTAACTCTACTAGATTTCTCTCAATCATAATTTTTACAAAATGCAGCCAGAGACTGCCTTTTTTATATTCACTGCAAATGCTGATGCTTTCTATTTGAAGTAAAATTTCAGAGCAGCCTCTGCCATTTTTTTCCTACTTAGATTTCCACTGCTAAAGTACTGTGCAAATTTATGGTAAAATTTGTTAATGTTTCCAAAACTAGATTTTTCACTTTACAGAAGCACGATATTCTTCATCCAGTGACTGACTGATTTCTCCAGCTTTATTCATGAGCTGGAAAAGACTACAGTTTTCCCTCCAAAGAGTCCTTTTTTCACTTTTAAAAGTAGCGATTATTTTGTAAAAAGAGCTGTCACTGACAAATATAAGATGACCCACAAATATTAGAGGAATATTTGTAGGGTATCTTGTAGAGTATCACAACTACAACTATTAAAGTGAAAGCAAAACCTATAGGAGGGAGTATGTCCCTCACTGTGTTTGAGGTGCTCTCCTATCACTCCTGGCTGCTCGCTAGCTTTATCAATACAAGAGATGTGTCCAGAAACGGATGTAAACCTGGTTGAATACTTCTACTCGCTGTAAGGTTGCTAGAAATACGTACCACTACCACTAAAGTAAAAAAAAAAATCAGAAAATATTTTTCTTGTGTTTATTATTTTTCCTATTCTTTAATTTATTTTTTAAGTTTTTAAGGGGAGGGAGCTGCTTTTGCACTGCATTCCTTATAGAAGGCTTAATTGAAGATAAAACTGCATGTGGGATGCTAAAGGCTGACTTGCCTTGATATTTTTTAGGTGGGCAAAGGTTGAATAATTCTGCTGAGGATTAAACATTGAAACTGCAAGTAAGCAAAGAAGGAAATGGCATGGCCAGATTGCTTGGAGAATTGCATCACTGTTTCCATGGTTTATGCTTTTTTATCATGAAAAGGCATGGTAACTCCTTCTGGGTATGAAATAATAATCTGTTACAACATGCAATATGGAGTGGTTCGAGTTAGCTTAAGAAATGAAATATAAGACAGTGCTGTGTACTTAATGATGAACTTGTGGTGGTAAGGATGTATTTTTTTTAGATCTCTGGTGTTTTGCAATGTGTAATAAGAAAAATCAATAATACTAATGAAATCCTGTGCTATTTTACATGTTTACATAGTCCTGTGTACATAAATAACAGAACGGCATAATTTTCTTGTTTGCCTGTTGGCCATCTGAGCAGTACTTAAACTATTGCATTCTGATATATTACAAACTGTCCAGAAGAATAGAGAAACCATATTTGCAATGGTTTCTGAGGCAACATAACTAATTTTTAAAGATAAACTTAGCCATTTGTTGTCTGCCTGTCTACCTGCTATGTTCAGTGCATTTCAACACATTACCTCATTTCTTGAAAAGTGCATACAAGCCCCATGTTACAAGGAATTATAACCAGATTGCCACCCAGAAAGCCACCCTGCAAACACCTTCTGTTCTTACCTTTATTTTAAATATACTACAAAGGAATAACAAATATCAACAAGTTACTCCATCTGAGTAAGTAAAAAAAAAAAACCATTAAATTTAACTTATTATATTTTTTAAAAAATTGTGAGAGTTATTTTATTTTAACCCAAAAAATTAGTTTCAAAATAGAATTATTTTGCCTTTTATAAGTAATTTTAAAAATAAATCATGAGAAGTGTGCAAAGTGAAAGAAATCTAACTAGATTTGTCATTGATTGAAAACACTAATTTTTAGAATATGTTTTATAAAATATGCCTTTAATACTTTGCTCTATCATAAACTCAAACAACCTGAAATACTATTAATTTTTTAGAGGAGACTTGGCATTTTACCTCCCTGATAATGTTCATTTCATTAGGTCAAACAGGAACAGGAATGATTGCAGTCTTTCAGAACTAAGTTGCTGAATGAAGGAGATTGCATGCTTCTTGAGAGACAGAAATAACTCTGAAAATATACTTCAGCAAGAAAGTAATACACTGTGCAGTTTCAGAATCAATGAAAAAAAAAAACTTTAATGGGACTAGTAAAAGAAAAAGAATGGAAATTTCTTTTTTTGCACTAGTTAAGACTGAAGGAGATTTGAAATAAAATGAATTCCTACACCAGCTTGACAAGATTCCTCCTAGCATATAAACATCTATAGAATGAAATCCTAGGTATTTTCCTAGGAAGGTGCAGCAGAAGTAGGAAACATGAAAAAGAATGGAAGGGATGACAGGAAAGTAGATTTGATTTCCTCTTCTCGGCAAAGGCATAAAATAGGGGAGATAAGATAGAAATCCTTAAAATGAATAATATGAAGAAAGTAAATAAAAGGTTTATTTCCATATTGCAAGACATTGAAATTATTCAGTATATCCTATGGTTTAAAAAAAAAAAATAAAGTTAGTGGTTTTCTTTGTTTCTGCCTTAAAAACTCATTGCTGTGTGCTCTTTGGAGTCCCAAAGTACAAACAGACACAAAGAAGGCTTAGACAAAGCTATGGAAGACAGGAATATTAATCACTACAAAAGAGAGCAATATAGATGCTATCCCAATTAAGGAAGTTCTAATCACTGATTAATGGAATATATCCAAGCAAATATGATACTTTATATGAGCGCGGTTTTTTCATCTGTTCAGATATTTTGTCTTCACTAGTTTAAGAATACAGAATAGGACATTGATCTGTAATGGAAATTTGTCTGATAAAGGGTACCGGTTCCAAATTTAATGTTCCTTCTAATATATTTTCTTGAGAGATGAGCATGCCACAAGAGTATTTGGGAAATTCCCTGAATACAAACCTACTGCTTATGAGAAAAACAGTTATCTATCTCCATGAATAATTAAATTTTTTTCTTTTAAACTAATAATGTATGCTTCAAATATCCAAGGATTTGTTTATTCAATGAGAATTGAAATTCCTGAGCAATGTACAGACAGTAACTAAGCATGGAGGCAGGGTTTCTTTTCACTGTCTTCTCAGGCTCTTAGCTGAGAATCAGTACATTTAGGAGATCTCTTCTAGCCATCACATCAGAAAGCAAATTTTCTTGTATCGCTCTTTTCCTGTAGCAGATGCTGATAGCACTTTGTAGGGATCTCTGGTATACAAAGCTAAGGCATGTTGAAAGTGAAGAAAACAAATAGTCTTTCCTAATGAAAAAAAGGTGGTCAGGTAATCTTCTGAAGAAAGAATTTGAAGCCTTTTTCTCTGAAGGACAGTCCTTGTGTGCAAATTCTTCAGTACTGAGGATATATAGTAATGAGTAAGAAAAAAACTGAGGGGAGGGGATTACTTGTGTTTCAACCTTTCTTTGTAGACAACCAGGCTATTCAATGCATGTATCTATTAGAAAAAGCTGTAGCTGAAATTTTCTGCTCTCTTTTGTCATTTGAGATAAAGAGAATTGGCATATACCCCTTTTGTAGATGAAGGGTTTCACTTGTGTGTCTTCTCCCTCAGATTTTAATTTTTTCCATCTGTAGAGCTCTACTAATATTGCAATTATGACCAACAGCAGAGACACCTGCATATGCTCCTGTGGGTTTTAAGTGTTGAAGGTTCTGATTTTTCTTGCACGTCAAAGAGCTGTTCATAAAGCTATTAAAATGTGGCCAGGCCATCACCTGTTAGTTGTTGCTTAGGTTTGAAGGAAACATGCTCCCTCAAGAAGTAAAACAGAATAAAAGACTTATGCTTCTGTATCTGCATGTGATTTTTAAACTATGCCAAATTTATACTTAACAGTTGTGCCAGGCAGACTCTATTTACAGTATTCCTCTAGCTAGCAAGACGTTGATATTCTCTGACAAAGAGTGTTTCCAGAAGAAAACCTGATATTGTGATGCCTCATTCCAATGCATCAGTCATATGTTATTATGGTTGAGAAAATCGATTAAATACAAGAGCTCAAATGATAAAAAATTGCCGATTTTTTTCATTATTTGAAGAAATTTGCAGAAGAGTAGTATCAAAGTAAGCATGGTAAAAGGAACTGATACATACCATTTAGAACATATGAGTTGGAATGTTATATGATGTGGCTAATCACGACCATAAGCTAAGATTTTTCTGCCACAAGAAAAAGAAATGGATACACTGTTTCTACAAGTCTGATCCTTTCTAGTCCTAACAACTGGTTAAATTAAAAGAAATCACTAAAATTTATGCTATGATAAAGTGATGAAGAGAGGGAGCTTAATCATTGTAATCAAGTCTTGGATTTGATTGCATTTGGCTCCCTGTGTTTATCAAAGATATTCTTCTAGTGGTCTTTCTCTACACAAAGACTATTTTTTGCTAAGTCCTTGCTACTCTTATGAAAATCTAAAGAAATATATCAGTTCACTAATGTAGATTAGGCTATATGCAAATGTGATTGGATAAAAACATGAAAATACTAAAGTTTGAAAGGAAGAAATAGAAAGATCACGTAATAAGAGAAAACTGTATCTGAAAAGCCACAAACAGATTCATCATGACAACAGATTTTAGTTGTGTACTTATATTAAGAATTATTGAGAACTTAAATCTATGGAGTGAGACACTTTCAAAACTTAATTAGGATCTCAAGTTGAATGAGTCTGGGCACCAAAATCATCATTCAGACCTCTATTTTAATATGTGCACCTTGGACCCTTCATGGAAACACAGAATGAATATTTACAATCCTGCACTTTATCTATAATTGTGACAAATCTGGAATTCTTTATAAAAAAGTGAAACTTAATATCCTTTTTCTTAGTTTTACAAGTGTGGACATACCTTCTCCTCTAGTATACTGGGCTAACTTTTATTCATGTACCAAAGGACAAAATATACCTCTTACCATTTTCTTACCACACTGTTAATGCATTTTTAGTTTTTATTAACCATAGACTTCATAATGTAAAGAAAATTTTTCTTCTCTTATTTATATTCCAATACAGTTGTTCAGATTCAATCAAGAACTGTGTTTTGATCCAGAGATAAGAACATCACTGGATGTTTTTACCCTGGATTCCAACTCAAAATATTCTATGATTCTGTGATTCTGTGATTGAACTTTTGAACGACGTTTAAAAAGGGGGGCATAGAATCACTTCAACTTGAAGACAACCATACTGAAATACACCTCACCATAAGGGTAGAAAAATTTTGAGAGCTATAAAAATTATTCAGGGAGGTCAGAAGCTAGGAAGACAGTTCTGTAACAATGTCAGGATGGCTGAGAATTGCCTGCAGTATCCAGGCAGAGATTGGTAAAGAAAGGATAGCTTTCTGAAAGGCTGTGTATCAGTTTAGTCACCTAAGACAGACTAAGTGGAGTAAGATGGGGAGTAAAAGAAATTCTTAGGATGCAGAAGGAAGTCAGCAGGGCTGAACCATGGAGAATAACCAGAAGAATGCTATGACATAAAGTTAGGAAGAGATATGCAGAGACGAAATATATGGGTAGAGGTATCTTATGCACAGATGTGAGGAGACGTATCTTAGTGAATTATTCGTAAGAAGAAAAAGTATTACATTTGAAATGGGGAAATTGATCCATTATCAGACCCATGGATGGTGGAATACTTCATGAGGTGGGACTGTGTTTGGGCATACACGTAAGTTATTTGTCTTGTAAGAAAATGTTTATTTAGTATTATGTGACTATTGTATTATATCAGTGTTCTACATAACAGTTATTCTAAGTACGTGCAGTTTGCAAGGTTGTTCTTTTAGTACTACAAAATATATTATTCATTTATCATTAGTTGTAAAAATGCAATATGGTCTCTGTTTCCTTATGGAGTTTCGATAACCTACAATGGATTCCACAAGTAATTGAAAAATAGTTCAGCTAATCATTAGCAGGAAAATGGTTAGCTCAGCTAAGATTGTAACCATTTGAATCTATGAATTTGAATTTAGGGAAATGGGAAGGATGCAGCTAGAAACTGAAAAAAAAAAAAGCTCCATTTTCTGAGAATTTAATGCAAGTACATTTATTGATAGGGAATTATGGTGTGCAAAACATCCTCCAGTTAAACTGTGCAATAAACTGAGAGAAAATATTATGTCTAAGTTCACTTTTGAAAATTTACTCTCATGATGAGTAAAATGGAGACTTCTAGTAACTGAGTAATTTTTGCTTATGCATATTTTGTGCATTTCTATGATAATGGTTTTATTTATTTATGAATCATCCATGGTTTATGGAAATGTTGCTAAAATACAACCAAATAAAGTTTTTTCTTAGCACTTATTCCAATCTTTGGAAATAACCTGGCTATATTTTATAAAACTGGGAAATTAAATTAATTTTAGTCCAGTGGATATGTCATTTTATAAATGTAGCTTATGCAATTTTTCTTCCTTGCCACAGAGTGACTGAGTATCCTGTAATGCCACTAAACTGTCCTGTGTCTCATAACAGAAAATTAATTTTTTAACAGCTTTAAACTTATTTGCACTGTAATTATTCAACTGTGAAGTGACTCACAAAATTACTTCAATTTAGCAGTCCTCCTGTCTGACAGAGAAATGTCAGTAGACGCACAAAGTGTGCAAGGTTAATCCACTTTGATATGTGAATGAGAATTCTCCCTTTATCCTCAGTGATGTAGTTAAAAAGAAAAAGCATATAATTTCAACAGCTATATTTAGATATTGCAGTTGTAATATATGCATCAAATCATTAATAACTAAAATAACTTGCTTCAAACTCTGTGAGAACATCTTTACAAAGGTGCCCTTTGATTTATAATAGATACATTTATTTTCTACAACTACATCTAAAATATAGGTAAAGTTATTCCCAATATGAGTAAAACACTATGGTGTGCTATCTCCTTATTGGGGGAGGAGGGTCACTAAAGTGTTATTTCTGACTGTTTCTGAGGTGTGGTCTCATAAGGCAAATATATGCAGGAAAAAAAAAGTTAGCTGACAGTTTCTTAAACCACTGACTTGCTAAGAGAGGACAGGGTGATCATAACCTTTTGCTTAGGGTCTCTTCCTAAACAACTGTTACAGGTAACTAACAGAGATGAGTTTCTTGTGTAACTTAGTATGTCAGCTGTTAAAAGTCCTTACCTCTTTTTCCATATGTGACTTTAGGTGGGCAGCTTCTAAAAAGAAATGTGATAAAAATTAAGTGTTTCCCATCTTGGTATATTCATTCCTTGGAATCTTTGTCAGAAGTTGTATTGGATTTCTAGCTTATTTTCAAACTCAGTGAATATCTCCATTTTTAAGAGAAAAAATTGTAATAATCCATTTTGTAAAAATTTATTACTTTTTATAAACAGTGATCCAAAAATCATACACTCAGCTAGTGATATTACTGTGGCAGCAAGCTTCAATTATGGGATTTTTTTAAAGATGTCTTATTTACGAATGCTGTTTAGATGCAACTTGTGTTAAGTGGCAGTTCAGAATGGATGAGCCGTCTTCTTAACATGGACTTCCAATACAGTGATTAATATATTTTTATGTTATTTATAGCATTAAGCTGTGAGATACTGGATCCAAATCTCATGGAATTATTGATATGGGTCAGAACCAACTCACGGTGAGTGTACGTGTGTGTGTGGAGAAGGACCGGTCCCAGACCTGCAGGTACATGGTAAAGCCTGCACATAAGGGCTGCTGAGAGCACGGGGCAGAGCCAGAAGGCCTGGAGCCAAACACGGCATCACTGAAGGAGGTGCAGTTGGGCTGTCAGTCAAAGCAGACCTGCTTGGTACTGCTACAGTGACTGGCTACACTACCTCTCATTCTGGCCTGAAGGCACTGATGGGATATCCTGCCCGGGAGGGAAAACTGAACTCTATAAATACACGAGACTCCACATAAGTTTCTTTTCTCTTCACCCTCTCTAGCTGGCATCACGTGAATCATGAGGTCTTGTTGGTAACTTTCCTCTCTCTCTCCTTCTCTCTCCTTCTCTCTTTCTTTACCCTTTTAATCTGTTTTCTTCTTTTACTCTTTTCCTTCACTTGTGGGTAACTTAAAACCAATGAATTGTGTTTCACTAAAGCTGGTATATTGATTATTTGTAGATAGTGTTTTCTGTGGAAATGCTTTTTTTCTGATTGTATTTTACTCCTGTAAAACCTTTTGCCTAAGTATCTTATTTTTCTCACTAAATTTAAAGAATTTCTCTTAGAGTGTGTGACTCTTTCTCAGGGACCTAGTTAGAGGTTATAACGAACCAAAAGGATTTTAAATAAAATGTAATCACTCTGGGCAGTTTATGGCTTAGAATCCAGAGTGTAACATAAGCTTATATATTCAATAAGAGTTCTGTAAACAAGGAGCTAAAAAGAATATATCATGCTGTGGTAATAATATTTTTTCCTTCCTGAAGGTCTACCAGGTATACTGTAAGATGCCTTTGAAAAGTGCCTTCTCCTCTGGAAGATACTCTACAAACAATTCTAGTTTTGATCAGCTGTTGTCTGGCTGGTACAAGATAATGGCTTGCGTATCTGTGCACTGGGGTTTGCCTAAGGATGCATTTCCTATTTGGGTTGAACAGTTGCACATAAGCTTCAGGACTGGTTTTGGTGAACCAGTTATATACTGACTTTCCAGATTCTTTATAGCTTCAGATGTCATTTGAAACTTGGTAGAGTTAATAACCATTGAGGGGTGGTTTCCATGTTCCTTGCTAATTATCTAGAGTCACCAAAGACTGGAATTTATTTATTTAGCTGGAACCAATTAACCTCTGTTGTCATAAAAAAGCATACAATTCACCTTTGGAGAAGGTATGTTCCTTTGGGGCACATACAACGTATGAAATCCTACCATTTCTTAAAGAATCCTGGTAAAAGCTCCAAGATACATTATTGATGAACCCAAAGGAGAATGCAGTTAAAGGCAGAAATTCCTATAAAACAGTGTATTACGTGGGATGATACAAGAAGCCAGAGTAATGTGATGGACTTTGATTGTCCTGAAGCAGACTTGGTTGTGAAAGACAGATCTTCATAACTTTTTTTCTTGCTAATTTTTTGAGACATGATTATAGTACAGAGCAAACCAGCCTAGTTCTTGTGCTTTGCCACTGTGTTGCTGAAGGGAATGTTTCCTTGAATCCTTGGTTGCATTTCCTAGCACCTTTTAATGGTATTTCTTTGTGATTTGTGAAGATTTTCTATCAGTACTATAACTTTCTGCTTTGTTCAGCAGTGCTAGTTTCCAGGTACTCTCAAGTTACTGATGATCTGAGCATTATTCATTCATCAGTGCTTGATTTATTTATTCAATAATATAGACATATGACAAGGTAGCAGTTCAAGACCTTTTTCATTTATGTTAATTATTATTATCACTTAAATAAACTTCTTTATTTGTTCTTCATCATTTAGCTCATGTTCCCAAAATCCAGATAACAGGGTCTAAAGACAGTGTTTCTCTGGTTGTTTTGAGCAGCAATTAAGAGAAACCAGCCTACCAGTCAGAAGTCCTGGGAAACAACATGGATGGAAGGGCAGATATAGTATGCAGTCCTCTGTCCTGAGGTATTTTTCTCACAATAATGTCCACCATATCAAGTAGAAAACCTACAATAATATTAGTTATCCATTAGCATAACCTCTTCGATAAATAAGGTAGGCTTTTAAGAGAAACGTGGTTTGTCCAAAGGATTAATTATGGAGTGCACTGAAATGCCCTTTACGATGACATCTGTTTGCTGATACATTTTTTTTATCTTCCAAGTGGGCAATGTGTCAACCTAATTGTCATTTAGGCAAGGAAGAAACTACTTCCACGTTAATCTAAGAATTATTTCATACATTAGTTTGTGGAGGCTGACTGCACTGTCCCTCAATTACCCTTAGATAGTTTGATGATACTGTGTGTTTCAAACCTGCAATTAGTAACTTTATATGCTTAAAAGCATAAAAAAATTCACATAATTGAGTAAGGAAGAGCTCAACAGTGAATTTCTTAAGAAACCAATACTGTGGCCTCCATCTTGGAAGAAAAACTGGAATATGGAAAGGTTACCATACTTAAAAAAAATAATTATTTAAATCAAGTTTAGTGGATTGAGAGCAGCCCTACGGAGAAGGACTTGGGGGTGTTGGTTGACAAAAGGCTCAACAGGATTCAGCAATGTGTACCTACAGCCCAGAAAACCAACCGTGTTTTGGGCTGCATCAAAAGAAGTGTAGACAGCAGAACAAGGAAGGTGATTCTCCCACTCATCTCCACTCTTATGAGACCTCACCTGGAGTGCTGTGTCTGCCTTCAGGGCCCCCAACATAAGAAAATCATGGACCTGCTGAAGCAAGTCCAGAGGGGAGGGCCACAAAGATGATGCAAGGGCTGGAGCACATCTATAAAGACAGGCTGAGAGACTTGGAATGGTTCAGCCTGGAAAAGAGAAGGCTCTGTAAGACCTTAGAGTAGCCTTCCAGTACCTAAATGGGGTCTAGAAGAAATCTGAAGAGGGACTTTCTACAAGGATATGAAATGATAGGACAAGAGGTAATGGCTTTAAACTGCAAGAGCATATGTTTAGATTAGACATTAGGAAGAAATTTTTTTACTATGAGGGTGGTGAGGCACTGT
The DNA here is from genome assembly GCA_013396775.1 of Cephalopterus ornatus. Classification (NCBI taxonomy): domain Eukaryota; kingdom Metazoa; phylum Chordata; class Aves; order Passeriformes; family Cotingidae; genus Cephalopterus; species Cephalopterus ornatus. Next base: position 59,695 of record VZRE01012419.1, on the reverse strand, counting down.
AACAGGTTATCCAGAGAAGATGTTGATGCTCTATCCTTGGAAGTGTTCAAGGCCAGTGCTCAAGAGTTTGAGCAACCTAGTCTAGTGAAAGGTGTATATGCCCATGGCAGGGGGGTTGTAACTAGATGATCTTTAAAGTTCCTTCCAACCCAAACCATTCTATGACTCTATGATTCTAAGTTAGCTGTGCTAATGGCCTTGTATGTCCCAGGTATGGCCACCTACATTGAAAATTTTCCATAAATTTTCCTGTCTCAAACTAAAACCTAGACTCACACTAAAAGACAGGACAATAAAAGCCATTGTCTAGAAGGATATAAGCAGAGATTGCAACCTCTGGATATCTAGCCCGAGACAAAGGGAAGGATCAGGTTCTGATTTTCTTGTTGATCAAGTCAAAGTCAACAAGTAAATCTGATAGAAAACTCTGCATTTAGCAGCATAAATCTATCTTTATATTTTCTGAACTTCAAGGCAGATAAACACTACTCTAACAACGATGTTACATAGTTATGCTTTCCTTAATTCACAAGCACTGGTATTCTCTTTTCTGATTATGATTTCTTGATATGTTAAGTAGGTCAGAGAAGGAGAGGAAGAGCAGCAGGCATATTCATGAAAATTGTGGCTTGCCTAGGTAAAGAGACCTAGTATCTAGATGGTGCTCGTTGGAGAGGATCATGTGCAAGTTAGGTGCATACCATGAATTTTCCAGTTAATCATGCCTGTTGCATAGTGTAACTTGTAGTTTTCCAGTTAGTTTGAGATCTCAAAATAATCACAGAATCATAAAAACACTAATGTTTGAAAAAACCTTTAAGATCATCCAGTCCAGCCATTAACCCAGGTTGATAAAGGTTGATAAACCTTTCAGTGAGGAAATTTTCCCTAATTTCCAAACTAAATCTCCCCTGGTGAAACTTGAGGCCTTTTCCTCTCGTCCTGTGATTTGTTACCTGGAAGAAGAGACTGACTTCCACCTGGCTACAACCTCCTCTCAGGCATTTGTAGAGAGTGATAAGGTCACCGCTGAACCTCCTTTTCTCCAGGCTAAACAACCCCAGCTCCCTCAGCTGCTCCTCACAGGACTTACCCTCTAGACTCTTCACCAGCTCTCTTGCCCATCTATGGACTCACTCTAACACTGCAATGTCTTTCTTGTAGTTTCGGGCCCAGAACTGGGTGCAGTACTTGAGGTGTTGCCTAACCAGTGCTGAGTACAGGAAATTTTAAATTTTGATAATTTGAACATCATGATTTTTATCATATTTGATGGTGTTGTACTTCTACTAAAAAGGAATAATCTGAAAGAAGTCAGAACTAAAACTTAATTCAAAAAATGAACCATAAATGTGTCTATGAACAAAATCAAAGCATGTTTTTTTTTTTTTTAATATGTGCTTAACTTGAGGTGGTTCCCTTAAGTATTAACAGAATTTTTATGATTGGTTTTTAAACACTTGTTTTATGTATATATATATATACGTGCATCTAATGAATTATGACATGCACCTAAGAATTATTTTATTTATAAATATACTATTGCATAGACTTTAGTATACATGTTGTAAAATCAAATTAAAATCTTTATTCTTAACATTAATGAACTGATGGTGGACTTTATCTGGTGAAACCCCCTCCCTAATGATTGGCTTCTACATTGGTAACACCGAGAAAGCTCAGTGACACATACCTTAGCAAATATGCCATCTAGAGTCAGTCAGCATAAATTTTGCAGATGAGTGTGCCCTCTTGTATTTGCGGTTGTGTTTTCTGAGCTAAGAAAGACATTTCCTATCAATGCAAGTAGACCAGTAAATAATTGTAGGCATATTTTTTATAACTAGGAAGCAGGGAAAAGTTTGCAGCATCTAATCGTAATCTGTGAAAGTCTTTGCTGGAGGATTCAGTAATTGACATTCATATTTTTCTCACAAAATAATTTTAATAGCATTGGGTAATTCCAGGTCTTATACAAAATGTATTTTATGCATGATCAGATCAAGATAATCAAATTTTGTGCTTCTGGGTATAGGCAGACAAATCTAAGAGCTGAAAAATGTACATACCTCTCTCTCCTCTCATGATAGGTATCTCGGAAGATATACTACTGTTACTTGATTTTATTTTGACAATATTGGGGGTGAGGGGGAGATGGAGGGATGGATATTTCCCCCTTTCTGTATTAAGTATTGGCCTAGGATTGTGAGGGAATGATTTCAGATTAGTTAAATTAGTTGTGAGGATATTGTGGCACAAATTATGTTAGCACACGAAGAAGAAAAGGAAAAAGGTACAAATAAAAAGAAGTTTGATTTGGTAAAAACTTTATACAATACAAAGCAAACATAAAGGCATGGTTTCTGAGATTTGATTGTATTTTAAATATTTTAACTACTTTAAAGACATATTGCCTTAAAATTATGTTATCTTTCCTTATGTACAGGTTAAAAATAAGCATCTATGTTTCTTTGCAATAATGGATAAGGAAACTGCCTTCTCCTCAGATTGTCATATTCTCACAGCAGTTGGTGGAATGGTATCAGTAAAAAAGAATTTAATGGTCTCTCAATTAATCTGTGTTCAAATTAATGCAGTGTTGGAGGAAGTAACCAACTTTAAAAGTACCAACTCAAATCCCAGCCTGTTGTTTCTTCCTTTGAGCCCAAAGGTGTTATATGTTACTCCCCCGCTTCTCACAGCTTCAGTGATGTGAAGAAATGTATTTTCATATAGAGAACACCGGATCCCAATTATGTCAGTCAGCTGAGCCAGTATAAAGCCTTGAGTCAGTTGCAAAGAGCAGATAATTACATTAAAGTCATTATCATTACTCCATGAAAATATGATTTGTTCCTATTCTTATCATTGCATTTCTTCTTATACAATATTCCCTGAGATCATTCAGTGGCATCCTCCTTCAGCAAGATAAAGCCAGAGTGGTTGGGGTATCCTAAAGTATTTTAAGACTTTTCCCATAGTATTGTGAAATTCTACTAAAAAGAAAAAAATTTAAATGCTCCAGTTTCTGTAGGTCTTAACTGCTCTAGTTAGAAGTCAGTGCTCCAAGACTTCTGATGTTACTGCAAGTAAGGTGCTGGACGTATGTTTAGGAAATGTAAGTTCATTTCTAGGTTTTTAAATCACTCTTTTAAGCCTTGTCCTCAGATAATGTTGAATTTTTTTTCATTTATATGGTAGAGAATGATTGCTATCCCTAATTCTGGGATTATTCAAACTTTCATGTACTCATGCTGTTCAGACAACACTGGTTAAAGCCACAGAACATTGTATCTGTTAAAACCATAAATGATATGTTGTAGAGAAGATTAAACAGACTTGGAGGGTAGAAGAGTTTAGGCTCCAGCCTAAACTGAAATCAGTTTAGCCTATTGCTTCTAATTCTGACCCTTTTAAAATTTTTGGGCATGTTGAGCTGTCTTCAGAATTAAGCATTTATTGCCTTGTTTTACCTCTTCTGCTTAACAGCCTATGTATCTGACCACAATCATATGCCTTCCGAAATCCATAGTCAATGATAGTTTTTTTTTTTCTGTTTGACATCTGTTTGACATATGGCACCGTTAGAGCTGAAACATCACTGCAGCTATAGTGAATTTATGCATGGGGGGTGAAGAACATGAAGATTATTTTTTGATTACTATGGAGAGACAATGCATACAGTACAAAGTTGAAAAGACAGTGCTATGTAAATAATCGGTTTAAAAGTACTTCTCTTTAGTCTTTTAGTATCGTGTGAACAAGCTTTCTTTAAAACCATGGTGGTATATGCAGGCTCTAAGAAAGTTGCTCAGAATCTAAGTGTCTCTCCTAAAGCAACACGTAAAGAGAGATGGTAGCCACAGCCGGTGGCTAAATGCCAGCTTGAAAATTTTATTTGGCAAATACACTTCACAGTTCATTTCACAACTGCAGACAGACATGCCTCCTGCCTTTACAATCAAAAATCTTCTAGGCTAAGAAAATGGAAATTATTCTATTAAAGACAGAAGAAAACCTTTTTTTTTTAATTATTTTTCAATAATTGTTGGTCTTATTGGTCCAAAAATCTCTACAGACAAATTTTAGAACACCTTTATTCCATACTGGTCTACATTACATAATATGTAAATTACACCGTAACTCCCTTTATTCAGAGTACCTTTTTTTCCCCTTGTTACTTTCTCTCCCTTTCATCCTTTGCTCCGCTTTAATTTTCTTCTTTCTTTCTTTGCTGTAAATGCTTCCTGTTCACAATGCTGTCTATACAAATTGTTTTAACAAACAGGTGAAATGCTATCAAAAGTCTAAATACTTACCGAGGACTTACTATAAGAGAAGTGCTATAGATATTTCAAATCATAATGTTCATAAAGTTAAAATTAAAAGTAGTTAACTTTGAATTCCAAATATTATAAGAATGTTCTTTGCTGTAACTGTATCTTCCTGAAATTATCAAGACATTCATTACACCCAGCAAAACCCAGATCTGTTTGAATTTCCTCTTAAAATTACAGTAGCTCTGAGTTTCAAAGGCATAGCTGTATTTCTACAGCAGTCAGTGGATGCATGAAGTGAAGGGAAAGAACCAGGAACTCTGTATCTGTCATTTACTAGAATTGCCTGTAGAAGAGAGAGGGAGAAATAGAGAACTGACTTTACTTGTTTATGCTGAAATAAATAAATAAATAAAAATGTCTGGAAAGAAAGATTACAGGTGAGCAGCTTAATCAAGAGTGAAGGCAAAACTGTTCTTCAGTATTGGCTTTAGCCCTCTCTAACCTTGGTTCAGCAATGTACGAGCTCTTCGGCTTTTACAGCCTGTGCCAAGGCTGCCAGCCTCAGCTTAGTTCAGTGCTTCCATCTGCTAGCAATTAGTGGGTTTTCCACCTTCCTCTATGTGGTACTTTTCATCTGAGTTTTGCTAGAGTGTAGCCTGCTTTTATTCTCTTTTGTGCACTGACTGAGGAGAAAAATGAGTCAGTTTTATTTATTTATTTTTATTAAAAGGTAATAGAATTAAAAATGGGCCAAAAGAAACCCCAAACCTTTTTCTCCTGTTATGAAGTGGAAATGATCTGTGTCCTGCTCTCTATCTAGTCCCTATATTAAGGTTGAATGAATGTCTGCATTCAATTCAGTCCTTCTGAACTTCACTCCTGGGAGGTTAGATCCCTCTCTAATAGAGCGAGATTTTATTTTTTCTTAATACACATGAGGAAAAAATAATGGTACAGAATAGGCTGCTGTGAAAACTAAATAATCCGGTTTCATGAGGAGAAATCCTGAAATAGTTTTTGCTCAATCGGGCAGTCCCACTGCACTGAATTTCTGTTGTGCCACAGTGTGTATTACCAAAAGGTTTAGTGGTTTCCTTTGAACAAATAGTAAACCCTCCATGGGTTTCACCACTCTCATTCTTTTACCAAAAAAAAAGCCCAAATCTTCTTCCTCTTTCCATCACAGAATACTTTTGGGGGAAGAAGATGACCCTGCAATTATAATACACTGCAGATTTTGTTAATGAAAGAACCAATTCCTACCACCATGGCACCTTTAAAACCTTAATAATTTACAGGAATAATTTTCTGTTAGCCATGCTACTGATCCTGTTTGCATTTAAAGTTATGGCTCGTTATGTTTAGCATCTGCTTTATGCACACTGTTTTCTCATTATTAATAAATCAATAAACCCATTAGGGGCAGTGACTTTGCATAGGCTTGCAGTAGAAAAATTGAAGATTATGTTAGTTAACTGATGGTGTATCAAGTAACTGTTTTGCTGCTACAGGTCTATCCAGAAAAGAGAATGCTCACAGTGTCAGGATGTGAAAAACAAGGCATCCCACAGAATGGAGGAAGAGTTTGGCATCTCTCTGAATTAGACTTCCAGACTATCTGTGGGCTTAAAATAAATATGGTTAGGGATATGGATCTTGGGCTGGTTAACTTTATTCTAAGTCCATGTTACTTTCAGCATGTGAATGGATGAGAGTCCCATTTATACAGAGGACAGTGATTCCCCTTTTGTTGCTGTCATGTTCTCAGGATTATTCTGGCTTCTGTAAGTGGTAGAGAGCTGGAGCAATAATAATAAGAAGAATTTTTGTGCGTGACATTTCCAGAGATAGAAAGTTACGCCAAAATTAAGTTTGTGGGTTGTTTCTTCCTCCTTACCTCCCACCCCACAGAGAACATTTTTATTTTCTTTTTTTCCCCTGAAACCCATTTACAATATCAAAGAAACACACTTGGGGACATTTGTAATGTTCATAAAATTAAATTGTTTGAAATCCACAAATGAAAATACTTCAAGCAGTCCATTAAAAAATCCTTGTACTTGAACTGAGCACAAATGAACAAAACTCCTAAGAGTTTTCTGTATGGTTCCTGTCACTTTTTCCCTCTTCTCAGATGACATTGTGCTTCATTGTAGTCAAGAAAATCTAAGCAACTTGTGACCTTGGGTGGTTCTTGTGGTTGTGAATTATGAAAACAACTACATCTGCCTTGGAGAGTTCCACATTGCCTGGAGTTTCAGTTGTAAATTTAGCAGAATAACAGAGAAATTGAGAGTCAAGGAGGGAAGAACACTTATGGGAAGAAATGAGGCTGTGAATGGGGTTCTGAGTGTTAATTTTTTTCTCTAGAACGAACTAATACATTTAATAACTTGTGAAAGCTTATCCTGAAGCCAAATTTTTATAGATTTTTCTTCACATAAAATATAATGTATTTTGCTGTTCTTGACAGAATGGGCAAGAAAGTGAGATGCCTAATTTCTTTCTGCTCTTCCTATTCTCTCTTTCATGTGTAAACCAGAAAATAAGTCTTTTGATGTTGGATTTTCGTCGTCTAGAAATGTTCTTCCCACATTTTTCCTTAGGTTTTAATAGCTACTTCTTAATTCCTGATCTGATAAATTGCATGCTTTTACCTTAGAAAAAGAAAGAAAAAGATAACCCAACAACAACAAAAATCTCAAAACATTATTTCATTTGGAAATAATTTCTCTTTATAATAGTATTTATGTGTTGAGGTACTGGCACAGGCTGCTCAGAGAAGTTGTGGATGCCTCACCCCTGGAAGTGCTGAAGGTTGAATGGGGCTCTGAGCAACCTACTGTAGTAGAAGGTGTCTCTGCCCATGACAGGCGAGCTGGAACTAGATGATCTTTAAGATCCCTTCCAATCTAAACTATCCTGTGATTATCTAAAAATATTTGGCACTTTTTTTTTTTTTAGTTTCAAACAAAAGCAAAACAAAGTAACTGAAAGCAAAGGAAACTTTACCCATGAGATCTGGTTTTGCTAGACTTTTTGATCTTTCATCAATGGCAGTCTGCTACTTTGAAATATGTTAGTATTTTGCATACTCTTTGGATGTCAAATTTTGTGTTCCAGTAAAACAACTTCTCTGAAAACTCCATTTATTGTCATAAATATTTGTGTGACCATGAAAGCCTTCATCTGTAATATCCCTTAATTTTTATGTTTATTTAACTTTCTGCCTTTTAGCATTAACTTTTGTTCAGGAACTTACTTTGGACATATGATAAAAAATTGAACAGAAATGGATATTTGCCTGTTCTGCTCTTTCTGCTTATGCATCTTAAGAATTTGGCTCCAATCTCTCAGGGGGAAAAGATTAAAATTTTTACACATTTTGGCAGAATTTGTGCATTTTTTGAAAAAAATATTTTTAATGTTAATTAAGGTACAGTATCCTCAAGGCTTTGAAGAGTTGCTCAAGGCTTGGACTAAAAGGTTCATTTGTATATTTCTTTAATTAATCAATAACAAAATCTCTCAGAAGCAAGCCTCTAAATATATGTGATTTGTTTCTAAAACAGTTGTATACCATTGTCTTTTGTTCTTAGAATGTGTTCCTGAAATCAAAGCTTTAGTAACTCAATTCAAATAAAATAAATAATGAACCAGAGGAGAAGTAAAACAGTTTGTATTAGAACTACTTTTCAAAATGGGTGGCTAATGTGTGGCCACAAATTTAGCTGGTATGGGATGCTGTTGCTCCCAAAGCTTGGATGGCTGTGTCCAAGTGTTCTGCTGGGATGTGCCTGTAACACATGTTTGATAGAACTAGACCAGAATTCAAATACATCTACCTCAAGTGCTAGTTTGAATTTTAAGCAGTCTAGAACATAACCATTCTTTAGTCCCAGACATTTGCTTTTCATTGCAACTCAAATAGTCATAGTTTCTTAGAGAATCAAAGGAAAATTTAATTATAAACTGGAAATACTTTTAACATCTTTTTGAAAATAAACAAATATTTGTCTGAGTCACAGTAAGAAGTGGGAATCTGCAAAATCTTTCTGGTTTGGGGTTTTTTTTAATTATTATTTATCTTCATGGTTTGATTTTCACTCTCTTCTACCTGTAAACGTTGTACAGCCATATTTTTATCTGATTATGCCTATAAAATCAAGGAAAGTATATATCTCTCTGAGCAATTCTAAGTAGCATGAGAAAAATGTAATGTTTAAAAAATTAATAATAATAGTCATGGGGTTTTTGACCAATATGTCTGATACTGGTTAACACTTTCTTAATTTCTGTGGTCTGAATGATACCCATGAAATATTAATCAGCAACTCTGAGTACTAATGAATTATAATCATCTTTCCCTTAGGATATGCTCATTTATTTTTTCACATTGTCTTTACACTGGCATGAATCAGTGTTTGTTTAGAAAAGAAAACCACGACAGGAACCAACATTTCCAATTATTGAGACAGACAAATTCAAAATTAGTGAGTGCACTTTTCACAATGTTGGCAATTAAATTTTAGAATATCTATGAAAAGAAGTAGTGGATTCAGCATCTTTTCAAATCTTCACAAGCCTGGATACTTTTCTAAAAGTTTAAGTGTTGGGAACAGGTGTGTAAAAACATATTGATTTGTGTAGTAGAAGAGTCCCCAGCAGGTGATTCAGGAATTTCTTCCATCTTTTTCGGCAGAAAATCTCTCTTGTGTTATATCACATGAAGTTCTCATTGCCCCATTTTGTAGCCTAAATGGAATCATTGATGAAATTCTGACAACACTCTAGCCTCCCTGAAGCTGAAGTCATCATATTTATAGAAAAACATTTGTTAAAGATTTGCTATACTGCTATTTAAAATACTACTGCTGTTCCAAATTCACTTTTGTTCCCTACATCACAAGCTCAGCAGGAATTAGAAATTCCCAAGGAAAATAACTCTACAAACTTGCTGAATTTGTAGTCACTAAAATTTTAATAAATAGCATGACCGGAATTTAATTTTCTTCCAAGATTTTGATATATATTATTTATTTCTAAATAAATCAAACCCAAAGTTTTTAAGAGCCAAAACATCTGAAGCATCAATATTTGATGTGAAATAAGACATAGACTAATAGGTTCTGACTCTCTTTGAACAGCAATGCTTATATGCCTCTTGGTCATGTCTGGAAACTTCAATATCTATTGACACTCAAGGATCGAGGCATTTTGACTGAAGCTGAATGAAAACAAGGCCATTATGATTTTATACATGTAACCATTTTAATATATTTATTAAGTAAATGTAGATTTTAGTGATATTCTTAAAAGAAAATTTCCCAGATTTTGTTTGGGCTTTTTCTTCTTTCTTTTTGTAAAGTGTCTTACAGCATAATCTAAATTCAAGATATTTAGTACCTATTTCTTTCCCTTTCCAAGATCATCATTACAATAATACCTTACAGTTTGGAATTCCTAGGCTTTAGTCAGCCAGGCAGAGAAGGTTCTTCTCTCCATTATTTTCATTCCTTGGAACCTGAAAACAATCTACTTAGAGTTGTCCAAATTCATAGTCTTGCTTGGATCTCTGAGGTAATTCCAAATCTTTGAAATCCTCCTAACCTGTTTCTCCTCTTCTTCAGACACCATTTAATTGTCCATTTATTTATAGCACACCTCCTGACAGGCGCTCAGAAGCAGTTGTCTGTCATAAACCATTAGGAGACTCTTGAGAAGATATAGAGATAGGGGTTGTAATAACTCCTCTGTTTTGGTGACAGCAAATTTGGCTCTGACACTGAGCGGCCCGGGCAGACTGTGATTACTAACGTGGCTGTACAGTCACTTCCTCCTGAGAGACGGGGATGGTGGCTGCACAAACACTCCAGCAGTGACACGCAAGGAGACAGAAGCAGTCACTTCACAGCACAGCACACAGAAGAAACAAGCCAGGCAGACAACTTCAGAGCGCTATCTTCTTAAGAGAAGCTGTTGCTCCAAAGCAAAAGGTATGTAAGTGTCAGTACTATTCTGTAAATCACAGAATACCCCTCTTGTGCTCTCCGTGAAATCAGACCATTAATGTTTTGCTCTGACTCCGGCTCAGCTCAACCAAAGGAATTTCTCCTTTAAGTCAAAGCAATAAAGTGTTAGTAATTACTACACTGCAGTTTGACTGCAGAAATAATGAAATAAAATTAATTGTCTCTATTGAAATCATTGTAACAATCAAGAAAAAAAAGTTGATCTTGAAAATTAAAAAAAAAAAAGGCATAACGTTTTCCCCCAGCTGACTACTTCAATAAGGCATTACATTCCATTTTCCCAGTCACTAGATAGTACAGCTGCAGACAGCATAAGGGATACTTAACTGAAATCATAAAACAATAGATCACCACTTCAAAGATATCAGTATTTTTTGTATCACAGTTCAACATATACTCTGGATTTTGTTATACTCGGTCTTGTTTATGGATAAAGAGGAAGCATGCTTAATATACAGTGATAACCAAGAATTGATTATTAGCATAACTGAAATCTTAAAATTCTAATGATTAATAAACTAGATGCAATTGTTACACAGAAATTAAGAATAACAATGCAGTTAATATATATAACTTTTTCTCATGTAATGCTCTCTTATGTTACTGTCAGCTCAGTCCTTCACTAATTCAGCTGAATGTTTGCTACAAGAGAGCAAAGTTGTACTTTTGTAAAAGTTTTTGTAGGCACTGCTTTTCTATCCTTATTATGAAAGAATTATGGTGATATTTGATGATAATAAAAAAGTTGCTTGAGTCAACCTATATAAACTTTTAAAGCCGAGCACGTAGTGACAGCTATCACAAAATATTTATAAAACTACTAGTCATATGGATGTTGATGTCTTTTTTGGCCAAACCTTTAAAATTATGCTTTTGCCTTTTCCTCATTGTCATGGTTTAACCCCAGTCAACAACCATATATAATGCAGCTGCTCGGTCCCTCCCCCACCAACAGAATCAGGGAGAGAATTGGAAGGTAAAAGCCAGAAAACTTGTGGATTGAGATAGAGACTGTTTAATAGGTAAAGCAAAAGCCAGGCATGCAAGCAAAGCGAAACAGGGAATTAATTCTCTGCTTCCCATTGGCAGGCAGTTGTTCAGCCATCGCCAGGAAAGCAGGACCTCTTCATGCATAAAAGACTTGGGAAGACAAATGCCATCACTCCAAACATCTCCTGTTTTCCCCCCAGGTTTATATACTGAGCATGATGTCATATGGTCTGGAATATCCCTTGGATCAGTTGGGGTCACCTATCCCACGTGTGTCTCCTCTCAGCCTCTCATGCACCCCCAACCTGCTCAACAGTCTGGCAGTATGAAAATCAGAAAAGGCCCTGGATCTGTGTAAGCCCTGCACAGCAACAACAAAAACCTCTCTATATTATCAACCCTGTGTTTAGAACAAATGCAAAATACAGCCCCATAATAGCCACTGTGAAAAAAATTAACTCTTCCCCAGTCAAAATCAGCACACTTATAAAGATGATAATCTTGTGTTACTTCAGTCTTGGCAGCCTTGATGCTACTACAACAAAGCTCCTTACTATGACCTCCTTACATACTGATCAGAGAAAAACAATTGATCTCTTCAGAAATATTATTACAGGTAAGTAAATAGAAAGACAGACCTGGGAAGTTCATAACTTAATTAGAAAATATGGGTAAAAATATTTATTTATTTATTCCAACTAAAGTTTTTCCTTCCTCCTTCTATTCCAGGTCAGGCAACTCATTTAATACAAATAAAAATTATCCATGCCTGACCAGCAATATATAAGCTAGACAAATCAATGAATGCATTCAGATAAATCATTATCCTGTGGCGTGAGTTATAGTTCTGAAAAGAAGAAAAGAAGAAATTCCTTTATAGTACCAAATCATTTTGTCAGCTTTTTCTTTTCTCTCTACCCCAGAGGCCCGCATAACGTGCTCACAACTAGCACAAAGATGCTCCTGCAAGATGAACTGTAAACTTCAGTGAAAATGTATAATTCAGCCTGCTTCAGATTTCCATTTCACACTTGCAGTGGGTCAAATTAAAACTTGTTCTAAGCAAGAACCCAGCTGCTAGGGCAGTGTTTTTGATTGAACATCAACATATAACCAGTTTTCCTAAACATAATGTCATATGCAGAATGAGATATTAACAGATCAGGACTCTAATGAGATTCTCTCTTTGCATTCTTATAGAATTTATATGTTGTGGACGTTTCAGACACCTTTTTCTTGAAGAATCCATTAGTCACCTGTGTTACCAGGGGAAAAAATCTGTCTGCATTAAAAAAAAAATCATAATAATAAGATTGTTGTAGGGAATGAAAACTGAATAACATGACAGGTAGTTCGTCTGAGTGAAGCTGTGTCTTAAGGCTTTTCAAGCATAAGTGAATAAATAATTGACTAAAAGTTCAGCAGAAATTTGTCTTTTATGCAAGTTTGTCTACAGCAAAGAGACTTGGTAATATGTCTTTGTTTAAGATCAACTTAAGTTATATAATTCATTCTTCAAGAATAAAGAATCATGAAATGGTTGTCATTACTTTTTGAATAATTGCTTGAAAGTGTAAATGGTCCTTACAGGACACCTGAAAATTTGTTTGTCTGCTGATCTTTCCTGGCTAATTTCTCTCTTTTCTCCTTCAGTGCATATCAAATCTAGTCTGCTTTTCAGTTCTGCTTTTAAATAAAGCAAAAGAATGTGTAAAAACTGTGGCACTTTTCTGTTGCTTGATGAGTCTAATCTCTCTATATACGGTCAAATAAGTTCATTAGAAGTCTGATTCAGAGCACTTGCATTGGTTTCTTCTTAGTTTCCATCAGAGACTTCTTTTCTGAGATATATAAAAATACTGCAACTGAGTTTTTACTCAATTTACATGACCCAGGTAGTTTATAACAAGCAATATAATAACTACTTACCTTACCAACAGGGAGTCTTTAATCATTCGCAATTCCCTGTGTTATCTGCCTTTTCCCCAAAGCATCTTTTGCCTTCTTTGTTCTCTCCTTTTGATTCAATTATTTTGTTGTACTGTGGCTAGAGCAATATAAATAGGTTAAATACTTGTGCCAGGCATTTTTGAGATTGTGAAACTAGTACTCACACAAATTCGAAGCAGAACACCAAACTTTGAGGAAGAGACCAGTGATAAGAAGTTGCAAGTTATTGGGATTTTTCCCTAGCAGCATTGTGAAAAGGTTATCTTCATAGGGTCTGAAGTACTGTGTTATCCAATGGCTGTTTTGTTAGCAATTTATCAGCCAGACTTTACTTGCCTGCTGGCCAGGGTTGCCCAATGCATCATCAGCACCAATGCTGGTTTAGGAATGCCCTCTGCTCAAAGCACCGCCTCTGATCTGCCTGCGAGGGAATGCTGCTACTGAGAATGAAAAAGTTTGGGAAACAAGACTAGTTCTAATGGCTCTGACATTGAACATTTTATAAATAAAGAACACTAAATATAAATTTGATCAATATACAGATATGGAATTACGTTTTTACTTTTCAAATCTGTATCATGTCTGTGGGGCAGACAGCCCATACTAGGGAAATGAAGCCGTGGAAGAAAATATCTGTGGAGTTTCCTTTTTACCTGCACACTTAGAGTGGGATCATTAATTTTTATTTTAAATAGGAATGAAAACAGATTTTGATGTATAGAGTTGTTCCAAAATGTGAAATTCAAAGGTTCTGCTGATGTTTAAAATTGAACAAGGCAGCAAATGTACTACAATTATAATACTTTGCTAAATTAATGAATGTCTTATATATGTGACTGTCTTAAACTACTTCAGCCTAACCTAATACTGCCTGAAAATAACAATATCTTGGGAAATATTATGCTACTTAGGTTAGCTAGTCTGCAGAGTTTTGGTGGTGTGTTTTTGTTTCTTTTAGATGGTTAGGTTTTGGAAGGGTTTTGGTTTTTTGGGGTTTTTGTTTGGGTTTTTTTGGGGGGAATGGGTTGTCTGTTGTGAGGGTTTTTTGTGGGGTTTTTTGTTTGGTTGGTTTGGTTGATTTGTTTTGGTTTTGGATTTTTTTTTTTACTTTTTCACATTCTATTGAACTTAAATAGTGCAGAATAAATTCTCTGAGTACGTATTCTTCACTGGTAAACCTTGAGTCAGAAGTTTCCACTGGAGGTTGTTCATTTCTGCTTGCCTTTTAGTTCAGTGTCCCTCCAGTTGTTAATGACACAGTGATATATGGCAACGTGCCATAGCCAATAACACAATAAAATACTTGTCCTCTGTCTTCTGGCTTTTAATTTCTTCAGAAGGTTGTTTTTTACCTAGATCTTTTCACAGATCCAGCTTACAACCACAAACAGGAATGTGCAATATGCCTTGACATTCAAATGGTTGAGAGATGTTTAGAGCCTTATAATGGCTTTTTCATCAAAGGTGGCATAGTTGGAAACTATTGGCTGCTCAGTTTGATCTCTGTGCTCACAATAATGCTCAATAGAAACATAATGCTGTTAAGAATCTGAATAAATGATTTTCTGACTGTCTCTAGGAGTAATACAGATGCATGTTGTTAGGCATGTAAGGAATTTGATAGGCAAACTGCATTTGTCATTTGCCTTTATCAGATCACTAACATTCTGTCCTCTAATCTACCTCCACTTTGACCACTACAAATGTTTCACAATTCTAAGAAGCTTCAAATGAATATGATTTTTAACTCTAGTAAATAAAAATCAGCATTAAAATTTTGCTTCATCTCCTGTATATGTAAAGTCCGAATTCAAGAATACACTGAACTGAAAAACAGTATTTTTCACAATGATATAAGGATGTCTGGGACAAGATTTAATAAGTTAATCACTGTGACTTTTCAAATAACCAACTTTTACATTTTCTTGTAAAAAAAAAGGTGAAAAAATCAATTCAGGTTTACCTTTTTTTTTCTTTTTTTTCCACAGAAACAAGGACCATTTTTAAGAAGGTGAGTGATTAAATTAACCCAAAAGGAAACACTTGATTTTGGTCCATTCAATACAGGCAAGAAGTAAAGATCTAGACTGTCAGAAAAGGTAGTCACTTCTACTTAGCACTCCAGTTTCTCACTTCAGAAATCTGAGATTTGGCAAATTTTTAGTTGGGTTTATTGATACGGGGAAGTTTAGTTAGCTTTTGTTATTATTTATGGAGGCCCTACAGGGTTTTCTTTGAAAGTGGAGATGAATATGTCATTGAAAGAGATTGAGCAGTAGAAGAGTCTCTTCTGTCCATTTCTTCACAAATTATTTAGAGTATTAATATTCGATGAATAATTTTGGAAGGGATGACATTTTTTAGTGAATTTATCATACTAAAAAACAAAGTTGGTATGCATTTTGACTCAGTTTGCTTGAATTTATGAAAAGATCATCTGACTATAAACTTCAAGCAATACCCTATTTTTTTTCTCCCTGAAGGTTTGTTAGATAATAACAAAAGAAATGGGACAAGTTCCAGTTTCAAAATCAGTAGTGTCTCTTCCTAGAAGTTATGACTGAATGAATTAACAGAGCCTGTTTATAGATATATGAAAATTAGATAGTATTTTCAATGTGTGTATAATTTTCTAAATTTTTTTTCATGGTCATATTTGGTGGAAAGTTACTGTTACATTTTTAGGCTTTTCCACTTCATGTGCTTCATAATGCTTTAGCTGACATTCTGTTTAAATCTTTTATTATACCAGACTCTTTTTATTCTTTAACTAGAGATATACAACTGTTAACTAAGAACATGAGTTCATACTCTTGGAGTCCAAGTGCTTACACTACAGCTTTCCTTCCAAGCTTGTTTGCTTGAACCATCTCTTCTTCCCACTGCTTGAACCATCTCTTCTTCCCACTGCTTCAAACGAGTCTTGTGCATCTTCTGTCTATGCTTATTGCTTTCTTTCTTCTTCATAATTTAATGCTTGCAAGTGCATAAGAGGTATCTGACATCATAAATAATTTGGCAACAAAATACCAAAGGGACTGCATACCTGCTTTTCTGCTTGGCCTTTGAGATTTGCTTTTTTACCTTTTTTTTGTGCTTTTATAGAAGCAATTTCAATCAATTCAAGCAATTGAATCAATTTCAAACCAGCTTCTGACACCAATAGAATCTTCTGTCAGGAGAAAAGACAAACACAGACTAAGAGAAATGTCTGATTACAAATGCTGTAAGGACTATCTAGTGTTTTGCAAGATGTCTATTTTCTTACATCAAAGGTTAAAATGTGTAATTCTATTAAAGGCATGTAAACCTGTAAGGAATGCCAGTCTTTACCTCAAGGAGCTCACTTGACTATAAATAATGAAGAAAGAGAAAGTAAAAAAACTGAAACAATATTATCTCTGTTTTGGAGATAAGGTTTTGCTAAGAGAAAATAGTTTTCTCATTAGTAGATGACAGTAGAAATTACGTAAAAGCTGCGTTTGAATTTTGTGGTCTTCAGACCCAACAGGACCCAGATGTAATCACCTGATGCATTCTTACTGAACTTTAAACTTGAATTCATCTGCCTTGATCATTTCAATATTTCAGGTCTGATTCTCCTTTAACCATTAGCTTTATCACTGACGCACCCCGTGCAAGCTCATTCAGAAGTAAAGCAAGTTAAAGCAAAGTAGCTGCCACACTGTATGTTTGCAACATGCTTCACTTTTCTTGTGTTGATGCTGCTAAGAAAAAATTATTCCAACACCTAAATCTATTATTGGTCAGGCTGATTTCCAATATAAATAAACGTTACATTTCCCTGAAAGGGGAATGGAGGGGAATCGTACTAAAACTGTTCATAATAGGCAAACTAAAAATTATGTGAGATGTCTGATCCTTTTCATATGCTAATTTGGCCTCTGCTTGACAAAAATTTAAAGAGTGCACGGCAATTGTTTCAGTTTAGCAGATGTATAAAGAAGGAATTTAGAAAAAAATCTAAATAAGTTGTTTTATTCTGAGTCTCTTGTACCAAGTTTGGTTTTCCAAAAAGGTGACAGGGCCTTAGTGTTGACAGGGTGTGTTACAGGGTCTTGGACTTGATAAGCTCAAATATTCATTTATATTCCTTAAGATCACCTTTATTCATTTTTTAATTTCTTTTAGTCTCTCGAAAGATGGCACATCATTACAAGTAACTAACATACTCTGATTTCAATTTAGAAAGGAAACACTAGGCCTCGTGCAACCACATTAAGACTTTCACTCCTGATAGGGAAGCTCTGTCATACTTCACCATGTCAGCTTTTCTTGCCAAGTAAGTATTGAGGTGCTGCAGGGCAAGACAATCCAGAAAATTACAAATTTAATTTATATGTGACAGAGAACTAATTTCTCCAGAAATAGTTTTCATGTAACATAACCAATGATTAAGTGGTACTATATGTTTTTGTTTTTGTTTTTTTCATTGGAAAGGCTATAATGAAATGCTCTTTTCAAGAGTGCTGTACAAAGTCTGTTTATCTGTTTTCCTTGTGGCCTTCAAATATGTTTTGACCTGTGTAAACAATTCTGAAGTTCAGGAACTTATTGACTTAAAATAGTGCAATTTTGTAAAACTCAAGTTAAACCCTGAATTCTACAGAAATTACGTAATGTGAGAGTGTGAAAGGGGGACGAAACAGTCATCATGTAGACAAGTTTTGTTGGGTTTGGAAAAGTCTGCTGAGTTTTAGCTTGCTTGTTTGTATATTTAGATTTTTTTATTAAATAGAGAAGCACCTTAATGGTGCCAGCTGAAAGGGAAAACATTTAAGCTTTGGCTCCTATGATTTTGAATATTAATGAAGGTTTCAACACATCATTTCTTCTGGTTTAGATGTGGTTGTTTGCATAGTCTAGATAAATTTCAGATGATCTCCCAGATCTCTAACATTTATCAATGCCTGTCAACAATCCAAATTTTCAACACAATTTTTTTCATTAATATGTTATTTCAATATAAGTTTTATTTCATTTACCTTTTTTCTGCAATCTGAGAAATACCATTTGAAGTTGTGATGAAACATGGGAACTTTTAACAAGCTTAGGCACAACCATTGGGAACAGTTTGTGTCATATTGAGCAATGCTGATCCTTCCAGTGCACTTAGTGATCTAAATAAATATTGACTGTGTCTCTCTTTTTAGGGTAATTACTGAACAATGCAGAAAAATGTATTATCTTACAAACTGCTCAGACCAGATGAACTCTTTTCTACCATCTGATTTTTAGCAGAAAATAATAAACTAAGGAGAAAAACATCAATATGTTCAGTTGTTTAAATTTTGGTTTCATCCTGCTTTCACCTTTGTTCTTGAATGGGAAAAAAGAAATAAAAAGATGGAAGAAAAAGGAAAGCAAAAAGAGAGGAAGAGTTTGCTGAAACTAATAGAAAAATATCATATTTGTAAGTGTTTTTCATAAATATTTTTCACTCTGTCATTAAATGTTTAACCGATCACCTCTTTTTAATCAGTCCTAAATGGAATTAACTTTTTAAAACATGAAGTGAAAATGGACAGGCTCATACTGCTTGAAATTCTCAAATATTCTCATATGTACAAATACCTGTGAAAGACATCTTCATGTGTAGACTGCTATAAATGTAATTGGGACTATTAATTTATAAAGCCTTTCTGAAGCACCAGTGTTTGTTTGATCCATTTATTTTTTAAGTGTTGTAACCTGGGTTTTCATCACAAGGTTGAGTATTTTATTACATTGAGTTCTCAACAGAACAGAATATAGTGAGGTTGAAAAAGAAATGTCCTACTGAATCACATTTGTCAAAAGAAATCTGTTTTGATGATGGAACTGAGTCCATAGCCCTTATTTGTTGTTTAGTTGACTTAATACAGTTTTCATATGGAAGACAGTTTGTACTGAAAAATGCTGATTTGCAAACAAAACAAAAAAAAAATCAAAATACTTGAGGGAATGTGCTGATAGTTTGGTTTTGGGCTTTCTTTGGAGGGTGAGGTTATTTGTTTTGTTTGGAACTTTTGTTTTGTGTTGGTTTGGTTTGGTTTGGGGTAAAGGGAGTTTCTTTTTGAAATTCCCCTGGCTTCTTTTACTATGTATGTCAGCCTGACAAAACTGGTCAACATAATCCCCAGCTCTCTCATCCTCTGCAGCCCCAGAGAGGTAAATGGGCAGACAGTGCTGAGAGCAGGCTTTAGGCCATCCCTAAGCATTGGGATCTGAAGACACTACTCATATCGTATGACTTAGGATTGGGAAATCCAGACCTTAAAGGACTTTCACATACTCTGATACAGAATGTGGAAGACCTACAAATACTAAATTTTTTCAGGTCCATACCGTTGTAAACATTCCTGGAGGTTCTGATGTTTGGTTGGATTTCTGCAGCAGCTGGAAAGCAAACTATGAAATCATCTTCAGTAAAGAATGAACAGCCTATCAAGTCTCAAATGAGTATATTTTAATGATGAAGCTTAAAAAAAATCTCAGTCAAACAATTGTAATTTTTTCTAGCTGTAAACTGAATTCAGATTTTTTTTAATGAATCAGGTTTTTCTTTTAAACTAGATATAGAGCACTATGTGGTCAGATGAAATCAAAGATCTGGGGAAGGGAGACAGTACAAGCAAGAGGTGCGTCCAGGAACAGCAGAGGTGTTCCAAGGCAGTACATACAGTATTGTAAGAGGCCAAAGGTACTAGTAAACACAGGGAAGTATATGTTTTCAGGAGACAGCATGTATTTTTGGGCAGAGTAAGAAAAATGAAGAACAAAATAAAAAAGATTTATTTCAGAAGGGAGATAGATAAATAATGCTCAGAAAAAGCACCTCTAGTTTTTTCCTGTGAAATCCATAGGATATCATTATTTATGGAAATGCATAAAAAATTAATCAAATAAGACACCACTAATGTCTGATAAAAGCCAAAGCACAACCTGTTCAGTTGCCTTGACATTTTGTGATGTGTTCCTTTAAGACTTTGGACTCTCTGTGTGAACTTTGGGAAATGTGTTGAAGTTGCCACTATTATTTGTTGACATTCAAAAACAAAATATCCTGTGTCAATTCTGGATTTGACAGCAACAGACTAGAAACTTTAGTTATCTTAAGAGAAAATTTAGATTTGATATTGTTGATAATATTCTTCTTTGTATTAATAATAGATACTATTACTGCAGAATAAACAAGGAGGAAATGGCTCATCTAGAAAATTAAAAGCTCTTCAAATACAAACATCTAATTTATTAAAAAAGGCAAAAAAAACCCAATCACCAATGTCATAGGACATTTATTTGAGTGATTGGGGGGGGTGTCCTTATGCCTGTTTTATCCTGTCACGTGACAGGAGTTTTTAATGAGTGACACCAATGGACATGTAATATAGTGAGAAATAATATTTGTTTAATCGGCTGTGCACATTTAACCCTTAAGCCATAACAACCTTTTAAAGGAAAACAAAATAGTCTGGTCCTCCTGGTTATTTTCTAACTTCATCCATTTCCTTTAGCAAAAGGAGTTCCTGGGAGTTAGAGGATCCCACAGTTTATTTTACCACAAGTGTTTGCTAAATGGTGACTCATGTCTAACTGTGTGCTACTCTTTCAGGCATTGCTGCAGGGCTATCACCTTGATTTGGCACTCAAAGCCTTTAGCATTAATGTAAAGGAAATAGTTCTCCAACTTTGCAAATTTTGGGCAAGAAGCTGTTTTCCAGGGTATATCTGAACAACATATACATTTCTGTTGTGAATCAGTTCTCCAGTACCGATATTTACTGTGCTTATTAAATCAGCTTTTCATCAGGAGAACAAGCAATCCAACTGAAAACAAAGAGACAAAAAGTAAGTCTTAGAAATTAAAGCCAGTAAAAATCATAACCTTCTCTGCTTAACCTGAAGGCCAATGGAGCTGTGAGGACTGATGAGCATAAACAACACTACACAAACAAGTTACTGGTGCTGCACAAGTGTCTGCTAGAGTTTCAGTGCTAGAGAACATTTTGGAGTGAAAAACTGATCAAACCAGAGGCACCTTCTTCATTTTGTTTAGATTCATTTATTTTAAGTGCTATGTTAGCTAAGAGGGATGACCTATCTTGCTGAACTAGCTGAGAAAGTGCTTAGTGCTAGGCAGAAACACCAAGAAGCAGCTGTGTGTTTAATTTTAATGTGTGTAAGTGTTTAAACAATGTGTTGAAGTGTTTGGGGGTTTTATCTGTTGCTGTATCTAATATGAACAGTTGCAAACATTCAAATTGGTCTGAAGTTTTCTGACAGGAAGAAGATAGAAATACAAGTTTTTCAACAAATTTCAACTGAAATAGGCAACACCTGAAATTTTGGGTAGCAGGTAAGCGTGACAGGGTCTGCTGCTTTGTCCAGTATGAGAATTATCCTTCCTTTCCCCCTCTCAAGCACTAAGGGGAATGTCCAGTGATCTGGTCTCTGTAAGATAACCACAGTTTTTCACTGGTATCATCACTGGCTCAGCTATACTGTAGGGCACATGTCATGGTAACACTACCCACTGTACAGGTAAAGTCTCCCAATGTCTATCTGACAGGTAGAAAGGTTTTGCATACGCGGGGCAAAAGGGTAGGTCTGAACTGTTGTTAGCCTGAATGGATTTCTATTTCCTTTTAAGCATACTGAAGAGGTGTAACTGCATATTGCAAACACAACTTTCAAGAGCAAGTCTTTTTGAAGAGACAAGTAAAATCTTACCTGCAGTGACTTTTTAATCTAAGAGTACTGTTGCTGTTGGTAGTACAGCTGTATCAGTCCTAACAATTCTGGGACCCTTCCTAAGGTGACATTTTCAGCTTGCAAAGTTAAGGGGCAGAGGTCAGAAATCAACCAGCAGAAACAGATAGCTACTTTGACTATCACTGATGGTATTTACTGAGCGGAAGAACCTGTATGGTAACTTTATTATATGAGTTGACATATACCTGCACTTTAAATGGCCTTTATTTCAAACTTACAGAATGGAAGACCACAGGGTTGATGATTCATATAACTACTAAATTCTAAAAGTATGAAATGTTGCTCTTCTGTCATAGATGTAGGATAAAATTAATTGGTATTCCAAATTCCTCTAATGGTGGAAAATACCGTATTTTTAAATGACTAACAACTGGGCTGGCAGACTCTACAAAGAAGTGAAAAACCTGAATGTTTAATGACAGATGAGCTTTGAATTGTTGAGTTTATTTTGAAGGTAGATTTAAAGATGTTTGGAGAGAAATGGTAGAAACTGACTTGACATTTTCTACTTCTTCCCTGTGGAGAGAAACTTTTCAGCCTGGCACTTTCACAAACTCTCATGTAAAAATCTCTTACAAAGCTGCAGTCCTGCGACATTCCTAACTTTTTGACATTGATAAAAGAAAATGCTTTCTTAATTATTTATCCACATGCCAGAAATATGCAGAAAAGAACAGAATTATCATTTCCTGTAGAGTCTTTTTTATGCCAGTGATCAAAAAAAAAAGTATATAATAAATAGAGTTTTTCCATCTGCTGGCACTGCAGTTAGTATGTAGGCAAAGAGAGCACCTACTATGCCTTTACAATAGTTTTTACACATTAGATGTTAGACAGTGATGGGATGCTGCTGCCTTCTTGTCCAGCAACATTGAGGCAATGCATTTTGATTTCATAATGCTTTGAACTTCTTCTTTTCTTATGTCATCAGACATGAGCTGGATATTACAAAATCCAGCTCAATTTCATGATGCATAATATCCTTGAAAACTTAAGAAAAATATGTTAAAGAAAACTTAAGATAAATATGTTAAAGAAAACAGACAAATGTGAATTTTCCAAGTGCTAGTGTTCACCTTCTGTTGCTCTGAGCATAAAACTGCTTTTGCAGACTTTTCCTTTCTCTCTCTCTGCCTTCTTATTCTCATTCTTGCAAGCACACAATATGTTCTTCTCAGGCTAATCTACTTAAAGTGTCATCACATTTATTTTACTCACTGTAGTTGTTTCTGCCTATTATTTGTAACATCAGAGATATGTGACCAGTTTTCAATATATGGAAGTCATCTTTATTAATTTTAAATAAGTCCCTGACAACCCATTTTGGATTTTTCTCCCCTTCAAGCTTTAAAGAAAGGTAAAGGAACAGAAAGACATTGCCATCACACTGCCCAAGGAAAGCTTAAGCTGCAGAGCTGGGTGCAGACTGAGGTGGCTTTTCCAGGTGGCCTGAGGGACATCAGCAGTGCTTGCAGACTCTACACTTGAGCTGCCTGTGCTCCCCCAGCTCTAACCCAAAACAGCTCAGTAACCAGCATCAGACAAACCTCTGTGATGACCTGACTGAGGGAAAGTTGTGAGATTTCTTGGGGGCTGCCTCCCGTTCCCTCTCCTCCACATCAACATTTAGTTCACGCCTGAGCTTCATGGAAGATTTGTTGAGCCTGGCAGTGTCTCTTGCTGGTCCTGACTAAACCTACTGACCTGGCTCCCCAGGCAGACCTTGGACCTGGTTCGTCACTGCAGATTTCTTTAACAACACCTATCTGGTCCTAGCTGGGATGTCTGGACCATTCTCACTTGGCTTGCTCAGGTATTGCAGGTTGGTATCCTTGCTGGTGAAGCAGTTGTCTTGCCCACTCTGCTTGCCATCAGGCTCAGCTCCTCCGAGGAGACATCTGCTTGTGCTGCCCCAGCACCTTACACTGAACCACAAAATCTTAGAATAGTTTTATTGCAAGAAACATTAAAGATCATCTAATTCCAAGCCCCCTGCTGTGTGCAGAGGCACGTTCCACTAGACCAGGTTGCTCAAAGCTTTGCCTCCTGTGACTCAGCTGCTGTGGCTGGATCGCTTGTCCATGAAGATCAAGGCATTAAGCACCTCAGCCTTGTCCATGTCCTGGATAACGAGGTCTCCTGTTTCCTTATGCAGAGGTCCCACATTTTGCCTAGTCTTTCTTTTATCACCAGTGTACCTATAGAAGATTTTTGTGTTGTTCTTGGTGTCCTTGGCCTGATTTAATTCTGTGTGGTTCCTTCAACAGATAATAGGGTGGTTGAAGTCTCTCATGAGGACCAGGTCTTGTGAGTAAGAGGTTGCTCCTATCTGTCTATTAGTCATCATTCATTCATCCTTCCTTGTTTGCCAGTAGCAAACCCCTACTATAATGTCACCTCTCCCTGACATACCTTTATTCCTGACCCATAAACTCTCTGTCAGCTCCTCCTCTATCCCCAGGTGCAGCTCCTTGCACTGCAGCTGGTCATTGACATAGAGAGTGACATTCCCTCGTCTCCCCTGCCTGTCCTTCTTGAAGAGCCTGTATCCTTTCATTCCAACACTCCAGTCATAGAAGCCATCCCACCACGTCTCTTGTGATGTCAATGAGATCGTAAGCCACGTTGCTAACTCCACCAATTTATTTCCCATTCTATGTGCATTTTCATAGAGGCGTTAAGTTAGATCTTCAGTGAAGCTGACTTACTGGCTGGAGTGACTGGAATTCCCTTCTGCTGCTCTTCAGATGCTCTCCTGCAATTCCTTTCCAGGCTTTGGGCATGTCTTGCCGGCCCTGGCATCAAACTGGTTGGAGAGGGATGCAATGAGATTCCCTGTCAGCAGGCCCTAGGACCACCTGAGGACTGATCCAAACCAGAGGGTATCTGCCTGCCTCTGACCTCAGCACTCTGTTCCAGAAAGGCATTTCTGTGTGGCTGTTTCTTGTAGCAATAACCCCCATAGCTGAGGCCAGAAATGATGGCAAATGAGTGGCTGTAGTGATGCTAGATGTTTAAGGATTCCTTTGGCAGACAAAGTCCTTAGGGACTAGTTCTGAGACATCTATGTCTCTGCTTTTGATGGCAGGACCTCTGGGCCTAGGTTTTGAATATCATTAGGAGGCTTGGGGTTTTTTTGTTTAATTACTTATTTATTTTTCCTATAGAAGCTGTATATGGTTCTGAAAGAGAAATATTTTGTGTTTGCACTAATGTAAATAATAGCATATATCACTGTGCATAAATGCTATACTGCAGTTGGATAATTTCTATTCTTTACTTATCTAGGGCTAATATAAGGGCAATTTTTTTCGCATTCAGTGGTAAGGGGGAATTGTCTAAATCCAGTGGCATGAATAAGTAGAATGGGATTTATTTTGACCAGAGGCTACTTCTGAGAGGCTGACTGTGATTTTTTTTTCTCATTTCTTTTTTTGTAGTGGGATGGAAAACTACTAAAATGAGAGGGACACTGTTTCAAGGTCATTGGGAGAAAAGTAAACTTAATACTAACTTTTTAAGTATGTTGCACACATTTGAACTGCTAGGGGTAACAGGCATTTAGAACAGTCTCAGTCGACAATTCACTTGACAACACAAATCATAGGTTTGCTTTGCTTCTATTTTGTATTCTTACAGATTTGCTGATTTAGACTACAATAGCTAGACATTTTGGGTCACACTGTGAGCTGATAGGAGCAGTTGAACTGGCTACTGCTTGAAGCAACCTTTAATAGCTGACACCACCTTGTGGTTTAAAGATCTAATCTGCACTTCTAGCTTTCTATGAAAATTCCATAGATTATTTATTTTAAAAAGCCGAAGGAAACCACAGTCAGCCCTGGTTTTTCAAAACTATCAATCTCTGGAGACCAACAATGAGCTAAATCTCAGGTCAAATTTTAAAACTTTCCAAAGCTCTTAATGACAGACCCAATTATTATATGATTTTTGTCAGTGTTTTGCGTTTAATTTGCTTTAAACTGAGTTCATGTAAGCTTTTGGCAAAAAAACCCCAACAAACCAAACTCAAAAAAACATTATAGATGCCTGTGTCAAAAGAAGTGAGAAAAAGTAATACCTCTGTGAATGAAGGAATGTATCCAGAAGTGCACATTTAATTATGTACTCCAGAAAAATAGCACCATTATTGTTATCAAAGCTCACTTAACAAGAATTTATCAAAGATTTGAATATGTCTTGCAAAGCTCGGCAAAGTTGCTTTTGAAACATTCCTGACAAAAGTTTTCTGGAGATAAAAAAACATCTTTGTCTAAGCCTATCTGGTTTGCACCTGTTTTGAATTCTGTTTTACTTATTCATTTGCCTATTTGTTGCAGAGGGGAGTTTTTTGTTTGTTTCTAAGTCAATCTTAAAAGGAAGGTACATTAAAATTTTACATTTATAGAATCAACCTAGAGCTACAGAAGTGATAGTCTAGCCTTAAACTTACTTTGTAGCTATTATTTCACAGAAAATATTTTTAATTTCAAACTATTATCTAAGGTATAGAAACTTCATTATCTTATTGACGCTTGATAATACGTGGCAATGATCTTGTTTTGGGAGCTTTAAAAAAAAAATCACCTTTTATTATATTGCTAATTAACATATATGAATCACATCCTCAAAGTAGAACCTGAATAAAGGTAGAGATTTCCAAACCTTTTTAGCTTGCTTGTGATAAAACTGAAAAGCATCATGTTAGGTTTGGCATTATTCCTCAGAATTGCACATTCACATTGAAATATATGTGTGTGTGCAAACGTATGCTTGTGTGTTGAAATGCATATATACACATACACAATACAATTCTGTCAGTAAAGACAAAACCATTTGTTTCGGAATTGGAGAAAGAGGTGTGTAACCAGGAGCCTACCCACTCAGTTCATGCTATGACTCTCATAATCACAGGTCTTCAATAGCTTCAAACAACAAATGTCAAAAGGTCACAAAACTACCAAGATATGTCTAAGCTGACATAGCTCAGAAAACAACTTGAATTACTAAACACATTTCCTTTGAAATATTTAGTGTTAAATATTTATTTTTTTAAAAAGTCATAGATGAAACAGCAGCTCATAAACATATAATACAATTAAAGTATCTGACAGGAGTATCAGATGTATACAACTTATAAGATGATCAGTACAACTAGAGGGAACAGAGAAATGCCACAGAATTTAAGTCAGTGCTGCACAGGAAATGAATATGGTACACAGGATATTAAAACGTATTATTCTGTATCTTGTGTATTGGATCCAGGCAGGTAATTTAATGAAAAAGATCCAAAAATGGGAGTGGGGAGAGGGAGGAGAACACTTCAATTTTTTTCAAAACTACTGTAATGGACTTGCTACAACCAGTTTTTCCAAATTGTGAATATTAGATTTTCTTCACTAAGTTACAACTATGCATTTGTCAGTGATAAATAGGAAACATAAACCCTGTAAACCTCAATGAAGAAATTTCATTATATACTTCAGACAAGTATTATATTCAATGGACTAAATCTACTACTGGTAAAATTCAAATTTAATGATTTACAGTAGAGATTAATTTTCCTTATAGTTTCAAAGACTGTTAAACTGGATGAAGTGTTAATAGGAAACTGCCTGTTGAATAGATACTTCCTACAAAACAGGTCGACCTTCACTGGCTGCTATATGCCCAAGCCACTCTATTATTCCCCCTTCCTCAGCAGGACAGGGGAGAAGAAAATGAGATGAAAATGAACTCACAGGTCAAGATAAAGGCAATTTAATAAAGAAAAAGCAAGGCTGTGCATGGAAGCAAAGGGGAAAAGATTTATTCTCAATTTCCCATTGGCAGGCAATGTCCAGCCGCTTTCTGGAAAGTAAGGCCTCAGTACATGTAGCTGTTGCTCTGGAAGACAAATGTCTTAATAAAAAATGCCCCCTTTCCTCCTCCTTTCTCTTAGCTTTTACTGATGAGCACATCATATAGCATGGGGTATTACTTTGGTTAGTTCAGATCAGCTGTGCTGGCTATGTCCTCTCCTAACCTCTTGTCCACCCTCACCCCACCTCTGGAGTCAGTGTGGGATGGGAGTGGGGAGGAAGAAGTTGGAGAAAGAGCAAAGAGCCTTGATGTTGTGTGAAGACTGCTCAGCAGCAGCCAAAACACTGGTTTGTTATCAATGCCTTTCTAGTCATCAATACAAACCACAGCACTAGGAGAGCTGCTATGAGAAAGGGAATAGTGCAGCCAATACAGTTTATTTCAAACCCCATTTTTTATGAAACATTATATATTTCTTAAAGATCGTGATTTGTGTGATTTAAGTTAGAGGATCATGGAAATCAGGTGACATATCCGGAGAGTGGGTTTGTGAACAGTGATCTTTTTGTCGGCATTAAAATATTAATTTGATGTCCCAAAACAAGTTAAAAAGTTCAACAGGGAACAAGTGGATTCAGGAAACTAATAGCATTCAATGTATTCTGTAATAAGGAGAGTTCAACACTCGCATTTGCCTCTTTCCACCTGCAAACAATTGTGTTAAAGATCTAGACTTGCATGAGAGGGTGAGCTAATGACATGCTACACCCTAATTTAACAGCTTTCCCTTTCTGTATATATTTCAATTTCTCTTTTAAAATAGAAAGGTGGTGAAGCAAACTTTCCTTGGTATTCAATTTACTATTGCAATGAAGGGCATTTTGATGAGTTTACATTTCACAATAGTGTGGCAATGATGGGTTTTAGCATATCATTTTAATGTGTGTTTCTCTTGCTTGTTGAAGATTCTACTCTGTTTTCCTCTGATTTTGTGTTTGTTTTAATAAAATTATTTATTTAGAAAGCTTTAGAATCCATTATTTTTTATAGCATTTATATAGTGTAAAAATTTATCTAGATATGGATGAGATTTCTATTTGTGTTTAGTGCTTCTATGTTTAAGTAGTACTTCAAGACTTGGAAGTTAAACTATTACCACTTCCCTGATCTTCTCATGAGAAAAGTACCATAAAATTTATCTGAGCTTGCAGATTTTCAGTCTTGTGAATTCTGGGGCTCAGAGCTGTTTCCTCTGTGTTTCTTATGCTTTCAATGTTTTGATATGTGATTTATGTAAATGATTCAGTCTAAGAGTCCTGGGTTAAGTTAATCTCAAACCCATTTGGCAAAGAAGCAAGTGATTCTGGAAATATCGACATGGAAAGATTTTTGTCAAATGAATTTTCAGTCCCTTAAAAAATTAAAATCTGGAAGGAAGAAAGCTCTTCATAAGAATAAATTCTTGCAAAATAGAAATAGTAAAAAAAAATTTAAAAATATATTTAAAAATTATGGAAAAAGTTAACTGGATATGTTTTTATCAAACATGACTTTTCTGCAGATCATACAACATGTAAGTGCAAATAATGAAAATTAAATACAGAAACCAGGAAAGTATAGTGAGAACTCCCTAACCAGAAATAATGGAATTAATATTTCCTGTATGAATTTTGACCTTTTACAACACAGGAAAACACTGATCTATTCTTTAAAGTACTTGTTTGAAGAAGTGGTTTATTTTTTGATGAGGAGAGGATTATTAGCTGGTTTTTTATCCTTTCTCTACTGGAAAAGAAGACAAAAGTACCAGTTTTATACTTCTATATAAAATAAACACTTTTTGAATGCAAAATGGTAAAAATACAATAGAGCTCAGAACTCCCTTGGATATGATTTCTAAAGCTTACTTTGGGACAAAATCTAATTTACAGAATCAATCAAATGTCCATACCACCACTGTTGCATTCACCTACTGTCAGCATTTATGATGGGACACATGACATATAAAAGGTTATTATTCAGGTTTGTTCTACATAACTCTTGTATTCACATTGTAAAATGTTGTAAAAATTAATACATGACAATAAACAATATGAATCCTGTTACATTCAGATAGATACATATTTTATTCCCCTAATCTAGAGTCAAGATTTGGACCATACTGATGAGTCACCAGAATTTCTAATTAAATTTAATGTTTTCATTTTTTTTAATAGAAAGCTTAGGGAAAAAAACGGTGAGAAAGCAATAGGAATATAAAGGTAATTCAGGAAAACCTTCCCAGAATCACAATTGCAATCCATGGAGTAAATAAGAGGAAAAGAATTGCCAAGTTACTCTTGCTCAATAAAAATGGGTCTGAGAAAGATGTTTTACAGAAGGAGGAAAAGCAATCTCAACTGTTTAAAATAAATAAAACAAAGCTGCTATCTGTTACTAGGGGTATGAAATGAGTAATCAGCCCCAAAATTTGTAGCATAGCATTTTGCTTAATAATGCCATCTCTTGTTTGCATGTACTTATTTAAAAACATCTTCTTTTTATACAGCATTAAAATAACACCAGGTGTTACAGAGATATATTTTTTAAAAAAAAAGGTAATTGAAATCGATGTTGACTCAGTCAATCTGAGTTCATGCATATGTCAGTTATATAATTTCTCTGCCAAGCCACTACTTGCTAAGAGGAAGACAGGCACAACTGAAGACAAGAAGGAAGGAAAGAAAGATTTCCTTAAACATTCTGAAAAAAATATTTGTGACTATCTAATTATGCAATTGATCCCTCAAAAGATAGAAACCTCCTATTGTGTGTTTGAAAGCTGGTTATTCTCTCCTTTAAATATTCAGAATGTTCATGAAAGAAATTACAAATATTTCACTTAAATTCAGAGATTTAGAAAAGATTTGAGTTAAAAAAAGAGCTTGAAAAATTAACTAAGGTCTCAACTGGGAATCAGTAAAAGATTGCTTATTATTGTGTATATCTACGCTTTATGTTTCTCTTGCATGTCAAACCTTAGGGGTTATAAACATAAGAAAATTTTCAAAGCCCAAATAAAGGCTATTTCTTCCAGTCTCTACTAAATGTTTGACCTCCACTGAAGGCACATCCACTTAACCATCGTATTTGACTAACTTTTTTTATGGCAGCTGAGCAAAAGTCTGAAAGGCAGAGTAAAACTGACAAAAAAAGCACTAGATAAAATATGACCACAAGTAGGTAGCGACATCACAATTCATGGAGGTCTGAAACTAGTGCCTCTTAATTTGGTTTTGTAACAGTAGGAGTCAATTCCTATCTTCAGTTCTTGATATCCTAAACATTTTTTACTGCTGAGAAATTATCCCACCTTTATCCTTATCCAAGGATTAAGTCATGAAAACAACGAAGCAAACTCTTTGTGTAATGCAGATGTGCCAATAAGAAGGGCAGAGACACTGACTTACTTGGCTCAGTGCTCATCTGAGGTATCCCTGACCCTTAGCGAGCCAGGTAAGGTCTGACATAAGCCTGATTTCTTTACCTCTGCTTATTAGTGAAGCATAAAGAAAAGTGGGGTTTCATTTATCTCAAAAAGGACATATAAGAGTGAAATATACCTTTTTGTAAAAGGACTTTGTAAATATCAGGAAAGAGATATTAATAAATGGATGATGGATCACTGAATGGAAGTTTTTATGCCAGAAATTTTACAGATAACATTTCCGAGCAGAGAAAGTGTCAAATAGTTTTACCCCATTTTTGCCCTGATGTATTACAGTATTTGATATGGGGTTTTTTCCTGAAAAAAAGTGCAGGTTAAGGTTAAGAAAAAAAATGTTGCTATATTCAGAAGTTTTTTAGAAAAAAATTTTAAGTTTTTACTTAGAAATTGTTCCTAATGAAAAAAACATTCACTATCAGAATATAATAATAGAAATCTTCGTTTCACAATAAAAAAATTGTATTTCTCAGTAAATGTCATTTATTGATGGAGATTATATCTCATAAGAAACCCAGAACTGAGCTTTAGAATCTCTATGGTATTCAGAAATTAAGTATCTGGGTTTAAAAAATTATTCTTAACTTACTCAGAATTCAAAACCCTGAACTAAACTTTGTAGGCTGTTTTAATAATAAGAGAAGATAATTTTCACCTATGTTATTATGAGTAGTTTATTTTCTTTCTTGTGTGTGGGTTTTTTTCTGAACAATGCTGATGAGAAAATATTTTTTGCATACTTCAGGTGAATCTGAAATGATTTACATAATTTGACTTGTTGTCTCCTCTGATAACATTTATGTCTTACAACATAAATATGTAGTCAGTTTTAGTTTTCCTGGTTGATCACCAGCGGTATAAAGTATAGAAGATGCAATCGGTATACAGTAAAAAACATTACTGAAATACAGTTTCTTCAGTGTAGACAATTCTGAAAAAATAGGATACTGTAAATCCTAGAAGATCTTTCTAAAAGCTTCTTGTAGCTTCCTCAGCATGTTGCTAACATTTCAGGTGTTAATGATACAGTATAATAAAAAAGGCCTCTTCAACGCAAAACTTATCCTAAGTGCCTGCATTGAGATCAGATGTCTTTTCGTTGGGTTGCTAAAGGAAGATTGAGCATAAGCCCACCAGGCTGCACAGTCACAGTCCTAGTGACTAAGTCTGTGTAGTAATCACAGACTTGCTGGGCCACTGGGAGACCCTGGAGTGCAGCATACAGCAGTATGGGAGATGTAAACCTCTTGGCTTCTACCTCTGTAAAGCACAGGGGATTTGATAAATTGGTTGTGGGCTTGGGTTTCCCATGTTCTGATATCTATTTTGCGTGAAGCTGTTACTCTGCTATGAAGACCCCCAGAATTCTCACACACATGAGAAGTTGTCAAGGTCAAAATTTGTTCTGTAAATAGATACGGAGCTGCCAGTGTGCTTGTTGATAACAGAAGGTAGGCTTTCCATGATACTCATGTTCGAAAGTCCCAGTGTCCTACTCTGTAAATTATTTTTCTATTTGAATTTCCTTCAGCTGACAGATTAAAATTGATGGTATGCTAGGTTATTTCCTAATTTTTAAAATATAAATCTCAATATCAAATCAGTTAATCATTACGATTACAAGATATTAGCTTGAAATAATCATAACAACAAAAGCAACAAAAATAAGAAGTGTTGACAAGGTTCTTAGTAAATATTCTGGCATTTCCAAGGAAGTGAATTAGCTGTGGCTATTCCATTGTGTCCAGCTTAGAGCATACTGGACTGGAACTGGAAATGGTTCACACTCTTCCATCCAACAAGTCTGGAAGACTAGGATGTCCACATGTTTTTTAAAGTTAGTATTCTCATGACAGAAGATGGAAAAGGTTTTAGTTCTCACTGGTGTTTTGGAGTATCTCACTGAACTAGAATAAAAGTCATTTAAGGAATTCATTGATTCCTAGAAAAGCTAATAATATATAATCAAAGAAATAGCAAATGGTGAATAACTTGTCAGCTACAATATTTTCACAAATACTCTCTGTAAATGAAAAGGAGTCACCTGGCAGTGTTTAAAAGTCATTTGAACAGTGCTCTTAGTAATGTGATTAACTTTTGCTCAGCCATGAAGTGGTCAGCCAGTTAAACTAGATGATAGTTGAAGGTCCCTTACAACTGAAACATTCTAGTCTATATTATTTAATTTGTTTCAGTGTGCTGTGATTGGATTCCATACTACATCTTATCCTGTTATATATACTATTATTTATACCGATTCTAATTTTTCAAGGAACAGCATCATTCACAGTGATCACCTTTTTGCCACTTTAACTTCTGCAGAAAGCACCTCTTTCTGCATTTGACCATATATAGATGTCTTCTTGCACACAGACCTCCCCTGTACTGAGACACTAGAATTGAAATCTTAATTTGCTTTTTTTCAACAGAGCTATATATCACAGAATGAGAATGTTAGAGATGGAAGCCAGCTTAGATAAAGTTACATTCCAAAATCTTTCCAAGATGAGCCTCACAATTTTTAATTAATGAGATTTCCACTGATTCACTGAAAGACTAAAAAACACCACAAGAAATTACAGATTCTATGTGCTTGTTAGATTACCTTTCAATATTATATGTGTATGTATCTAAATCAAAAGATGGTCTTTAATGAAAAACAGGAAATGCCACTGAATTTACCACTGATGATGATACTTTACAAATCAGTTTCCACTGTTCAACTGCTTAAGCTTTAGCAAGTCCAAACTTCTTTTCTAATTGACTCAGACCTCCTGATATGGTAATCTGCACTGTAATGAGATTTTACTTCTTTACTGATCTTCTAGGACCTATTCTACGTTCATTATGACTGTAAATCTTATGCCATTGTGATTATCTTTTGCCATAGTACAAGCATGTGGATTCATAAGGAGATAGATTTTTATTTTTTGCCTTTGGTTTTATGATTTGATGATTTGTGTTTCAAAAACCCTGCTGTTCTGCTTCTCAAAATGTACACTATAACCTATACTTCCCACCTTTAAAAATGTAAAGACATCATTTTCATTCTTGTAAATAAAAGAAGACTTATACTTTGAAATGTGGATATCACAAGATCTTTCAACAAACTTTGGTTAAGAACAGCTGCAGAATGTACTTCTGAACACCAGAGTAGTCAAGTACTTAAAAGTAAGCAGCTGAAAGAGATAATTTGAAAATATTTGTTGAGTGCGTTAACTTATTCTTGGAACAATTTAATCTTAAGCTATTGTTATTTTTCTCTTCTTCTCTGTTCTTTGATTCTGAACAGGCATGTAACGTGGGATTTGTCTTGCCTAATTTCAAATGTCTTAAAGATTGTCTCAATCTAAGCTAGTTGTATAAGCTCTCTTTATTGAGAGAACTAGACATTGTAGGCAGACAATTCGTCTAAGCTGTCTTAGATGCTCATCTTCAATGAGATGAATCACTCCCTGAAGGTGTTTATTTCTCTCCACTGACTATAAAGGAAGACTAGATTACTAGTTTAGATGACAACTTTTAGTTGTCTGATGTTTACTGAGATGGATCCAACATAAAGTGCCCTGAAGCATTCTGGTTTATGAGGCACTGGAGTATTACTTCTTAGAATACCAGATTTCCAACAAAAAATAGTCTATGTTTCCTGAGACAGACCTACCTCCCCCTGCATTTTTTCAAAATTAATTTTTAGAATTAAAAATAAAAAAAAGTCTTATTGATGGTTTGGTACAAAAGGAGAATTTTGCCCAGGAGTTTGGATTCAGTGTTCTTAAGCCATGTTGTAGAGAATTAAGTTATGTAAATAGAAATAAATTGCAAATATTATAAGAATACTGTTATACTTTCTTGATGATTAGTCCTCATTTGGCTCAGTTGTTACAATACTGAATAGATCAATGCTGCCTTACTGGTTTATTATTTACCACCCACTCACACTTAATCTTAGCTTTCAGTCACCTACAAATCACCTTGTCATATACAGCTTTTAAAGTTCACCCCTTGTTTTTCTTGTGAAAATTATAGTATACATCCATAGAAGAAACCATTAACCAAAAATTCATTATTTTCTCTCAGTGTTGTAAGCTTTAAATATTTCTCCTCCGAGTTCTTATAACTGAGATAATATCCTTGTGAGCAATATTGAAGTAGTGTTGCTCATCCACTGCCAGGATAAGGCAATTTCAGGGAAGGCTAACAATTATCTCTGATAGAACATGCACTTCAGGATGCATACAGGAAATACTGCAGACTGATAGAACTCACAGAGCTGCTGCAAAGGGCCACTGAACTCGAATTTCAAACATTGTTTAAAAAAAACCCAACAACACATAAAACAAAACTAACAAAAACAAACCAAACCGACCAGTCAAAAACAAAACCAAAAAACCCCCCCCAAAAACTACAGAAAAAAATCAAATGCAAGCAAAACAAAACCAACCTCTTGACTTGTTTCTATTTTAACAGCATTTCTATCGACCTATGTTTACATTACTGTAACTTTTCAGATATCGACTACCACCTTCTAGTGAGAATAAACTCTAAACCACATGCATTGGCTCATTTGACAAAAGTATTTCATTATTCCAGATTTGAGGTCAAATCAGTTTTATCTGGTACTCCAGTAACAGGGATTGATACAGTATTATTAGTAATTTTAGATATTGCTAAAAGTAAAGCCATGACCTAAAATTTATCTTAGACTGTAGAAGACTAGTCCACATTGATGTTTGTCATTTGACTCATAAACTTTGTTCCCTTGGTGGCCTACAGGGAGGTTTCCTGAAATGGGAACCTGGCTGGGAGCTGGAAGCTCCCTGGAGAGCAGTTGTGGAGGCACAGGCAGAGTCTGGTGGCCCTCCCACATGAGGTGGCCCTGGAGAGCCTGTTGTTTGGAAAGCCTGTTTCCAGTTTGCAAGGAAAGGGAATGGAGCAGATGCCTCTGAAAGGTGGGACATTCCTCTGCCTGATTGCAGAGGCTTGAAGCACACATAGCCCATCAACTGGGCACTCATCCTACCTGACCCTCAAGGCAGAATGGTGGGTACTGGTCTGAGAGCTAAGGCTGCCACTCCTGCCTGCTGGTCTCCACCTCCTATCTGAAATGTTTCACATTCATCAAGTATCATCAAGGTTATTGATTTCACTGCTAGTAAAAAGGCATAGTACTTTGATATAATGATGGGAAACTTGATGCATGCAGTAGTAGAAGATTAAAAATAGTGTATATAGTATATGAACTGTGCTCTTATTGAATATTTCAATTAATTGAAGGGTAGTAATGGCACTCAGAATAGCTCATTTGTTAACAAGCTACCAAACAAGTTACCAACTGTGATGACCATCAGTGTGACATCTCGATAAGACAGATTGCTACTTTCATTTGGTTAATTATATAAAATGAAATTTGCAATACAAGTCTCTGGAGGCATTTCTATTTTTTAGGTACTGAAGATTAGGAGTTACTATTATATTTTTCTCAGAACCTTGCAGACAGAAGTTTATCAGGACCGACCTTTAAGTTATATGATGAAATAGATTGCACCCATTGTCATTTCAAAAATTATACAGAATGGGTAATATTCTCTGTTATGCAGCTGTAAAGCAAAAAAACAGGTCAGCATCTGCTCAACTGCTTTAATAATTACAGTTGAAGCACTTGTTTAAGCTTAAAAATACATATCAGTACACCGTACTAAATCAAATTGTACAAGCTCTGCTTTCACCCAAAGCAATGAAGTGACTCATCTATAGTTCTATTGCTGAAAAATGTGAGAATTCATAATAACTCATGAGGATTATAAAATACAGTTCAGAAGATGCCCTTTTGAGCATTTCTATACTCTACAGGAAAACAACTTGAACATAATTAAATACAATTCTGACAATTTATTTTAAAGATTCCAAGGTAAATAACATTCTGCAACTGAACCAAATACGTTTATTTTAAGACTGTCACACTGTATTTGGGGTGTGGCCTGTCAATTAGGTGAAACCAACATCCTGATCAATGTTAAATTGCTCTAATCCGGTAGAATATATCTTGTATTTGCACAGGGAGATTGTTGAGTTTACATGGAGATAATAACAAAAATGCCTATACACGTGCATATATGTACATAGTATCACACGTATGCAATGTCACACAATGTGTACCTAAGACACCCTGTGATGCTGCATGTACTTTTGTGGTACTTCTGTGTACTTCTGTGTACTTACAAGTCCATTAGTACAGTACTTAGGTGAATATGTACCAACATCACCGCAGAATTGTGATAAAAGTCAGTGCACCAGCAAATGCTCTGCTTAAGATCCACCTTAGCCTTTCAGTCCAGCTTGTCTTTGGAGAGCTCACCTCCATTAGGGCAGAAAGTAGACAGTTTTCACTTCCTTCACATGAAGCTGCTTGAGGAGCCAGATCTAGTTCCCATCAGGAAACATCTGCATGCATTGGTAAGAAACCTTGAAAAGCACAAATATAGCTGCTTGATATTTAAAATTGTTTCACCGGAGAAGGAAAAGGTGCTTCACCCCTCTGCTTCTTCTAGTGATTCTAGCAATCAATCCAGTCTGTCACTCCTGTTCATTTACCATATGTTAAGCCTCACTGATTAACAAGTTGATAAAATCCTAAAATTGTGGGCTGGGGCTCCTCTCCTCAAGGGAACTTTACTCAGAAAAGGGGCCACTTGAGCCCTCTCTTCCTAGTCATGGTGGAACACCTTCATGAGCTAGTTTCAATATGAACATTTCAGTCTTTCTGTTAATCAAACCCAACTTGCCAGATTCTGCTTATGTTTCTGACTCAATCTCTGAAGTAGCATGAGTGAAGTACAAAATCAGAATAAGGTGTCCCAGATAACTGTATAAAGAGTAATTTCCATGGAGTATTCTCCAGGAATAGCAGAGGAGAAAAAAAACCCAAAACCAAATCTGAAGAAAACTAATGTATATGGAACAGAAATTTATTTATGTTTTTTTAAGACTCCTATGATGCAGATCCCAATTATACCTGCACAAATTTTAAACATTATTGCATTCAGTCAATCAACAATCAACAAATCTGAGGTAAGGGATTATTACTGTCTTAAACTGACAGACAAGGAAACAAGCTAAGAGAGGACAAATGTTTTGTCCAAGCTTACACAAGCCCAGCAGAGAGGCACAGATCTTGAGTTTGGCTTGTTACCATCTTCTAAATTTTCCTGATGAAGAAAGGATCACTAGTGAGAAGTTAGATATTGTGAAAAGTCACAGTCAAAGCATTTTTCCTAAATATTCATTTTTCCTTACTGTGAGGGGCTTGTGTCAATCTCAGTTATGGTAATCCTTACATTTGCTGGAGCAGTTCTTTCTTCTCCCAGAACCTGACTGCTCCTTGTTATTCTAACTTTTTCCACTTACTAGTGAAACTCAATTACATTTTCTGAGAAGTCTATATGTATATTTATTGTTAAAAGGAATACTCTTCACAATGGCAGAAATCACCTTGTTTCAGTATTTGGGAAAAGGGAGAAGGTCCTCTCATACCCCTTGTCATTTCTGACAGATAACACAATGTATAAAACCCTGAAAGAGAGAAATCTACTACTGGCTTTTATAACTCTTGCCGTCATCCGAAATTCCTCTGAGACCACCACAGACATGAGATTTTGTATAGCTGACAATACAGGAACAGAAATATTCTGGATATTGGTAGTCAGATATGGAGACTTTAATTTTGTTACATGAATAATTTCAGATAAAATTCATAGTGATTAAAATTCATTATTACTTGTAGACAGCTCTTTTATAATGAAATTGGTGTCTATCCATTTCTTAATAGAAAAATATTAATCTCATTTTAAAAAGAGTCATTACGATTGGTATTAAATAGCCCTTTTTCGTTAAATCTTTTCAAAGCTGAGATCACCGTGGTAGAAAGACAAGACAAATACACTTGTTCCTGGAAACAGGAAAAGTTGAGATGCTTTAACATGTCCTTAGGATACCTGGAATTGGTAACACAACTTTACCAGAGTGAAAGGAAAAGAAAAAAGAGTACAGAGCCACCATGCCATCTCAAACACTGTATTTTTCATACACAGACTCAATTCTCCTTTCTTCAAGCATATTCAGTTTCTCGTTAATAGCATGTAAATACAGTAAATACAGCTGCTAATGTGTTATTCTCTAGTCATTTGTTGCAGCTGATTAAGGAGAGAAATGTAAAAGGTTAATTTTCTAATTACATACTCCCCCAAGGTAAATTATGCATGTTATCACATCCATTGACACTCTATAATGGGGACTTTTTATTGCAGAGTGATTTTCTATGAAACTGTGTATCTTCAAACATTTTATTTTTAGTAAGCAAGAGGATGGAAGGAAGGAAAAAAGAATATCCATCCTATCAGAATTTCTTAACTCTTTATGGAGAGCTTGCTGACAGGATATTAAAGCTTGCCAAAAAAATCTCTTCTCCCTTTCTTCTCACAGCTCATTTGTAATTTCCATAAAACTGTATTAAATTAAAGAGAAAGAATGAGACTGAGCTAAAAGGCACACTAATGTTGGATGACTCTCAGTAAAAGTTTTAAAAAACAACGACATCTGAAATGAATATTCAACAAGAATTTCCTTTGGATGCAAATGTATGTCTTCCAGGAAAGAGCTACCTGAACTCACTAACTATAAGACCTTTTAATTGCCAACCAGGTGCTGACCACGACTGGTCTGAAAGCTATTTTTCAGACTCCTTTTACTTTCTAAATAAGGGTCAATGCATTAAGATCAGTGGATTCCCATAAATAAAAAAAGGTTGTTTTCCTGGGTTACCTACTATACCTTTCAATTACTGTCTCAAATGGTGGAACAGAGAAGCAGCATGGACACAGGTGATCACTAGTCATTTAAGATGTCAGCCTTGTTTCAGTCTAAAACCAGATGGTTTATATTTGATAAATTTGTAATTTATTAAAGATAATAAATTACACAGCAGGAAAGAAAAATCTAAAAAGGGAGAAAGATGAGATAAAAAATGATGAGGATGTTTCCTTTAGTATTTTTCCCTGTCTCTGATGTATATGTTAAAAGAGTAGGGCAAGGGGTTATTACACTATATGGCTTTCAAACAATTTGAGTCAAAATCAATCATAATAATATAACACTACTTTTTACATATATATATGAATGTAAAAATAATTTTCAAGTAAAAATGTTTTCAATAGAAAATTTCAAGTATCTGTAATAAGCATATTAGCATAAAGTAGAAATTTATTTAATGATCATAGGATCCAAAGTTGCGTTGTTCTAAAAACTTGCTAAACAAAGTCCAGAGGACTGAAAGTAATATAAAACTTTGGACTGGCAGATTAGGCAGAGGAAAAAAAGCTGGGAAGGAACTTTGAATTAGTGGAGACCACGGCCTTGTTTCATTCCCACTGACAATAATCCATTTTTCATGGGGCACTGGCACACTAGTAGTTCTGTTCTCCTTCCCAACGTCTAATATAAAGAGGGTTTATGGCCCTTTACTGCTATGTAACCTTTGTATCTCTTCAAACTTTTTTATCACTTCTGCCTATGCCTGGTGTAGACTGTGTACTACATCCAGTCCTATGAATTTAAAGCAGAATAAACAAAGCATTTAGTGTCTGAAGTGGAGCTACTATTAATGGATACAGAGAGTTCTACTGAAACTCAGTTGAGTTATGCTTAGTTACACCAATAAAATATTTGGCCCTTTCATACTTTCAACATCAAGCTAAATCTCTGCTCTTTTTCTCTTTCCCTTTTTCTCTTTAGAAAGGAATTCTGAAGAGTAATCTATGAAGTTTCATATACTTTATTTCTCCCATGTTAGTTTATCATAACTTTAATGCAGAAATAAAACTCTTTCTTTTCATCTTTTGGTGTTTTATCTTGTGAAAATGAGCCCGTATCCTTCTCACTGTCCTCCAGTACATAATCCTTAGAGTAGTCAACCAGTGGAAAAAAAGGTGATGATCCTAAGCTGTTAGTGACTGATGGAGCCTAAAGGACAGATCTTATCTCTTTAAACCGTAGTAGGTCAGCAGCTCAGGTGAGAAAGAAACCAGAGGGGTTTTTGTTTGTCATGAATTAAATTAAGGTTACATGAAATGCAAGCTTCAAAACCTAAACACAGCTTAATAATAACTTTTCAGAGCCTGTTTAAAGGGGTTTAAAGGGTTATGGAATGTTTCTGCTCCATGACACTGATCAGTTGTCTAATTAATCCCAGTCAAGTAATGAATAGCAGCTTTTCACAAGTAAATGTGGGTCTGATTCAGTCTTTCAATATATGAGAGTTCTCCCATGAGTCAAACACATTTTAGATCAAGCTAAATACAGACGCAAGCAGAGGTTAGAGTTCACCTGGAAGGTAACAGATGGCCACAAAGCACTGTCAAGGCTTCAGCACATATACCTGAAGCTTTACAAGACATCCAGTTGTGGAGACAAAGAACAGTATGGACTGCTGCTGGAATGGATCACCATCAGCTCAAAAATGGTACAAAGATATATCCCGTACCCATGTATAATCACCAAACTAGGAAATATATAGGACATATGAGGACGAAAAAGCTAATATCCTTTGTCCTTGTTGTCATTTCAACAGATCCTGGATCCCACATATGGACATTAGCATCATGGTGCTGACTGTGGCTGGAAAGACTGAACACCCCTGCTGTGACACCTGGCAGTAGGATAGAGACTTTTTGGACATCTCACAGACTTCTGATGTCAATGAGTAAGAAATAGTGAGGGAGAGTGAGAGTAAGGGAAATCTGTTTTACTCCAGTTTTAGTTTTAAATAAAATCACTATTGTTTTCTTTAAAGTATTGCCTTGATATTTGCTACACTGTATTTCCTACATACATATATATATGAGAGAGAGTTCCTGGAATGAGAACTGCATCAAAAGCTGAATGGCTTTGTAGAATTTTTAACTGAATTGAAAACCTAAGTTTCAGGGAAAGTTGCTTGCCTTTTGACATTGTACTTTATATGTTATATTTTGGCTAGGTTGTGTGAGTCTAATACCAAAATCGACTGATAAGCAGGTAAACCCAATAAAGAGCACACAAAGAAAATACTAATATGATGGCAATAGTGCCTGTGATTATGGGTATATTGCTCCTTTGTTGCTTCAAGAATGGAAATATTGTTGTATTTTTGAGCACCAGACCATTTCTGTGAGGAAAGGTACCACAATAATTTACTGCCCTTGTGAACGCTTATCCACCAACAAACTACTTTGATCCCTGGTGTAAGCACATTCATTCTAATGGAATTAGACAAGGCATGAGTTTGGCCTGTGTTATTTATTCATGCAGCAAATGCTATCACTGTTCACCCATGACATCAAACTAAGTATTCACCTACAATCCATTCTCAGGGCAAAGATTGCTGAACAGCTGGGGCAAGATGGGTGACTGAAGGCCAAGAACCTCTGATACACCACAGTTTCTATGTGGTCTCCTGTGGTTTATATAGATTAGCTGGAAAATCCTAGAGAGCAATAATCAGCTACTGACAATGCCACAAGATATCAGTACAGAGGAGAATCTGATGTCTTTTTTTAAATGTCTTGACATTTGTTTTAAACAAATAAAATAAATCTGCGGTATTACAAATGTGGATTACATATATTCAAAAGAAGGAGGGTCTTTATTTCCCTTTATGTTGTTGAATACTAAATTCCTAAAATTGAGTTGTGATCATATCATAAAATGTTTTTATTTTCTGTCTTATTTGAAAGCTCTCAGTTTTCTGTTTTCTTCTGCTGACTAATTCTAAGAATTCCTGTGAAAAATCCATCCAACTCCACTGTGAATTTTTT
Organism: Cephalopterus ornatus; assembly: GCA_013396775.1. Taxonomy (NCBI): domain Eukaryota; kingdom Metazoa; phylum Chordata; class Aves; order Passeriformes; family Cotingidae; genus Cephalopterus; species Cephalopterus ornatus. The sequence goes on along the minus strand of VZRE01012419.1, from coordinate 16,536 downwards.
CCCTGTCCAAAAAGTTCAAGAAATTAAATCTGTAATTTTTTTGTTTCAATAACATGTGAAACAATATCATGAAAACTTTACACGCTACTTGCTGAAGCGATTTGCATCATATTTTGAGAACTTTTGTTAAAATCTGTTCTTGATGCTTGCAATACACAAAATAAAGCTGTATGGTACATGGAGATTTAAGCAGTGACAGTGAATCTTAAGAGCTACAGACTAGTTGCATTGTTCCATTAGATTTCAGAGTATAATATACATTGCTTGTATTTACTATTGAAGGTGTTTTGCAAAACTTAGTGTCTGAACCACCCAATTTTAAATGGACTTTAATTCTAATAAAGCCCATTTTATGCTGGTAGCAAAGCACACTTTATAATTTACTTTTTAAAGACTGTTCAACTAATCTACAATGATGCAAGAAAAAAAATATTGCAAATGAGAAACAGAGGTCTTTAATTTAGCTAGAGCTGTGGATCACATAAAACTAAGTTTCCAGTACTGTCTGTTAACTTAAGATTCAGCATTTAGTTTTCATATCTGAAAAATGTTTGCATTTTTTAATAAGATTACACAATTATTAGTTGTGGTTTTAATTGATACAGTCATCACTCAAAAGAATCTGAAATCTGCCTACTTCTAATGCTAATTTCATCTTTCATGAGCTTAAAATTGGCTAAAGATTCCAGATTTTGTCATCAAAATTCTAAACCTTCTCAGAGGATTACATTCAGTAAATATACATTAATGATGCATTACTTTATCAAAACTGGTTTGAAACTTATTGCTCATCAGCCTTGCATAAAGCTTCAACTTATGTTCTCTGGACCATCAACCAGCATAATTATTCTTATGCTGTTAAGTATAAGTGTAATCCGTTGAGCAGTTTTAGTGTTTAAATTATTTAATGAATTTTTTCCACTTAAGGATTTTTGTTTTCATTCATAATTCTAGTAAAACAATAAATATGATAAGTCAACCGATGGTGATTGGCACACGTCTATGTTCACAACTTAAAAGAAATAGTGTAGTACACGAGTTGAACTGATGAACAGGAATTTTAGTTCCTTTTGAGTTAATGCTTTTCAGTGACCAAGCAGTGGTTCATTTCCTTGGTAACTTTGATCACATAATCATATGCCTGTGAAAGCCTCTAATGCAGGTTGTTGTAACTTTAAAAAAAAAAAAATAGGGATAGTTTTGCACAATCCCTTTAAAACCAGATAGACAAACAAAACCAAAACCAAAACAAACAAACAACCCCCAACAACAAACAAACAAAAGCAAACCAAAAAACCAAACCAACCAAACAACAACAACAAAAAAAATCGCAAAAAACAGAAAAAAAATAATTTTTGTAGTAATATAGTGTGTTATGCTTATCAGATGCCATACATGCCTGGGGAGAGAAATTTAAACTAGATTGGGACTTTATGGAAAATGTATATAAATATCTGTAATATTGTGGAAAGAGCAACCCTTAGATGGACTTTTTTTTTTTTTTTAATGAGTCATAGGCAGAATTTGTTTAAGAAATGCTTTGGATAAGCCATGGGAAATGCTGCTGAATGCTGAATGCTCTTTTCAAGACCAGAGTGATTTAAATGGCTAAACTCAGTATAGCAGTCCCTTAAAGCCTATACTGGTAAATGTTCAGTGGATGGTGAGTCTGCTATGTGTTTGCTTTGTGTTTCTTGCCAGCTACCACAAAGTTTTACATCTTTCATTATTCACAGAATCCCAGAATATGCTGAATTGGAAGGGAGCCACAAGGATCTTGAGTCCAAACCTTAGCCCTGCACAGGATCATCCTCAAGAATCATAGCATGTGCCCAAGAGTATCATCTAAATGCTTCTTGAAGTCTGTCAGCCTTGGTGCTGTGACCACTTTCCTGGGGAGCCTTTTCCAATGCCCAACTACTCTCTGGGTGAAGAATTCTTTTTGAATATCCAATCTAAACCTCCACTGCCACAACTTTAGGCCATTCCCTCAGGTCCTGTCCCTGGCCACCACAGAGAAGAGATCAGTGCCTGTCCCTCCTCTTCCCCTCTCAAGGAAGTTGTAACTGCAATGAGATCTCCCCTCAGTCTCCTTCTCCAGGCTGAACAGACCAAGTGCCCTCAGCTGCTCCTCATATGGCTTCCCCTCAAAACCCTTCACCATCTTTGTTGCCTTCCTTTGGACGCTCTCTAATAGCCTAGTATCTTTCTCATATTGTGGTGCCCAAAACTGTACATAATATTCAAGGTGAGACTGTCCAAGTGCAGAGCAGAGCAGGACAACCACCTCCCTCGACTGGCTGGTGATGCTGTGCCTGATGCCCTCCAGGACACAGTTGGCCTTCCTGGTTGCCAGGGCACTGCTGACTCATATTCAGCTTGCCATCGACCAGGATCCCCAGGTGCCTTTTGCAGCACTGCTTTCCAGCATTTCATTCCCCAGTCTGTATGTGCATCCAGAGTTGCCCCATCCTAAATGCAGAATCTGGCACTTCCCTTTGTTGAACTCCATGTGGTTGGTGATTGCCCAGTCCTCTAATTTGTCAAGGTCTCTCTGCAGGACCTCCCTACCTTCAAGGGAGCCAACAGCTCCTCCCAATTTCGAGTCATCTGCAAACTTGCTTAGTATCCCTTCCAGTCCTGCATCCAAGCCTTTATGAAGATGTTGAAGAGAACAGAACCTCAGATGGAGCCCTGTGGAACCCCACAAGTGACAGATCTGATGTTCTCCCATTCACTATTACACTCTGTGCTCCATCCATGAGTCAATTGCTCACCCACTACATGATGTATTTATCCAGCTGTGTTCTGGACATTTTGTCCAGAAGGATCCTATGACAGTATTGAAAGCTTTACTGAAATCCAAAAAGATTACATCATCTGGCTTCCCTTGATCAACTAGGTGTGTTAACTTGTCATAAAAGGAAATCAGGTTTGGTAAGCAGGACTTTTCTCTCATGAAGCCTTGGTGGTTATGACTGATGACAGTGTTGTCTTTCAGCTGTTTTTCAATTCTTACCAGAATAATCTTCTCCATAACTTTACCAGGCACTAAAGTGAGACTGACAGGCCTGTAGTTTCCAGGGTCCTCCTTCTTACCTTTCTTGAAAATACGGACAAAGTTCATCAGCTTCCAGTCATCTGGGACCTCTCCAGATTTCCAAGATGGCTCAAAAGCATTGAGAGAGGTTTTGCAATGACATCAGCCAGTTCTTTGAGGATTCTTGGATGAATCCCGCCAGGTCCCACAGATATGCTGAGGTCCAGCTTGAGCAGCAGATCCCATACAACGCATGGTTATGCTTGGTTATACATAGTTTTTCAAATTAGTTTGTGGTTTTGAAATTTGGAGGGACAGTGAGGAACACATTTCTCTTTAATTCTGATAGGCAAATGTTGCTCTTTGGGATTATGTCCTGATGGTCAAGTAGATATTCAAATTTCAGCAATGTTCACTAGTACTTTGAAGATTTTGTGTGTGTGTGTGTGTGTGAGTGTGTGTAAGGTTGTTTGTTTATTTCTTTTTCATGTTTGGAAAGAAAAATTTGTATCAACTATACTGCTAGATTCGTGTTTTATTTACTTCGGATTTACTCCCACTTCATTCTGCAAAGGATATTTGCTGAGTCAGAAGATACCTGAAGATATATGTCACTCCCATTCAGTCTATTTTGAGGATGAGGTGGGAGAACACGCTCATTCAGTAATAATCTTCTTATACATTTGGCTTGATTTGTAAAATGCAAGGACAAATACATTGTAAATAAATTTACTAAACTTTTAAAATTCTTGAAAAGCTTCAGTGTTTGTTTCCACTTATTCTTCAGACTCAGTTGAATCTGAAGCGCTCCACCTGCTTTCAGTTTTGCATCTTCCTTTTACTAAAATGCTTCCTAAATATAGAACTACTGGCAGGAAACTCACGGCAAAATGTCCAGTATGTCTTTAAATATAATGGAGATATTCTTTGTTTAGCCCTGCCAAGTGTCTGATTGCTGGCAGCTGAAACAAGGGACAGATGGCCATCCAGCTCTATTTGCACCCTATTGAGATGAATAAGTGACAATCTGCAAAATACTCAGAACTAATGTAAACTGGTTTAACCTCAGGAAACCCAAGAGCCTCTTAGGTTTCTTTGGTGATGTGTAGGCAGATTTTGTGCTTTTTGATGTGGTGTTCTTTGACATAAAGATCTCAGTGCTCCTCACACAGATGCAGCCCATTATGGCCCAAGCACAAAAACAGTGAACTGCTGTGAAAATGATGCAAGGGCATTCTGGTCATTGACATGAGAGTGATACTGGACATCATGCAGTGTTTGCGAATTCACCCATTCAAGGGTTCTTCACCAGACACGGTTTTTTATAGATAGTATGATATTTTCTTAGGCCATATGTGGAAACAAACCCTGAAAGCTATTGGGCCTTTGTCCTAGGCACCTTAGCAGAAGAGATGAAAGTGGAAGACCAAGGGATGACAGAAAGAAAACGCAGTAACAGTAGTGAGTTTAAGTGGATCAAATTTGGACTCTGATTTAACAAACTGCTTCTAACAATGGATTGGGGCAGCCCCAAGCACCAATAAAGACTGGACCAAGAATAGATTGAGAGGACCCCTGAGGAAAAGAATTTGGAGTTCTGATGGAGGAGAAGCTGGACGTGACCTAGCAATCTGTGCTTGCAGGCCAGCCAACCATGTCCTGGGCTACCTGAAAAAAAGCATGACCAGCAGGTAGAAGGAGGTGATTCTCCTCCTTTATTCTACTCTTGTGAGACCACACCTGGAGTTTGGTATGATAGAGTGTATGTCCATGTTTGGATTATTGCTCTGAAATCCTGTATCAGTCTGTACTCTGAGAATGAGGCTTCTTTGCTGGTAAAATAGGAATATTAAATTCAGATTTACACTTTCAAAGCAATCTGTACTGCATGAAAGTATTTATCAAGGACTCCAATCCTTTATGTGCTTCCAATCTAGTAGAGTATTGATTTATTATCACCACATTTGCTACTGATTTGAGGGTTTTTTTTTAAGTGGAGTCACATTCTTTGCTTACCTGGTTTCTTTGAAACCCATACCAGGAGAATTACCAGATTCAGTACTGCATTACGGATGTCATCCTCAGGTTCTTCCAAGGTCAGGTCTGTTCATAAATAGATTTGAGCCTTCTATTTAATTTCTTTTGGAGTGCATAGCTGTACAGAGTTTTCCAAAAAAAGTTATTCGAGCATATCACTTGCATAATAATTTTATCCCAACAATGGAAGGGGACATTCTGGCATATATAGAAACTCATAAGTCAGTTTAATATCTCCAACTGTATGTTCAATAAGTTGTAAGAATGGACAAAAAGTTCTTTTTCCCATTACTGCAACAATTGGTATTGTGACTTTACTTAGCCAGTCCTTACAAATAGTTATTACTGAATGTATGGCTCTGCTATCTATAAAAAAAGAAAATAACTATTGTTCATACCCCAGCTTTACTGGAATTAGAGAATCTGCTGAGGTTGCCTTCATATTTCCCCCCTGGTCCCCTTCACTCATTGTCAGAATCCTCCAGCACCATAATGTTAACTTCCTGTGATTGACCCTTCCCTTCTCTACTAAGGCATTCATTTTTCTAATGTCTTTCCTGCCTATAAATAGCACATTGATTCAGGTTCAAGGGGAGGTACCCTTCAGAGCCCAAAACCTCTGTCTATCCTTTCACTTGATCTAGTATCATTCTTTTTCCTTCTGTAGTAACAAGGCATTCAGTTTAGCCTGCATATCCCCCCCCAATTAGGGTTATGAGGCAGCATAATAGTTCCCAAAAACTGATACATTCCTTCAGATACCTTCTCTGTATGACCCAACAGATCATTTCCAATTCAACAAGTCTAAAGTACTAAATGAAACATGTACAAAAACTCATCAACCCCCTGACCTCACTGATTGTCTCAGAGGCACCTGTATCACTGGCTGGGTATGTCCTCAGGTCTGTCCTGCAGTAGGACTAGAATCCTCACTTCCCTCTTTTTGTTATTGTGATCTGAATCCTCTTTATCGAACCCTGCCCCAGTCTTAAATGGGTGTGGAAAGGAGGGGGCTAACATTTGTATATCTTCCTGTTCATCTCCTCCACAATGTACAATTCTTCTCAATACATAGCAGTAGCATATCTCCTCCCAATTTACATTTTTTTCTGAGTATTTGGATCTCTACACAATGCCATAAGAGTATCAACCTAAGAAACGTCATCCCATTTACCCAATTGGTGATAAAACATCAACTGTGAAATAATATTCAACTGCAATGACCCATTTTCCCCATCCTCTGATTTATAAGGTGGCTACCATTGATTACAATATCTCTTCATTTTCTCTTTAGTCAAGGATCTCCTCAGAAATTATTTCAGTTTTTTAGACTATAACCTAGAGGGTTACAGGAAGGAATTTTAACAATATTTCATACCTTCAGTTTGCATTCATCCAAGCATTAACATGAAAAAAATAGAATGAAATAATGAAAGTTTTAAGACGTTCAAGTGTGCCAAGTTAAATGGCTAAATTTTGACTAGGGTTCAAATTACTTAAATATTGTTTTAAAACTTTCAAATTTTATTGACATGCTTTCTAATTAGAAACTGTTGGAATTGTAAGTGAAACTTCTGTGAGGTATTTTTTTTTTGTTTTTATTCCTGATATGAACATGTATTTTAGATTTTAAATAATAAATGATGGTTTAAATAGTTTACCTGAAATATAGTTTGTGTAATTTCACCATCAACAACTTTACCATAATTATCAGCAAAGTTGAAATACATATTGTTTACATAGCTTTAACATTCTGGATCTTTATGGGTCCTCTGGCAAATTGCCATGATGATTTGCAAGGAAATGACTCATGTTAATCTTTCATTTCACTTATAATAATAGTCTAAGAGATTACATTAGTATTGCTTCTAAACAATGGATAAATGCCCTGATTAGGATTGTGTGCAAGTCTATTCAGAGTAATTAACAGGTGTGAATTGCTGTTTGCTGGGATAAGCCTCCCACTGTGCAGCACTTTTTTTGGCTGCAGGCTGCTTTCCTGCTGTATTACTGCCTCTAAATCTCACTTTAATGTAAGAGTTTACATACGTTAATTCTTTGTACACTTGTCTATTTTTAAAGTTGTTGAGGCAATAACAGTGAATCTCTTAAAAAAGCTTGTATTTCTGTGAGCTTCTGATTACTTGCACCACTCCAGCCTGTTTTGTCTTTCTCTTTTCAGCAGGGTCTCATTCAGTTAAAAGGAACTATTGTAGTAACTTTTAGGAATATCAATATGACTCCTTAACTGTAAAAATGAAGCCTGTTCTGCAGCTTACAGAATCAAAAATCTGCTGGACTGGATTCTTTGCCCAGAATTATATAAGAAAAGTACAGAGAGTACAAACAAACCTATGGGCTTCTCTATCTGTGGGCTCCACCAGCTCTGAAATGGAAATTTTAATTTTGGCTTTGAAATTCTCATACTTCTTTGTAAATTCCAATTGGAGTCATCTGTAAAGACATAAAAGAAGTCCTAAGTCATAGAAAGTTTGAGAGTTTAGAAAGTCAAATAAAAAAAAAACACCAAAATTTTGCAGCTTTGACATGAATTACTATTTCTCTCTCATTAGTCTGTATCTGAATTCCATCCACAGATTTCTTTATTAAAATCTCAGACTAAAACTTGTCCATAAGGTTTTTTCTACTGTTTGTGTCCTAAATTTAGTTGGGGAATGGCAAGTCCAGATATAGAAATCAAATTAACATCTCACTTTTCCCCATGTACCTCTTTCACATAATTGTTGTCACAGAATTGTTTTAAATGGTTTTACATTTTAGAATGCTAACAGAAGAAAAATTAAAATGTTATACTGGTTAAATCTTTTTTTCAGTTAATACTACCAAGGTGCCAATTGATTTAAGTTGTTATGAAAATAAACACCTTTACTGTGTTTTATATTTTTTCTCTTCCTTGTTATTACAGTTCTGAACACTTCTAGAGGTTATACTTCCTATAGTCTGATCTCTTTTATACCATCAAAAATTTCAACCTCAGAGCTGAAAAGTTGGCCCAAATGGGAGAAGATGTATGTAAACTTCTTCCAATGACACACCGGGACAAGCACTTATCCTTGAACATCATTGTGCTGGTGACTTTTTATGCCACTTTAGAAAATCCAGTTTGAAACTTAATAGTATAGATAAGTGATATTATTTTGTGTTTGTTTGTTTTTGATTTTTTTTCCCCTCAGGCTTTTTTAACACTAGTAATTTATTATGGCTGAAAGCCTGATGTTTTTGGTGATGTGTGGACAGATTCCAGGGCATCTGTTTTTCCACTGCCATCTCTGACATCCAGGAAATACTGTCTTCTTGATTTCTAAATGTATATGACCTTTCTGTACTCTAGTGTAGTCAAAAGGTTTTTTTCTTTCTACTTTCTCCACACAAGAACAATTATTCTCTCTTCGTTCTCTGCAAAATGTTGAAACACATGAAATGCATTGTTACAGACTCACAGAATCAATCAATTTGGAAGAGACCTCTGAGATCACCGAGTCCAACCTGTGACCAAACACCACCTTGTCTATTAGACCCTGTCACTAAGTGCCACATCCAGTCTTTTTTTAAACACCTCCAGGGATGGTGTCTCCACCACCTCCCTGGGGAGCCCATTCGAATACCCAATCACTCTTGATTTCTTTCTGTCCTTTCTAGTGTTTTATTTTAGATGTTATTATTTGCCAAGCTACAGAAAATTATAGCCTTTTTATAGGAAGAAAGAGCAAATCCAAGTTTCTACTACCCTCAGTTTCCTTTTTCTTGAAAGAAAAATGTATTTATAACACACTGTCTTTTTTCATTTTTAGTGGAGTACCAGGTAGAAGTGGTCATCATACATTTTAGACAAATTTGCTAAAAGGCTGTAATCTGGACAAAGCATTCAAAGTTCCTTAGCAAGACAGTTAAAATGTTGACACCTAATTATGCAGTTGAACTCTTAGAAGATTCAGCTGGCCTAGAAAAAAGCTTTTGTTCTGTTTTCTCAGACTGGAGTGTTATTGTTGGACTATTTAATTATTTGATAATATGGAATCTAATTTAAAGATGCATATGATATCTGTTTTCTCACCGCCTCCATTCCAGAGTTCAGTTTAGTTAACTAGACTATTTAGTTTTTTCCCAACTACATCTCCCAGAAATTCATCAACACTTATCTAAATTCTTCAGGGAATGATTTCTTATATTGTGTTTCAACATTAGAAGATTAACACACTGTTGCAATAATTCCACACTTGCATTGGTAGAGGTGAATCATGGAGAAAAATGAGCTGCTTGTTAGTTTATAGACTTGAGATCTGTAGCAATCCACTAAGTTTGGAAGACGAAATGCAACAATTCTATCTGCAGAACTTACCAAAATCTCTGCAACTATAGGTGTTGTCCCAAATGTGGGCTTGTTACCAGTATGCAGCTCCAAGTCACAAACTGAGGTGAGGTATTTCTATTTTTAATTCCAATTTGAGCAAAGTGGGGAGCTAGGTAGTAACCCACAAAAGGCTGACTCCCTGACCATCAAAACTTAACACCACTTATACATTTAACAAACAAGGCCATCAGCATTCACAGGTTACAGATTGCAAAACTTTTTTATTAATTAGTACTCAACCCGTTTTCCAATTTTGTGTTTAGCTTCCCATGCTGATTAGTCCACAGGCACAGTTCTCTCTGTTTGAGTCTGGGTTCCATTTTGAGTAGGTGGTCAATGAGTCAATAGTCATGATCTTCCACTGCCAGAACCACCTTTCCCCCCCACTTAGTGCTCAGTTCTGCTGACTTCACTCCTGGTGGCTATCATCCAGGCAGCCCATTCATCTTGTCTTTCCTTTTCCTTTAAAAAAAAATAATAGCCAAGCATGCGACATTCACAGTGCCATTGCTTTATCACAACTGTCTAACTACAGCTACTGATTAACCACAAAAAAAAATTACAAAGTTTGATTCAAACTCCTATTCAAATCTTGAGGTGTTCAAAATATTAAGGGGGTTGATATCACTGGGTACCAATACTTAAACTGCTAGGCATATTCCCTGCCTTCTGCCTCCTGTTTGATCACATTCCTTCTGGGTACCGCTGCCCCAGAAGTGGGGCCATGCTCTATAGCTGACTTTCCCAAGGGACTGAAGGCTCAGATGGATGTTCTCCATCTCTCATCTCCTTCAGGCAGTGATCCCATACCTCTCTCTTCTACATGACTTGGGCCTGTCTGCTTAAATTCTCCGTCATTGGGCTAACCCATAGGCTAGTATCCATTTATTAAAAGTAAAAAATCTAAATCAATATATAAGAATAAATCAATTCTTGCTCCCTGCACTCTTCAAGCTAGCAACCAATAAAGGGATCCCAGCAAGTGAAGAGATACTCATCTCAGTTCAGGATTTTTTCTATATCTGACTTCTGTGTTTTTTAATATGGCTATCAGGTATTATGATGATAAGTTCATTAAAGAGAGAAGGAGAGGAGAAAATCTTATCTACTAAAATTCCTTGACATGAGATAGAAATCTCTAGTTTTCATCAAACAGCTTTACTAATATTATTTGACAGTGCAATATAAAGTCCTTATTTATTACACCAGAAAGAGCTCAATACAAGACTGATGTTACATATGTATGCATCATCTTTTTGAATTGATCCTGGTTACTTGTTCTAAATAAGATTACCCAATACAATGTGGTCACTACTCCTATGTGAATTCTTCGAGCTAATAATTGTTTTTGGAGGAGAAAGCCTTCCTTGATACCCACTGAATTATAAATTGAGAACATACTTTATGCTTTTTGCTATCTTGCTGTAAAGGGAAAGTAAACTTGCATGCATTCTGTGTCTCTTTCTGAATACATATACACCATAATCAGCTACTCACACTTTCTTTAAGGCCAAATGTTTTGAACTCCTGAAGAGCTTTCATACTGAATAGATTTTCTAATCCCTTGATAAATTCTATCTTTTGAAGGACTGACACTGGGCAAAGCTTTTGTAAATGTGCCTTTACTCAACATAGATATTGTGTACATAGATTTATTACTCTCTCCCTTATTTAGGTTTATAAGTGTTAGTAACAGTTCATATATTTTTCAGATAATGTCCATGTGCAGATAATTTATAAAAGCTGGCTAGAAAAAACAGTAAAGGAAGCTGTCAGAACTATGTTCCCTTTCTTCTTTTCCATTTACCTTACTCTTTCAGCCCCTTACTTCACCTGCTTATGAAAATGAATATTATATGCCAATTGCTGCAGAAGAGATTTATTAATATTGGTCGATACGTTAAAATTATTTAGTCTAGTTTTATCGATATATTGTTTGGGATCACTATGAGGAAATTTTTAATGAAATCATTTCACTGGCTAAAATATTTAAGAACAAGTCATCTGTAGTCAATGTTATGTTGAATATTCCAATAGATCATTTTTGTATTTATTTGTGTATTACTGGTTTTGCAGATTTTGAAAGGAAAAACGTGTATGTTGAGAGATGTATCCTCTTTGTTACATGTGCAAAAAATACATATTACATAATAAAATACTGTCATTAAACAAAAATATCCTGCATTTCATTTTTATCATTATTAGATTATCAACATATACTATTTAATTTTAAATATAATTCTTAATTTTTATTCTCATCTCCTTATCCTGTTTAAATCCTACTCCACTCTGGAAGATGAAATAAAAGTGGTTGTCAAATACAGTCATAAAAAGTGAAAGGGGAGTGAGCAATTTTATTTTTCATAAAGAGTATTTTCCCATTACTTGACAATATCCTTTATATTCATCATAATACCTAGCTACTAAGACTGGACACATCTTTTGGCAAGTGGTTAATAGCTGGATTTAGAATATAATATTCAGGGAGAGTGCAAATAGGCTGCCTGGGAAGTATCTCTGTAAAGACTGAAAATCCTTTCAAGAATCTCAGTAAGTTACCAGCTTGTTGTCATATTTGTAAATAAACAGAATTATTTTTATAATAATTCAGCAGTGTGTGACATTTATTTTAGCTAGAGATCTGAAGAACAGCTTTAGGGCTGAGCTGTGACTATATAAATATAAACAGTGAGACAAGTAGACAGATTTCCTCTCTATATCATAAGTGCACACGTTGTATTAGTGTCAAACCAGCAAGCTTTATATACAAGAGAATATCTTTTAAAAAAAGGAAAAAAAGTGGCACTGACCTTATGAGCCTCTGGCACTCTCTCTTCAGTGATGAAGAGATGTTTCCTATCTGGACTGCACAGAAAAACATTTTATAAATAATTGCTTGGCACACTCATTCTTTAAAGTTGCTGTGTTGTACTGGGTAATCAAGTGTCCCATTTCAACCTAGTTTGATTGATTGGGGCAAGCAGAATTATTAACTGTAGGAAGAAAAATATAACATTTTCCAGTATTTTGAATGTAAATCAATTTCATTTTAGAATGTGTTTCAAATGAAATTTTGGGTTGAGGGAGTTGTTTGTTTTCTGTATTATGGCAGGGATGTGTTCTTACCAAATTTAATATTTCAGACATTGAGTCCCATAAGCATTCCTACTGAATGCTGTAGAAACCTCTTATCTCAGCCCTGCTGCTGGATCAGTGCATTCTTTGGACACTTGCAGAGCCAAACTGAGCTTGAGCAAATTCTAAGGCTTGACCCATTCCTACTTGATTTATTTTATTGTTATTGTTTATTGAAATATTAATGTAAGTTTTCAGAAGCACAGTTGGCTTTTATGACAATCCATAGCCATACCAGTGAAAGGTGGGTACAGTATATGTAGTGTGTGTCTGACATAAAGTGAGTGGTGATAAGAACCAGTGGAAAGTCGTCTAGGTGCCAAACACTTCATGAAAAAGTTCAGAATATACTTCATACAGAGTGGAAACACTAAGCAAATTCTCAAAACTCCTAGTCTGGAACATCCCATATGTCTCTTTTATACAGCTATAGAATTGCTCCATCACATTATCTTCCCAGGCTTACTCCTACAAATACCTTGCCAAGGCATGTAGATAAAATTTATGAATGTTATAATTTTTAAATTATTTTATGAATTATAAACCATTTTGAATCATATCACAAAATGCTATTCCTGTAGGAGAACGCTGAGGGCAGCAAAGCTGGAAAATAAAATAAAAATGTAGAACCAGCCCCAGAACAGGAAGATCAAAAACAACATAAAGGGATCTCTAAGAGCTCTGAACAGAATTGTTTTACTGCTCTTTCTCAGTCTATTTTTTTTTCTTCCTGAATGCTTACTGGTCTATGTCTATTGAAAACCTCTTGTACTCAGTCAGAGATGGGAGACACTATGTGACAGGATGGGCCACCTACAGCTTCTTTCTTAGGCAGGTTTATTGGTTTATTGACTCAGGACTTGTCTGATTTCTTCTACAGGGGCAATTGACTTTTAGAAATGCTGAAGAACTATCTAGTCATATCTAGATGTATTCTCTAACAAAAAAGCTATCAGATATGAAAAAAATCTTTATCCCTGGCCTAGAAGCATACACTTCTAAGCAGTATTCTGAAGCCAATTTGCTCCACATAGATCTCAGGATGTCCTGGTTTCAGCTTTTTATCCTTAGTAGCTGGTATAGTGTTGTGGTTTTTTGATTTAGTATGAAAATAATGCTGATTACACACTGATGTTTTGGTTGCTGCTAAGTAGCGCTTTAGGGTCCTAAGTCAAGGACTTTTTGGTATCTCATGCTCTGGTAGTGAGGAGTTGCACAAAAAACTGGGAGGGACCATAACCAGGACTGGTGACACAAATAGGCTAAAGGGATATTCCATGTCATAGAATGTCATGCAGAGTATATAAACTGCGGGGAGTTACCCGAAAAGGGTGTTACTGCTGCTAGGGAATGGGCTGAGTACCAGTCAGTGGGGTGGTGAGTAACTGTATTGTGCATCACTTTTTTTTCTTGAGTTCTGTTACTCTCTCTCCCCTCACCATTACTATTATTATTGTTGTTATTGGTATGATCAGATTGTTATTAATTATTATTGTATTTTGTTTCAATTATTAAATTGTCTTCTCTCAACCCATGAGGTTTCCCTTTTCTTTCCAACCCTCCTCCCCAACAGGGTGAGGTAAGGGGAGTGTGTGAGCAGCTACCTGATACTTAATTGCTGTCTGGGTTTAGAGTATGAGTTAAGGAAAACTCGAAGAGGAATGACTCAGAATACCAAACAAAAAGATTTAACACATGACCAAATTTCTGCTTGTGCCATCTGCTAAAAAGGACCCAACAACCTCAGAATTTGCAGTAGACTCCAACTTGTGATTCAGGAAACTGCTTTTCCACAGGATTCAGGGAGCTGAGCTAAGAGCAGTGAAGCAGCATCTGTATAAAAAATTAATTACAGAGCAACCTTGCTGTCTCTGTGGACTATACTTACAGTAACAAAAAATTAAGATTTTTGTGATTATAGCACTGATCAAGAATGTATGACTGCTAGTGCAAGGCAGTTTTACACTTGCCATATCCAGGCATCAGCCAGCTACAAGGCAAAAATATTATCAGCATTAAGTCTTCAGAATTTAACATAGTTCTGCTTACTACCAGAAAATAGAGTTTTGAGGGGTGTAGTGGGTCAATTGAACTTCTGTCATACCTCAAAAAACTTGGAGTTTTGATTTGCACTTTGAAGTTTGAAAATGCAGTGCAGCCAAAGAGGCCTGTGACATCTATCAATGCTAAGCACACTAAGTAAGAAATAGTTTGTATTGATGTGCCTTAAATATAAGCATGCTAAAGTAGTATTGCTAACAACAACATACAAATACTTCATAAAACTGTCATAACATAGCCAGACACAATGGATAAATATTTTAAGTAAGCGTATGAGCAAGGTAAACACTGTCAAGTGTGAATCATAAAGGATCACATATGTGGTCATATAGTATTCTATATTTGCCACTAATTTAGCATATAAATGTTTTGTAATGAATGAATTTCATAAATTTTGTCTTAAAATATGATATTAATGTGGTGCCAGTCCTCTACACTTCCATCACAGTGATATCTAATTCCCTGATGCATAAATTGCCCAATATATTTGCTTTCAACAAGAATGTCACGAGACATTTTGTTCCCTGCTTCCCTGCTTCTTATTTAAGCCACTTAACTACATGAATCAGTTATCCTTATTTTCACACTGGGTCATTAATATGAATCAAACCTATAGTTGTGGCCTTTTGGCCTGGCCTTCCTATTTCTTTATTAGTGGCATTCCTCCAGTAAAGGCAAATGGATATTTCCTTCCCTTATAGTAACACAGTTAACTAAAACGATAGATTCTACCGAAGGCAGAGAACAGCAGCAAAAATTGTAGTCTCTTATCTATTCTGCAGTATGATGATAATAGGAAAGATAGAAAAAACTGTTAATTAGTAACTCTTCAGCCACAGATCATCTAGGTCAGCATAGTGTTGCGGTCAGATTTCTTTAAGGAAGGCTAACTTTGAGTAAAGGAAGGGCTTTTATTCCTGTGCATGGCAAGGAAGATTACTGTTTCTTGCATCTCTGTGTTAGCAGCCATGAATGATCACAAAGCATGAAGACCAATAAATAGGAAAGTGGCTATTTTATAAACACCAGGGATGTGGAACACTCTCCCTCTAGAGCTGCAACTATTTGAAAAATGTGTTTAATAAAGCCTCACACATTTTTAAACTGACTACAATTTTAAGGCACAACTCAATAGCAAAGGTCCAAGTCACTGAGCTATATGTTCAGCTTCTTAACTAGGACCTCAGTCACTTTAGAAGACTTGTATAAAACTGAAGTGCACTATTTTATGTGCCTCTTTGTCTTCCTCAAAATATATGTATCTCTGTATAACTCATTACCTTCTACTGAACAGTATGACCATCCTGTTATACACATTTTAACACATGCTTCCTTATGACCAGAGTTTATTGCCACTTTAAGCCTAGTCTCTATGAAGTAAGTTTGTTATTATTCAATACACTGTAATCTATTTTTCAGAAATGTTGCTTTCTAAGTTTCCACTGGTAAAA
>VZRE01012418.1:45091-109338 GCA_013396775.1 Cephalopterus ornatus | reverse complement strand
GCGGGAAAGTCGGATCCAAACCGTTACACCTATATAAAAGTGAAGCTCAGCCAAAACCTTGATTATTTACTAATAGTCTCACCATAGAAAAATACTGTATTCTACAGCTTTGTTTGAGCTCTAATAGACAAGGGAAAAATAAACAAAATCAAGAACATAAGCAAACTAGAAAGGTGAAAGATACATATGCCTTACATCAGGTTCCGTTTTAATCTCTTTTCACCTAGTTCATTTTGCTGACCAAAAAAAAAAAAATGAAGAATTGCCTATTATATTTTCCCATGTAAGACAATGTAAGGAGAGATCACTTGCCCACCTCAGCATACCAGTAACATGTTTTTCTGAATTTTAGATGATGGGATAGTTAGTAACTAAATATATGTCAAATCATACATGCAGAAGCATCAAAATTCATAGACAAACATACAGAAATACTAACTGCTACATTAGTAATTCATTAAAAGATGAACAAGCAAGTATACACCATACCTGTAAACCCAGTATGTAGACCAGAGACTTGTTTGTGATAGAAAAGTGGCCTAATACTTGTGTCACCTGCACTCTTGGAATGGAGGAATAAAATGGAACAAACAGTGCAAACACAGGACCCAAGCTGCAAAAAGAAAGATACAGATGGTTGTAAGAATGATACTAGCAACAGTAGTGCCAAACAATCAAAAGTAGTTAATTCTAAGTACATAACAATCAAAATTTAATACCATCTTGCAAACAAAGGTTTTCCTTGGGAATCAACAATTAGATACCTTGTGGCATTCAAAGAATGCATTAGCAAATAAGAACATGTGACAAATAGTAATTTTTTTCCAAATGTTTAGGACTGGAGGCAGAAGAGAAGGCAACATATTTAGTCTAACAGCAGACTGTTTCTACAAAACACAGCACACAACAAGAACAGCAGTAATCTCCTGCATCAGAATAAAACTTCTGTGATTCAAATGGGCAAATGGTAACCTTAACCCAAAGGTTAAGGAAACCACTTCACTTACGAACCTAAGGTCCCGTTATTTACCCAGGCTTAAGGTGATAGAGGATTGCCAATAGACTCCAGTATCCAGATGGGAATACTGACAGTTTGAGTTAACTTCCCTTTTTCAGTGAATTCCACGGCCCACAAATAAAACTGTCTTTAGGGTTCCTCATCTTAATCACAACACAAGATGTTTATTAAGTTTCTAAGCCATCACTGGAAGGAGCTTCATATACTTTCAGACTTCAAGCACTTTTTGCAATGACTTTTTGCAATGCCTAGACTGATCTTGTCAACACTAACTAATGCACTTCATTCAGACACCAAGATACAAAACATATGTTCCTCTCCATAAAACACCCAAAGGCATGAATATGGGAGATTCTAAGAGGAAAAGACTTCCAGGAATGGAGAAAGGGAAGGAACAAAGGCAACTTCAGGTAGACACAACTTGCTCCAGTGGTGGAGCTGTGGTGGCGGGACCTTCAGGCAGCCAGATGCAGGCAGCAGGTAGGGGAGGCCATCAGCAAACTGCACATCTGCCCCAGCTAAATCCTCTGTGCTGTCCTGTGTCCCAGAGGTATGGGAAGCTGCATGGGGTAATTTTTCAGCGGTTATCAAAAATTGCAGTTTCTGTGGCCCTTTACATGAAAGGGATCTTTTTGTACCCATCAGGAATTCTGCAAACAGCACAAACCAGGACCTAAATAATTAAAGTGTTCACTCAAAAATACATTTCCTTTCCAGAGGAAATACTGATAGGAGGAATATATGTGAAATGATGGATTGAATATTAAAATTTACATTTCTGGAATAACTGCCAAATGCAACACCTACAGACATGAATAAAAACAAAACCCTCAAATACTAATTTTATTTCTTTAATGGGCTGTGGCTTAAGACAATTTCACTATAATTTTTTTTGTTATATTTGAAGTTCAGCTTACTGAAAAGCTTCTGAAGACTTAAATAGAGTTTAATTATACATGCATTTTTAGTACCATCCATTTGACACTCAGTCAGATGCACTTGCATGTACATAGAATGCTAACTCAGGAACTACTGAAAAATGCTCCTTATATAAACAAAACACACCTCTACAAACCCACACAATACATTCTTGAAATAAATGCAGGAGCTGAAAGGCTGTAAGAGAGACACATACAAAAATAATTCTTCATCAGAAGTTATTCCATTGTAGACAACATTAACTGAATAAATCAGGTTTTACAAGTGAAGACAGAAAAAAAACAAAGACAAGATATCTTTTCTCTTCTTAGAAGAGTAATTTTAAATTATTTCGTTCTACTCTGACCAAATGACCTGAGAGAATACCAAAACTGTCGCATGCTTTTCAGGTTTAATTGCTCTTGTGATAAACAGTGACTCAGACACAGAGATTTCACATGCAAGAGTGCACTCAATCGTAAGATGGGAAAGTACAAACAGGAATTTCCCAAGCCCGCGAGTTCATTTTAAAAAGAGATTAGAGCATGTTGACAGGTTCCTTAAATGTTAATATTCACAATTAATGTCAACAGAGACCACAATAAGCAACACCCCAGTCCAGGGTAGTGATCTGTGTAATTCAAAGTTCAGTGTCTGACACTGCTCAGTACCCACGAATCTAGAGGAAACCTAGTGATGGCCCTTTCCTCCTAAAACACTAAGATTGTTGGCACCACAAAGGCATGCCCCTGAAGACATAAGTGTTTGTTTTTTAGACTGAGTTTACATCTAATATAAATAGTTATTACACAAATATCCATTCAGGTATCTTTTTTAGAAATGTCAAAACTAGTGCCCTTTAAAATATGGTGTGAAACTCATTTGTACAGGTGAATCCACTGTGTGAAAACTTATTCCAATTCTTTTTAAACTTTCGCCTTTGACTTCCTTTATATAATTATGTATTTTGAAAATTTCCATTAATATTTTCTGCTGCCTTCAGAATTTTCAATGTATTATGTATGCCTTATTTTAGAATATCTATATGGGGATGCTGTTTATCCACAGTGGGTCTGTCAGAGATGTTATCCACATAAAAATACTGGAATATGGCTGACAAAGCAAGGGACAACAAAAGGATGGTTACAGAAAACATGGGTTCACTGTCTGGTGAAAAAAGGAACTGGTTAGTTTTGCCTTCAAGCCTCGCAGGTCCCTGAGCCTCTTGTGGGACTGGAGCAACACCTGCTGTAAAGGAAGACATTTTGGAGGCTCTTGAGCCCAGCTGGCCACAGAGGAGCCAAAAGGTCCAGATAAGATGTACCTTAGGGTTCTGAGGGAGGTGGCCAATTCTACGTCACTGGAATATGATGGTGATCAGGGCAGGTTCCTGATGGCCAGAGAAAAGGAAATATCACACCCGTCTTCAAGGAGGGCAAGAAGAGGATTCAGGTAGCTACAAGCCTCACCTCTATCCCTGAGAAAGTTACAGAGCAAATCTCCTAGAAGCTGTTGCCAGCCACATGATGAATGAGGAGACTGCTAATATCCCATATGGATTTACCAAAAGTGACTCTGGTGCTGTGGACAAGGAAGGGGAAGATGGCAGATGTACACTCTGACTTTAGGGTGGCCTTTGACTAGGTCTCCTCTTGTGCCCTTGAAATAAAACTGGGGAGATATGCACTGTATAAGCAGATTTGAGGGAATTTGGCTGCACTGCTGATCTCAGAGGGTTCTGACCAGCAGCGCAAACTTCAAGTGGCAGTCAGTTACTAGGAGTTTCCATCAGGGATCCATACTGGGATGAACACAATTCGTAGTCTTTATTAAACTACATGGATGATGCAACAGAGTGCACTCTCAGCAAGCTAGTGAACGTCATCACATTGGAGGGAGCAGTCAATACTTTGGTGAGCAGGACTGCATTCAGATATTCCTTGGTGAGCTGGAGAAATGGGATGACAGGAACCTTATGGAGTTCAACAAAAGTAACTGCAGTCTTCCACCTGGGCTGGAATGACCTTGTGCAATGGCACAGACTGGTTAGAAAACAGATTTGCAGACAAGGAGCAGGAGAATCCTTTGAATGTTAATCAGCAGTTTCCCCTTGCAGGAAAGGACAACCACATACAGGGCAGCACAGTGTGTTATCATCAGGCCAAGAGAAGTGATTGCTCAGCACTTCTGAGCCTGAACCTGAATCACCATGTCCACTTTTGGGCTCCATGCTTCAAGAAAGGTATTAATATACTGGAGCAAGTCCAGATGGGGGCAATGACAGTCTGGTACTGTACCAGGCTGCCCGGAGCTAGAATCTCCATCCTCAGAGATACAGCCCGAACACACAGCCCAAAATAACCTGTTCTTGTTGGACATGTTTTTAACCCAGAGTTGAACCAGATGACTGCCAGAGATCCTGTCAAACCTAAGCTACTCTATTATTCTGTGAATAATCAAGCCTTGTTCCTGAAGCTCATAATCACTGGAGGAATTTCTGTTCCTGTATTTCACTAAACAGATACATCCATCCACCCATGTACTGTAAATAAAAGGACTGGTTCTTAACTCCTTTAGTTATGTTAATTAGTTATTTGGTAGCATATATCAGATTCAACATCTACAAGTGGAATACCCTGAATACTTCAATTCTCTCTTTTCCTTTACTTCTCTCTTTTCCTCTTTCCTTTTCCCCTAATCCTCTCTCCTCTACTTCTCCTTCTGCAGAGACCTTCATCTCAGCCCTTTGTTGTTTATACTATGAGAAAATCAGGAACATCCTTTCCACTGCCATGATGAACTTCTACTAGAAACCTGAGATGTTTGTATCCAAAGAAGGGCCACAGACACAAATACATGCTGACTCTAAACTGAGTTTATCCCCATTTCACGTTTAGGAAGTTAATTTCAGTCATGTGGGTTAGAAAGTAAATTTTTTTAACAAAACAGAAAACTCTAAAATCTGAAAGGCTGATTTCTAGAGTTTGAACACTCTGTACGGATACCACGTCCATCACAAAGGTGTACTGTAGTAGCAGGCTCTACAACAATTGGATCCTCATTTCGAAGACCATGGTAAATGTCAGTATTTGCAGTGAAACAGAAACACAGCAGACCAGATGGGAACGTTCTACATCATATGAAGTGATCAGATTGGTTTCGCACAGAAAAAAAACACGACATGTAGAAACAATGTCATTGAAAAAAATAAATCAGAGATGTAAAAATTACTGGTAGAGAAGAAAAAAATTAGGGGCAAGTACTTCTCGTAAGAGAAACACATTAGTTAAAGTCTAAAAGGATGACTAGTGGATGCAGATTAAAATAAAATATTTAACATTAGTAAATATATGCACAAAGTAGAGAAAAAATGGTTCTAAAATGCGAGAACAGAGGGTCAGAAAGGTAAATGCTACTTCTGCAAAAAGTACTTGCTGTTGTCAATGGAAGTTCTGTGGGATAAAATTTGCAGAAATAACATGCTATTTTATTCAGAATGACTCACTACACTTACTAACTGTGGTGCTGTGTTTTTCTTCATTCAAGTTCTTCAAAAAAACCATTAAACTGACAAATTCATGACCACGTATTTTTGAGGGGACTAAAAATATCACTTATAAAACCAGCTGCAGATAATACAGACAAGTAAACAGCGGACTTGCAATTCAAGCTACTAAACTGCTTCAGTGATCTGTGTTCCTACAGTCTGTCCAGACACTGCCACATTACACTTAAGGTGCCAGCCATTATTCTGAACATGTTAAATATTCTCAATAACATTCTTTAAAATTAAGTAACTCCGTGGAACGTGACCACCCTTGATAGTTGGGTTCCTCTGCCTGCTGGAGCCCAGGACTCAAAGGAACCATCTATTGCACCCAACCCTTTCACTACACATGAGCAGGACACCCCATTGCCTGAGGCCTCTCAATACCAGTAAAGCATTAGGCTGTGTTACCCAAGACTCATCTAACTGCCCATATTTCACAGGAAAGCAAGATGAAAGCAGAGAGAAAAATCAAAATCCAAGACAAAACTTGAAGTTGTGCATCTGGAGGGGAAAAGAAAAGATCCCCCTGTCCATGAATATCTCTGCAGAATCACTGCAACTTTGAGTTCATTAAAATATGAGACCAAGCAAGCAAGCAAACAATCAACACTTTACAATCCCCTCAAGATAGGAGTTTTTATCCTAAAAAAAGCTTTAGCTTTTAATGCCAAGACTATCCAACAATATATTCCATAAACTACTCAGTTCCATGTTACTTGCCTTGCATGCCAAAAGCAAAACAGTAAGTGTTTGCACATCTATGGTAAAACCAAATATATATCACACTTTCTAAGACACCACACATCCTCATTTAAATGTTCAAATCCTGGGACAGTCAAACAGATACTGGCGAAACAGCAGCTGCATAAGAACAGAAAACAAACAGCTAGAAGGATAAACAGTGAGTGGAAGGAAGCAACCTGTACCATTTAGCTCAAGCAATTAACATCACAACATGCTAGGCTGGATTGGTAGCTAATACACCAGTATGACTCAAAAGGTACAATCTACCACAGTATCTTAATCAAAGGAAGGCGATATTTTATCAGATCAGAGCACGAAACATTGATATTATTTTATAATGGTAACACTATTTTGAAGTAATCATTTCCTTTAACAAGAAGCCGTGGTACTAATGTCAGCCCTTGAGCAAAGACTACTACATGACTGTACATCTTGAAATTTCCCATTTCTATAGCATATTTTTGGTGCTGGACCAGGAACTACACTGTGGTATTATTTTGCGTACATATGAAGCAAGTTCCCTGTGCAATTTCCCTTTAAACAGTCCTCAATGTTCATTACTTCATTTAGAGAGATTCTACTCTGTGACAAAACTGAATAATCAAAAAATTATTCAAAACCAAGAAAGGAAAAAAATTCGTAATAAGACTGGCAAATTCTCCCAAAGACTTTTTGAATCTGGTGTTAGAAGACGAGTGTTCTATAAAGACTGAGGAGCTGAAAGCCCTACCCTGAGCCCTTCAGCTCCCTGGCACCTACAGGGAATCAAGCCATGTGTGCAGTGGGAGTTCAACACCAGAAAAATCAGCATATAGTGCCAATCAAATGCTCCAAGTAGTCCCAAAAGTAGCTCTCAAGGCTCTATGTTCTGCTATAGCAAAAAAATTTCCCATAAGACAAAGTTTAGTATTTAGTAAAGTTTAACTTTGTCCTTAGGTCTGCGTTTACCATAGGCTTTCTGATGAAACGGACATGTTAGCTGAGATCATATCTCTGCACACCTCCACCACTGCAATGTCAGCCAAGCCTTGTGCTGTGAACACAGCCCTAACATTTCCAGAGGCATCCCACCCACTGCATGGGTTGGACACACCAAAAATAGCCTCATCATGCCTACTTGTTGGTTCTTTAAAAATCAGGCCACTAAATGAGGTCATTTTAAAGATAAATAGTCCTTTGTAGTCACGAACGATCAGTATCAGTTTTTGGGGAAAATCCCAGGTAACTCTCAACCACTGCTTCTAACAGCAAAGGACAGGATTTTCCATCTATCTCTGATCTCCAAAACCCTCTTAATAAACACACAATTTAACTCTTAGATCAATGTTCTTCACCCAGAAACCAGGTTATTTCAGGTAACAACGGGTTACCTCACATTGTGACATCCCATTCCTTTCCTACTCCCTAGCCACTCTTCTGTGTGTTTGTTATACATATATATATATAAATATATATATAAAATAAAACAGTATTATTTTAGAAAAATCAGATTTGTGTTTAAGAAGTTTTTTATCTTTCATGTATTTACCTTAAATGTATTGTTGTTGTTGTTGTTATTATTATTCCTGCTTAAAATGCAACAAACAACTTACAAGGGCATATATCCTCATTAACCTCTCAAACCACCAGAGTTCTTCAACTCCCTCATATATTTTCAAAGGGCATTTCTGTAAATCCTCATCATTATGATACCAAAACTGTGCTGGGAATGTACATGGGTGTTCGAGATGTCTGCTTTAACGCAACATCTCGGTATGTCTCAGTTTTGAGGTTTCCTTGTGCTGCCTCATATCTGATCGGTAAGAAGCAGTTTTAAAGCATGCACTGATCAAACTAAGTTTAAATTATTTTATTTTTAAATGCAGATGCATATAAACAAAGTTTTTCACACATCACAGGTATTTTAGTTGGTCAGCAATTAAGCAATCAAATCAAGTAAACCTCTGGGTAAAGTCCCTTCTATGAAAGACAGTAACTTCAGGGGGGAGGCGGAAGTGTTGTTTCTAATTACTCTCTTTGAACAGACTAATTGTAAAAGGATCAAAAATAGATGCTTTCACATCCCATAAAAAAAAGTCGGCAGCAAATCAAGACCAGCACACAAACAGGGGTTTTTTTTAAGCACTTGAAAAAAACCTACCCCTCCCACAAGAGAGACTCACGTAATCACTCTTGAGAACAATGTGCAAGGGTAAACTTTCGCAGTCAAGCCATCCTGTTAATGCCCTTAACTCCTCAGAAGATCCAAGAAGCTACAGAGATGTAAGTACAGAAAAGAATTAACTTCTTTTTCAATTTATCTTTTTTTACTGAGCAACAGCAAACAATTCCAGAAATATTGTTTGGGTTTCTGCATTATACTGGTAGGAGGGATAAATGATCTTTGTATGGGAAAGGTTCATGGTAGAAATTCTCTGATATTTTATGTTCCCATATTAATCTGCCGCCAGTTAATTTCCATTTAAAGGATCTGTTGATCCACAGCATCAACAAGTTATTTCAAGTCCTTTCTTAGAATACAGCCTTCTGACAATCAAAGGGAAACATTTGATACTGCATTAGACAATTTTTTTGGCAACACTTATTTAAATTATACTAATGCAGAAATAACTACTGTACAAGTAGTAAGGAAAGCACTGTGACTCCTAAGTCATTCACTGAACCTCACAGAACTCCCCTAATAGTAAGAGAGAGCCTTAAAACAAATCAGTACTGTAGTCCTGAATGCATAGTCTGCTCTTATCACACACACTCCTTGTCTATGAAAACAGCCTTTATTACCAGCTCAGAAACTCCTCAGTCACTCTTCTCATGTCTAAATATTGCAACAGCGTATTTTAAGAATTCAAAGTTTTATGAGCTAATTCCTCTTTTAACTTCTGGCATGCATTTCTTTCAAAGTTTTTAAAGGCATTCTTTTCCTAAATTGCAATCAATAAACACCTATCTCCTTATCAGTGATTTTCGCGCCACAAAGCTGAAGAAATGTTACAAGTGCTAAGATTTTTATTCACCTTCCCAATTAAAAAGGATCAATTTTTTTTTACTACGCTGGCAAAACAAGACACACTTAAGACAATAACATTAACAAGACAATAATTTAACTATAATTTATCTCTAAAAAATAAGACAGCATACATGCATTTGGGCACAGAATACAAGACATCTGTCTAATATTTTCATGACTGCTCCTGAAGAGACAAGGGAATTGAATCCTCTCAATTAGTCTTTAGGAGCTCAAATCTCACCACTTTCTGTTCAAAAGACTGAGGAGCATGTATACATGTAAAGAATAATAAATTTAAGCTACAGTTCAGAAGCTGTAATCCCTAGAATTAAAGACTGTGTCTGTACAGGCTTCATATCACTCAGATATAAAAGACACTCATATTTTCTAGTACTAAAGTACAAATTCTCATTTGACCCCTTTTTTCTTCTGCTTGCAAGAATACAATTGTCAGTGGCTCACACTTTAGTTTATTTGCTATATTTTTAGTCTCTCTCCTTTTTACATTTAGTGTGCTTAAGTAAGTAACTGAAAGGAAGTTAATCATTTTAGCATCAGCACAGCTCTTCACATTAATATGTGGCAGAGATTATTTATGCTAGGTAGTTCTCACACTTTTCATAGGACAGATTACACCTAAGAGAGATCCAACAGATAGGAGCAAGACACACACTTCAAATGACTTCCATTTTAACTAGTTAGGCAGTGTTTCAACTCAACTTCTTTATTTCCATCTCACTTATTGTAGCTACTATTATTTTTGAGCACCAAATGTTACTGCCATACAACTTTGCAAAATCTATTGTAATAGACAAAAGCAAGACCAGAAAGATGCCACAGTGTTGTGCATCTGCATATTTTATTAAGCACTTAAAGAATTATAATATTCTTTATAGCCATTGTTAAGATAATTGGGATTCTCTGATATGTGGCTTACAAATTTGGCTTTACTATGCCAACAAATTTGGTTCTAACAAAAAAAGAATAAAAGTACTAGCCTGGAAACTCTCTCACCAAAATTATCTTTGAGTTGCGAGATGAGGACTCAGTCTTCAGGTCATTAGGCCTACTCATCGGTATTTAGGGCTTTTGAAAACTCAACAGCTTTTGAAAAAAGGTAAATTACCATAATGTACTAGAAGCATATGAGTGTTAAAGTGTTAGAAAGAAACAGAAAGCCTGTCTCTTGCCTCAGCTTTTATTAAACCACATGCAGTTCCCAAGCTGCCAGTCCACATGCCCTGAGGTATGCACCTCAGGTATATGTTCTTTCTATATTAACAAAGCATTCTACTGTGCAAGTTAGCATGCACACCATTTAACACACATAATTTAGTTGAACCAAGCCTTTTTCTCAAACACAGAAAACACTCTACAATAAAAGATCGCTTGTATGCTAAATTAGAAATCCAAAAAGTAAATATGACTGGTCAACAAAAAACAATTAATTTTGACATTAAGGAAAAAATTAAACCTACATAACCACAAGACTATATATCCCACCTTCTACTGTTTTAAAACTCTGTAAGACTTATACAGCTAATAGCTATAGAAGACAGTAAGCTCAGTAAATCTTCAGACCAGGCACTGCAGGGGAAAAGAAATCTCTTTCCTGACCATTCCTTTTGAATAATTTATATTCTTTATGCATAGATAAACAACATTATCCTCCAATACTGTTTGTTAAAGAAATATTGTCCATCTCATAGTGACTAAACCATTCTATGTACAGAGCCATGAGAGATCTTCCTAATGAACTGCTGTGCCTTTCCAAGAATTTAATTAGCATCCCTCTTAAATTAGCTACTGGACAGATGGACCAAGGATTCATCTCCAATGAATGAAAATTATGAAAACAGACAGAGAAATCACACATTAGACTACAATGCACAGTAAAAGCCTTCTACATGTTCCCTGTTCTGCTGAAAAGACAGACAGTGCTCCTCCAGCAAAAGCAAGCGATGAGAACATCTTTCTTTTAGCACACAGAGAGAGCTTTGTACCACCGCTTGAACACAATCCAAACCCATGTAATCTAAGGTTGTAACACTGCAATTGCTGGCTCATAGCGTAAGCCCATCCTTCTTAACTGTCAAATGTATGTAACATTATGAAGCTCATCAAACATGAACATATCTATGCTTTGGATTATGTAGTACTTCCAGACTGGAATCACCATTCTGTTTCTCAAACACCTTTTGCTGTGGAGATTAAAGGTAAAACACACATATAAACATTAAACAAACGACTAATGCTTTCACAGAACACCAATCTCCTAAAACAGTCTTTTTTCCTTCTTTGATGAGATTACAAAATTGCTTTAGAAAGGCACCTGCACAGATTTCAGACATGCTAGATTTGGTAAGCAGCTTGCCATGGTACCGGGATTTTTTTTCCCCAGGTGGATACTACTGCTGAGAAACATCAGGGAGGCACATAGAACAGACCAGCAGCTGCCTAGCTAACAAATCTCACAAGGTAATTGGCTAAAGAAATTCGATGGTCAGAAAGCAAACACAATGCTAAGACTTGAAAATGGTAAATGAAACAAGAATAAAGAACAATCAGCACTGTTTGCAAGCCTGGGCATAGTATTAAAATTAATTTTAAACTCTCCCAGGCATAAGGTCTTCCTGGGTAGAAGCAGAGAGCAATGACCATGCCCTTAGACTAGAGATATACTAGGACACAGTGAGAGAAATACTCCTGGATCACAGAGACCTAACTTCACAAGCTCCCAGTGCAATGTGACACAACTCTATCTTGGATACATAAATAACTAAGCAGAAAAAGCGGGGACATAATGGTGAGGATGCTTCCAGGTACACCAATACCAAGAGGCATCTGGAACTCCTTGTCCTGTGTGGGACAAAGCTGGGGTTAAAATGGACATCACAGGATTATTTTGCCTTGTAGTGAAATATTTGAGAAGTTCACCTTGAATTGCCCAAATCATGAGATTGTGTAAAGGTAAAAAGACTCAACAAAAACAGCAATTGCAAATTAATTTTAGAGAAGTTTAAGGAAGAGACACATACATTTTTTAACAGGGAGGTTGACTGACAAAGGACTAGAGTAACAAATAGTTAATTCACTTTAAGTTCTCCAAATCAAGACCAAATGCTATTTTAGAAAATGTGCTTTAAATGGAAAGTTACTGTAATCCATACACAAATAGCTAAAATAATAACATAACCTAGATTATACAGAAGGTCACATTAAGGAAGTAAGTTGTCTGTGTCACTGAGTGTCTACAGACTCAGAAAACGTAAAAACCTGAACAACCTTCTTTACAATACTATATAAAGACAGGAATTTTAAGTATACCTTAAAATTTTGCATTCAACTCTAAGCCAAAAAACCCTGTGGTACTGTTTTCTAAAATTATTAATTTGGTAAGGTAAATTAAGTTTTTTTCCAAGTATATACTTCAAAGCAGTACCATTAATAAACCCGGAAAACCACTGGAGGGGTATTTAATCCAACAACCTAGAAGAGCAAAAATTTTGGTAACGATTCTAGAGGGCAGCTTCAATGGTGCATTTGGATCTGGGACAGTAAATGGCCATGTTCTCATTAGGTATTCAGTTACACAGCTCATTAAAATCAGTAAGAATTAAGTCCAGCTAGTCTTAGGTTCACAGCAGTAAGGAGGTAACAGTCTCCATTTTTTCTCCAAGAATGCAAAATGCACAAAAAGTATTCAAAATGTTCTTTTTTTAGATTCTGTGGAGGATGTCATATGTTGTATGTATAATGAGCTGATCACTAAGGAGTGCTACCAAGAAATAAAGAGCAACCTGACACAAGGAATAGGATTTTTAAAAAAATCTTATCTTACTTAATAGTCCAGACACCTTTTAGGAAGAAAGCATTTTTTTTAAATGGAGCCTTGTTCAAGATTGACAAGAAAAGGTGAAATATCTGCTGATGTGAATGGAGTTCATCCAACAACAATAAGAGTTCAGAAGTACAAAGAAGTTACCACTGCTGAGGTGATGGCATTAAGGTGTTAGATGGTAGCAACTTTATACCACAAACGAGATACACTACATCTCTCTTCATATTCTCATTCTTTTCAAAGAAATATATTCAGGTAATAATTCAGCACCTAGACACCATGGTGACTGCTCAAAAGGCCCATACATGCCTACAGGTAGAGAAAATACTAATACTCAACTAGAACATTCAAAAATGTGCTCCGTACACTGTAAGTCAAAACATTTTGGGGATAACAGGGGATCAAAAAGAACACTTTCTGCACCCAGGGCTGACTCCCACAGCAGGAAGAAGGCCTGTCAAGGAGCACAGCTCAGCTGACATGCACGCTGCCCTTGTCCTCCAGCTTTCTTCTCATCTGTTTGTGGCCAGTTCGTCCTCTCATGGACATTCCATTCATGGAACTGCTCCTCATGTATATCCATTGTAGCACCTTGGATAGACACAAACACTCTCTGAGCTAGGACCCCTTCTCAATACAGTCATGGTTATATGTGAGGATGAAGTCGTATTTTGAGCAATAAGTTCTAGATTAATTTATTACATTAAAGATCTAACTTCATAACACAAAATTAGGTGATATGATTTTATGAAATCCTGCTGATGCAAAAAAAAAAAAAAAGGACTGAAATTACAGATTGTTTCCTAAACTATAGTTAAATGATTTTGTAGAATAGGTATTCTATAATTTTACAAATGTTTATAGAAAGACATATGGATGGATATGACAATTATTCACACTATTTATGAACCAAAACTATTACAACTTTACAGTGAAAATAAAATTATGCACTTAATATGCTGTAGTTAATTACTGCAAACTGTTTATCATAAATCTTAGATTATTCTTCCTTACATATGTTGAAGAAATTGTTTTACCTAAATTTCAAGGAAGAGATGAGTAGAATATAGATGTGATGCTGTGAGTGTGAACAAGTAATCAGAAGCATTTAAGTATGACAAACAAAACAAAATACCTCATTGATCCATCCAGGTGCCTACACAAGCTCACACCAATGTAGGCCAAAAGCAGCCTGCTACACTTTGGTAAAACAACAGCCATTTGACACGCTTCTACAAGGGAAAAGATAAAAAGGAGGAAAGCATACCAGAACTATCCTGAGGGTAATAACTACTGCATTAATCAATCACCAAACACCAAGGTACTGTGAACAATGCAGAATTAACCAACATAAAATTCTAGACATCCTTAAATCTGCACTACAGCTGGAGTTCCTATTTACCACTTTAATTCCCTTATTCAAACCACAAAACTCCCACTTCAGATTTGACTTCCAACCCTGAATTCCCACCTCTTGACAGACAGTGCATACTTCATACTTCAGGGATATCTACGAATCAGAACACTGTACATCTATCAGTCAGCAGTCGCTCACCTGTCTTCCCTCCTGTCTGTGGAACACAGCAAACACAGACAATATACTACCTGGATGTTAAACTTCTTCCTTAAATGGGTAACTTAACTCATTTACATATTTTAATACACATCATCCACTATCCATATGTTTACTGCTTACAGAGAACCTTATGCACCCCTACTAACCCTGTCGGAAGTCTGATCAGACAAGCTTATAATACAGTATGTGATGCAGGTACACTAACTGTGAACAACCTGAAATAAGTAGGACAATCTCTTCAAAAATATGAAAGAAGATACGAATCTTTTAATGTTTTCACAAGTCAATAAAAGGATAAGGAATACTTTCTAAAATGTGTAGCTCAAACCCGTTAAAATTGAGAGGTATTTTCCAGCAAGACTTTTTTAAGGTGCAACAGGCTACAGTAGTTTGTAGATATTGTCTGTTGAAAGACAGATCCTCAGAAATCACCTAGATTTTAATGAAAGGTACCAGACAGACTTAAAATTCCAGCTGCAACAGCTGTCATCTCCAGACAGTATTCTGTGTTAAAGCAGAAGCAATCTTGTTTTGACTGCTCATTTAATCCATAAATGGTGCCTCTAAGAGGCACACTTTTGTAGTACAGCTGCTTGAGGAGTAACATTAGATGTCCCATCCTTTCTGACATTTATGCTTACACTATACAACTGCCAGGTAACAGAGAAATGTTTGCACTGAAATCAATTATCAACAGGCTCAGGCTCTTTCCATTTCTGAAATTCTGTTGGATTATTTTTTAATATTTCTAAGTCCCACAAATCACTGCCACTTTCCAATGCAGCTCTCCCAATGCTACTTCTGACTGTACAGATGAAACAAGTTCTAAAATCTACTCAATTATCAATGTGTAAAATATTTCAGCTGGGTTATCTCTCTTTTGCAGCATCACTAAAGAGTGATTAAAGTAGTAGTCTTAAGAATTTACATATGTAAAAATATTTAAAATATTTTTAAATATTTTTAAAACTAGTATTAAACAAGTTGAATTATTATGGTTGGAATCTATAATCTTAAAGGTCTTTTCCATCCTAAATGATTCTATGATTCTATTATAATGCCATTATGATAAGAATGCTAAAAGAAAGCATTCCTCTAAACAAGTTAAACCATCACAACATGAGTTGTTGGAAACAAAAACTCCCTAAGAATTAACTGAAACACAAAAGATTTTGTCTGTTTGTCTGACCCTTGGGGACTTCATATGATCCTTTATCATGTTTCTTCAGACTCCTTTTTCCTCTCAGATTGCTTTAAACAGTCTCCCACCTCCTGAGCACCTAAAAACTTCACTTTCCAAATACATTATATTCCTGGTTTATTACATCGTCCCCATCTGATTTTTTTCCTCAGAGAAGGTATTGGGATCAAGACAGAATAGCCAAAACCAGGCACCTTTTCATTTGTTTTCAGAAGGAGGCTTGAAAAGTATTTCACAGCAATGAAGTTTCATTTCAGTTTTTCAGTCTTGTTTTTGCAACAGAGGTTGGCCATTCTTATGCAAAAGAAGTTTATCTACACTTATTACAAAATGTTCCCTTTTGTTGTTTGTTTTTTTCTGGTTTTTTTTTCACGTTAGGTCTACTGAGCTTCCTGCAACAACAGGGGTTACAGAAATGGACACTTTCACAGCCTCTGAGAGCAACAGTTCTACCTGTGACTTATATGAGCACAAAGATACAGCACGGATACTGCTGTCAGTCTTCTACAGCTCCATCTTAATTTTTGGGGTGCTTGGAAACACCATTGCCCTCACCGTCATTTTTAAAAACAGAAAGAAGATCAACTCCACTACTCTCTATTCAACAAACCTCGTCTTCTCTGATCTCCTGTTCTGCATCGCCTTGCCAACAAGGATAGCCTACTATGCCCTGGGATTCCACTGGCCATTTGGAGAAGCATTATGTCGAATAACCGCTCTCTTGTTCTACATCAACACCTATGCAGGTGTAAACTTCATGACATGTTTGAGCATTGACAGGTTTTTTGCTGTTGTCCATCCCTTCCGATACAAGATCAGAAGGATTAAATACGCCAAGGGCATTTGTGTCTTCATCTGGTTTCTTGTATTTAGTCAAACTTTCCCATTACTTATACAATCCATGTCACAGGAAGAACAAGAAAGGACTACGTGTATGGAATATCCAAACTTTGAAAAAATAGAACATCTACCATTTATACTTCTTGCTGCCTGTTTAATAGGGTACCTTATTCCCCTGGGGATTATACTATTTTGTTACTCTCAAATTAGCTGCAAACTTTTTCAAACGGCCAAGGAAAATCCACTGACTGAAAAATCAGGGATAAACAAAAAAGCCATCAATACAATCATATTTGTAATTATAGTGTTCATCATCTGCTTTACCCCTTATCATGTTGCAATCATACAACACATGATTAAGAAACTTCAGAACGAACCCTTGTGCACGGAAAAGAAAATTTTCCAGAAGTCACTCCATTATACTGTGTTTCTGATGAATTTTAACTGCTGCCTTGATCCTTTCATCTATTTCTTTGCATGCAAAGGATACAAGAGAACTGTACTGAAAATACTGAGACGACAAGTGAGTGTATCAATTTCAAGCGCTGCCAGGTCACATCATGAAGAAAGCTCTCGTGACGTGGGAGAAACGCAAATGACGGTACTTGCTAAATCTTCCAATGGAAAGCTACCTGAAAAGTAAAGTCTGCAGTACATGACAGTGGAGAAAGATTAAAAATCCAGGGTCCACAGCAAAAACTCTTAGCAGTCCCCGTACAGAAGCTTAAGTAAAATTCTGTTTCTCAGGATGTCAGGAAATAAAGGAGAGATGTTGGACTGAAAACGAATTGTCACAGGACAGCAGGAAAACTCAGCATTATAATCTCCTTGCTGTATCCTTTTGACTGATCTTTTACTTTTTTTCAGGAAATATGCACCATTGTGAATGTTCAAATTCCATGCTACACATACATATGCCTGGATGTTAAACAAAGACTTGATTCACAATTTGGATTAAACACAACCACCTTATAGTTCAGACCAACTAAAAGAAGAGCATCTGAAAATTTCAAGGCCTCTAGCTGAGCTCCAGTTAGAGCAATGGTTTCATTCATCCAGTCACACAAGCAAGGGAAATCAAATTTTCAGATGAAATGGACAACTTCTGTGCATGTTTGATATCACAAATGCTTAAGTTTATAGCCCTTTGGAGGTGAAACTGCATTTTATAGTATTTGGAAAACAAATGTCTTATTGGACAATTTATTTGTCAAATATAACACATGGAAAGCTAATGAACTGTTTGGTTCTCCCCAACACTGAACATCTCCTGTATGTTAAATTACTCATCTTCACAAGGTGTATTATGTCTTGACTCCTTTTCCTGAAGGAGAACTTTTCTTTCTAGTGTGTATTGTAAAGAGTCTCTACTCCATTGTATATAAATTATTTATAAACACAAATTGAAGCAAGAGACTGTAATATGAAAACTGTACCATTTCAGTTAAAAGAACAGTGATACAGAGTTCTTGAGAACTTCTGCTCAAGTCGTATATGGACACAAAAAACATTTTAGAAACCTGAATAAATGTTCACCGTTGGGCCCAGCAAAAAGTAAATTAATGGGTTAATTCTGATGCTGTGAGATGGCTACCTCTCTTTAAGTGCTGTTTACCTGAGAGATCAACAAATGAGAAGAGCAGGATATGCTGGGAAAGAACAAGTTTTCCCATCATGCCTTCATGGAGCATGTCTGGGATCCATTTGGGCACATTGAAATTGGGCCAGGAAAGAGATCAAATGATTTAAACACATCCTGTTGGAATCAGCTCAATACCAGTTGAGAATCCAGGATGCAAGTCCCGGGTTCCTGCTGTCGTGCCCTTCCGTCACATCTCAGTTTCCTTCCCTACTTTATTTCTGGCCCCTCTATCTTTTCTTTAGTGTTCTATCTTATTAATATGCCTTCACCTGCCAACACAACTTGGTAACTGCACCAGGAGGTTCTGGTGGAAAAGGAAAATTAAAGACTGCCTGACAACTATAAATAAAAGCTATGCCACATATGTCAGAATAAATGTTATTTATTGCAGCTGTATCTGTCTGGCATTGAGGTTGAGTCAAATAAACATCGTTACATTTGTCATCTTTGCAATTCCTTCCTTCCTCATGTGTTGAACTCCCTCTACTTGCAAAGATGGAAGGGTCATATCTGAATATCAGTATGGAAACACTTAATTAACAATTACTTTCTTATGGCAAAGAAAATATAACCCCCCCAATATTTCATACCACTTAGACTGCCAAAATTGAGCTTCTAATTACAAGAGACACTATGCAGCTTCAAGAAAATGGAGTAAAAGAAATAATTTTTAACAGAAGTTCTCCTTAATTCTGTGTGCCATAAGCAGTTCTGTTTTTGTCAGCTTTTTTAATAAACTATTTTAAAATATTATTTAAGAATTTGTTCCTACTGGAGTAAGCAAACAATAACCTAATAAAACCACAGACAGACCACTCAAGAATATCTAGAAACTGTAGAAATAAAATATATGTATTATTAACATTACACCAGTACAAGCTCATTTTTTTCTACTAATGTCTTGGTTTTTTTGTTTATTAGTATGCATTTCCTCTAACTGTGATCATAAAGTGTTAAAGACAAGAAGTCTTTTTTATATTTGTCTGTAAAATATAACAAATATGTATTAAAACACCACATACTGCAGATAACTACACTCTAAGTGGAAACAAAGTAAAGATCTGGATTGAAAATATTTATCTCCATTTTCTCACATAAGCAATTCTGTTATTTTCGATTTTACACTTTGTTTCTAAATCACAGCAACATTCTCAAACAGAAAACATCAAAATACTGCTTTGCTCTAATAAGCCTTGGAGCCTTGGTCCAGTTAGATACAGGTTTGAGAAAAGCTATTTTTTTCTCCTTATTTTAATATTTCTCAAATGTAGAAGAAACCAATAAAATAAAAACCTTTTAAAGCTAAGATTAACTGAGTTTCCTGACAAAAGTTCTAAAGGCACAGACACACAGGCAGACAACTGTGGCAGCTGATGCCTCTGCTAATGACTCTGCTTCCCCTCACTACTCCTCAGCACATGCTGAAAGCTCATGCACACTCGTATTGATGAGGAGACTCTCTTCTGTGTGCTTATCTGAATCTGCCAAAAGCAGCAGTGGGGGTTTCAGTGGGCCTGGGACACTACGCCGAAGTCAAACATTTAGAGAGCACGTGTCCTGTTTCTTCTTCCAGCTCAGCTGTGGGGCTGGCAGACATCGCCAGAGAGATGGCAACAACCTGCTGCATGGGACCAAGGGAGAACAGTAATATTCAAAACTTACCACTGCTCTCAAACAAATGGTTTCCTTCACAATGACCTTATCCATTTATCCTGCCAGTGCTCTTCCCCCAGTACTGTTTGTTGAAGTATTTTCATGATACCAGGGACACACCCTCAGGACTCTCCTGCATGCCGTACAGACATGAATAAAGGGGGAAAAGCCATACCTAGTATCACTTTTCTTCTCCAACACTGAGTATACAACAGATGTGTTGTCTGAAAAGACAGGAGCATGCCATGCCATGCAACATGTGGCTGAAGCAGTACAAGCTTAGCAAGAGAAAATGAGCTTTTGCTTTGGGAAAAGTTTCTGATACATTCTAAGATGTGCCCCCTCCCATGTGAAAGGCTGGCAATCAGCCACAGAGATCTGGGGCTCACTCATGCTTCTCATGTAGAAATAAAACAGCGACAAGCAGCAGTAGGTTCAAACAGTTTGCTTATTTTGAGGATCTGACCAAAGTTTTTTTTGAGAAACTGGGTCTCTGCAGAGTGAAGTCCAGTCAGGATCTTGAAGCCCATGTTCATAAAAAAATGATAAGAGTATCTTTTATCTCCACATTTTGGAGTGTTGGCCTACTACATGGAGTCCTACTGCTGACACTGCGTGTCCACTGCTAACATCTCTGTCAAATCTTATCTGGTACGGAATGTGACAGAGCACATAGAAATAAAAATTATGATGATGGCAAAATGGGCTAAGTCCCTAAAAGAAAGTTGGATAGACACCTGTTGTCAAACACATGACCAAGAGAAGGTGCATCATGTGAAAAATCCCAAAACACATATTTTCAGTGGAAGAGCATAGTGTCTTTACCTTTTCTTTTGCTGAGAACACAAAATTAGGGACTAATAGTGCAAGTATCCTCAGCTGCCTTGGGATTGAAGATATTGAAGACTAACTGAAAGTGTGGAGACAAAGAATGCAATCTCCTGTGGCTTACAGGCTCAGCACAAGAGGACAGGCATTCCCAAAGGCATTGTTGCCCGATTCTTTTGCCTGTGGCCCTGAAAATTAAGTAGACAAGGAACCTGTCAGCAAAATGGTCACCTCCTAGCGAAAGACAGTTAGAGCAACTGTCTGAAATAGTAAACATGATACCACAAATAACACGATTCCTGGAGGTGGTTAATGACTCCTCTTAAATCAGCAGGCTCAGTAGTTAGGAAAAAAAAAAAAAAAAAAGGAAGGTTTTGGGTTCTTTTAAATAGATGTTCCATTTAATACTAATATAGTTCTGAAACTCAAAGCTTTTAGGGAAGCAAGGAATGAACAGACTTCAAGAAAATGATGAGACAGTGTACAACTGAAGAGAAGAAAAGCTTTGCCTTATATGACCAGTTTTGAAGAAACTGAGAAGCAGCAACATACTCTGTCTGTTCTATCTCCACGTCCGTGGTACAGAGCACGGGAGCAACTGAAGACAAACTAAGGTTTGTATTCAGCAGTATCTCACTGTGCTGGCTCAAAACAGACAAGGGCAAAAGACACCAAGAGTCACTCGAAAAACAAGAAATTCATCTGAGTGCAATAGTCTTGCCTAAGCTGCAGCCTGCAGACTAAGGATTTAGTACAAAATAAATACAAAAAACTCTGCCAAGCTGCAACCCTTTTCTGAAATAAAACAGGACTTACTGTTTGAGTAGTAAAAGTTCTAACATATTTCCTCAAAATTTTTTCTCCTCAGAATACTCCCTTGGCTTCCTGCAATGTCTAACTTCTGACTTCCTGAGGCTGATGCCTCATCTTTGCACGTGACAGTCATCAATCCGTTTTTTCTTCCATCAGCCTGCCTGCTCCCTTTTTGACCGACTGTGACTGCAGCATTTTGCAGCACACAGTTCCACAGAATAACTACCCATGGTGTCTGGAGGAGCCATTTTCATTCACTTGGGACACCTGTTGGTTTCATTTGAAGTCCCCTGCTTCTTGTACCAGAAATGAGTGAATGCAGCAACTCCTTATTTACCCTGTCCATATTACTTGTGATTTTACAGACCTGCATCAAATCCCCTTCCTTTGAGACATCTCGTCTTCTCCTGTGAACAGTCAGATAAAAGCTGTTCAGCACTTCATTCCAATTAGAAAGGAAGGAAAGAAGGCAAGTGTAAATAAAGTATGGGAATCCAACTGTGCTCAAGCTGGGTGGCAGAAGAGAACAGGGTGTCTCTACACACAGAGAGATCAACAGCATATGGATCTACTTTTCCTACCACATGCAGTAGCATATAGGTACTCTAAATTTAGGATCTTGCCCCATGACTGCCAAATTTGGATAACCTTGCTCTGACACATTAAATAAGGAAGAACACGACCTGAGTGGGCTGGAAAAATGGATTCACAGGAATGTCATGAAGTTCAGCAAGTCAAATGCATAACCCTGCATACGAGCTACAATAATCCCCGTGCAGGCTGGGCGTGACCTGGTTAGAAAGCAGATTGGCAAAAAAGGTCTGGGACAAGTTAAAGACGAGTCAATAGTGTGACCTCACAGCCAAACACATATGGGACCGTGTTCAAAAGAACATCCAGAGAAGCAATCTTTCCCCTCCATTCAGTGCTTGTGAGATTATACCTGGAATTCTGTACTGGGTTTGGGCTTCCCAGTACAAGAAAGATACTGACACACTGGAACAAGTGTGTCAGAGAGCAGGTAGCAGACAGCTACCAAAAATGCTTGAAGGGGTTTGCAGCACATGCTACAGGAGGAGAGGCTGAGGGAGCGGAGATGGTTCAGCCTGGAGAGGGAAGACTGAGAGGAGGTGTTATCATTGTCTTCAGTTGCCTAATAGGGAAGGGTACACAATGGATGGCAACAACACCCTAGGTTGTTGCAGCAAGGAACAACTAAACATTAGAAAGCATTTTTTCATCACAACGCTAGTCAGACATTGGGAAAGGTTGCACTGGGAAATGTCTATCCTTAGAGATACTCAAAACTTGATTGGACACAGCCCTCATTAAATTGTCTCTGCCAGGGTTGGGCAACACAATCTCCAGTGGTTCCTTTCAACCTGCGTTCTTCTACAACTAGCAAGTTGGTCCAAGCTTTAAGTTAGACAAAAAAGCAACATGAAACTCAATGGCCTTGCAGTAAAACTAGCAAGTTATATAACTTTAAAATCTTCTAGTCTTGTCCTCTATTTAAGCCTTTCTCAAAATGCTGTCATTAGCATCCACCTAAAATAAAGAAAGGTCAAGACATGGCAAATATTTCTTTCCACAAAGCTGTATTCATTTTTCTTCACTGCATAAATAGGCGTTTCTCCTCTTCCTCTTTTCTTCAGTTGTGACAGATGTTGTGCAAAGGGCTAAACTAAAAAAAACCAAATTTTGCACCTGTTCTGAAGGCAGCAACATTTGTGGTTATCCTATCGCCTCCAGAAAAGTATACATTGTCTTATACCATGCAAAAGGAGAGCTATGTTCCTCCCTCTATTAAGCTAGACTTAGCAGTTTCATCCTTCCTGTGGCATGTAACTTTCGAGGGAAGTTGTGGTCAGCGAACAGAAGGCACTCCGAGGAAGCCTACTTTAAATATAGAGCTGCTGAAGACTGATTATTCTCAACTTACTAGCCTAAAAAGCAGCCAGATAGTGTTTTATCACTGCTACTGATATTAAGGGGCTAAGAACCTGATGAAACCTTAATATCACAACCCCAAAGCATGGAAAGTTACAGCAATTCTCTGTAGAAGGAACAGATTATTGTCGCCAGTTGGACAGGAAGAGATGAAGCTCCCCTGCCAACTGCATGTGTGAGGCATTTTTGACACAAAGGGACAACTGAAGACTCCTGACAAATTATCAGACTATAAAGACAACTCTGGGACAATTCCTGTATTTCTTTGGTCTTTTAAAAAATAAATACCGCGTATTCACAATGCCAGCTGATCAAAAACAGTCCAAACACCTATCAGAACCTTACTCCTTCATTCACTTAGATGGGGGCAAACCAAAAATTTTAAATGTGCCAGGGGTAGCTCCTAGGATAATAAATCATTTGAAATTACTGATATAATAGACTACATTGTAATAGTTTCATTACATGATCTTTTCATTTGAACTCCTTTTAAGCCACAAGCTGGAACAGAAGCTTTAAAACTAACATACTCACATACCACCACCAGCAACAGAACTCGTGACCGCAAACACCAGACAACTGCAAAATGAGCAGGACACAACCTGAGTACAGCCAAGCCATCTCTGCCCCTCCTTGCTTTTCTCCTGCACCATTTCCACCATTCCAGCAGCACTCATATCCCATGCCCTCGGCCATACTCAGGAGTACAGGGAAGTCACCCACAGCTGGGCAAATGCACAGAGGCTCATGGCTCTCATGGCTGAGAGTAACCAGCTAAGGACCACTGCAGATAGAAAGCCTGGAGTCAGGGAAATGCTTCTTCATGTCCCAACTGGTTACTGCCTCCATAAAAGGTCTGCTCACGTTTCCTCCACCACATGTGGAAGCTGAAGTTGGAAAAATTAATTCCTCTGGCTACCTGTCTTCCTAATAGCATGGTTGCTGATGCTTGGAGGCACTCACTGTACAGATCAACATCTCTATTCAAGTAGACAAGTGCCACTGCCACCATAATCCCTTTGCAGTGCTTCTCGTGCTGCAGCTTGCAAATTCCTACTGAAATGAAGTGCTTAATGATCAGAGTTGTAATTTTAGAATGTCCATAAAAAGATTTTTGGAACAGAGATCACTAAAGAGTTAGTACATAACTTTTTAAACATATTTTAACTACAAATGTAAATTACTGGTTAATTTACATCCTCTGTCAAAATAGCTACAATTAGGAAGGCATAAAGATGGAGCTTGAGTTCTGAAATTCTCAGAAATCTGATTCTAATGCTCTTTCACAATGTGCCACTTTCTAGTCTCAAACAAAAACAGGAAACAAGTTTGCCTCACTGGCCACAGACCCACTAACAGAAAAAGGTTTTGCTACTCTTTTTTTAAAGGGTTATTCAACTTTGTCAGCATCTCAAATAAAGGTCTAAGGAAATAAGAACCATGATTTACATTCCATCTCATCTGATGACATAACACAACTGCTCATAGCAGGACTCTTCCACACACAGGACAATGACAGCAGTGGCCACATGGGAGGGGATGTACCTGCAAGATACACCAAGAATTGCAGAGCACCTCAGAACTATAAAGGAAATTTTAAGAGACCTTTGCTTAGGACAGCAATACTTCTTCGGTCCATAAGAAATCAGCAGCACTTTGAACCACAATGTTTGCACTTGTAAAAGTAACTTTATCACTGATGATTTACCCAGTGTAGTAGCCAGCGGTGGATTATTATTCTGTGAAGAATTAGTGACCCACATAAGCACTAGCTGAGGTGTAGGCCTCTGCATCATGGACACTGTGTGACCACTTATTTAATCAAGGTGCATCTAATCAACAATACAATTAATCAATACATGCACAGTCAATACACAATTACCCAGCATGTAGTCAATGCACACTTAAGAATTAAGTACATATATAATGTAATATTTCATTTATATGAATTATTATATGCAACAGTTTTGGAACTGCAGCTCCATTAATGAAATAAGAGTATATATTGCTCAAGGGGGTCTTAAAAGCTATGTCCTGACTCCCAGCCGGATTCTGTCAGTGACTGATCAATCCGTAGTGTGAGAAAGGCCCTGTAGGAATACTAGTGATGTCAGAGCTGGTGAACCTCACCATGGATTGGATCTGTGCCACGTGCTGTCCCTGACCAGACGTCCAGCCAATCCTGTAACATCTTGGGTTCCCAGCACTGCAAGAGATCTAACATTTCATAACTTGCTATCAGCTTTCCTGGGCTTTTAATGAACAGTTTTCTGCCTTTCAAGTGTTTGTATCTTTCCCATTGGGATTCAGTCCTCTTCTTGGTGTACAATACTGTTATTTTATATATCACTTTTTTAACTGCAAACACGAGTAGGATAAAGGATGAGTTGTAATTCCTCCAAAAACTATTCTTTCAAATTAAAAAGATCAAAGGGACTAAGTTACACTTAAGAAAATGAATTTTTATTATGAGCAGAATGAAAAAACTAATTATAAGACTTTTTGGAGAATAAAAAAGAATAAAAATGCAAGAAAATTACTAGTCATGGAGAACCTAACAGTGAGCTATCTTAAAATCTATGAGAGAGAATCAAGCAGTGCTCTGAGAAAAACTGTAATCAAGCAGTGGTAGTAAGAAAACAAGGAATTAAAATAAGAATTTGAAAAAAATCCCATCTTTTAGGATGGGATGTGTCTACGATGGTAACAAACACAAAAATAAAACAACCAATTAACACTACCGGAACTCACAAAAAAAATGGCTAAAGTTTTTAGTGATTTCTGTGCTTCATACATAAAAGCTTAAATACTGGTGTCAAAAAAACCCACAAATACCTCAGAGGCTAAATAAATTTGTGCTTTATTTGTTCAAAATAAACTGGTGAAACAAAAATATCCCTTAATTTGAAAACTTAGATTTTACTATTTGAGAACTCTTATCTATGCTTCCCAAAAAACACTTGCTGGTCTTGGTAACAACACCAAGCAAATGAAATACTGTGGGCAACATCACAATTTGCTCTCCCCATTTGGTTTCAGTATCGACTTTTTAATATTTTGTAACAGGCAAAGATTACCAACAAAGTGCTTAAAATTCTGTGCAAACAAATGGTTTCCACTCTTAATATCTACATCACTCATATAGAAACTGTCTGTATGGAGAAACTGTTTCTGACTAAAATTTTTAATTATTTAAGTATA
Organism: Cephalopterus ornatus; assembly: GCA_013396775.1. Classification (NCBI taxonomy): domain Eukaryota; kingdom Metazoa; phylum Chordata; class Aves; order Passeriformes; family Cotingidae; genus Cephalopterus; species Cephalopterus ornatus. Next base: position 82,556 of record VZRE01012418.1, on the reverse strand, counting down.
TTATTGCAAACAAAAATAATGTCTGCTTTTATCTTTTAAAGTTTTGTTGAAATAGAAAAGATAGTAATCAATTTATGTTTCCTCTTTTTTCAATTTTATTTTTAAAAGTTCACAATGTTAGTACATTGTGCAACTCTTGGTAGCATCACTTCACTCCCCACCCCCGGACAACTCAACCCAAACTTCATTACCATTTCTGTTGCCTCACACAAAACAAGAAAAATGGGAATTGTCTCGTCACAGCATGTTTCTCTCTCATCTGCTACCCTGATTTTGAGAGACAAACACTAAATCACTCAGAGAGATGCAATGTCTCATAATAATATGCCTATTACGGAGTTTCTTCATAACAGCTACTGCTTCTAATAGCCCTTGTTTAAAATTATCCAGTGCAGAAATCCAATTACAGCTCATTTATCTTTAAAAAGGGTTAAGGCAGCTGGCATTATTTAGCCAAGTTGGCAGAGACACATGTAATGTTTACCTCCATAAGCTGCTTACTGAATACTGACTGCAGAGAATAATCCTGCTGCAGGGCAGACCAGTTTTCTCTCCATAAAAAAACCCACATTTTCAACTGAAATGATTACACTTAGTTCACAGATCTCTAACCATGGTCGGTACTTTCCACTTAACAAAAGCAACTAAACCCTAGGTGTGAAAGTGTTGACAGCTTGCAATTAACAAATGCCACTCAGTACTCTGAACTTGAAAGGCACAGCTTGTCTCAGGGAAGCCGTTTTAAAGATATCTACCGTCTTCCTTCCAGACACACTCTACTACTGGGAACACTTCGTGACTTTTTCTCAAATTACCTCCCACTACTTTCATTCACTAAATACTGTTAACCAACATGTATGCCTATCTGAGAGGTGCAATAGTAGATTTCACATCCTAACTGAAAGGCAGAGGTAGGTATCCTAATTATTGTGAAAATGGAGCACGGCCACATTTCAGGAACACTCTCAAAATCCTCAGCAAATCCTGACACCATTTAAGAAACATCTGATTATCCATTTGTTATTGCAGTCTGATATCTTGAACGGTACAACTTTGTACAGGGCAGAGGTTTTGGCTGATAATGACTCTTACAATTACTAAAAAGTTTTGGTGTGATACACTGTGGAGAACCCCAGTTCAGAGGTTATGGTCTTCTGGCCCATGCCTTCCCCTCCTCTGGCAGGGGTCACCAACTCTACAGCAACACATGCCTTAACCTCAGGTACCCGGAGCTGGACTGAAGTAATCAGTTTCAGCGAATCTTGTGGTGCACAGTGACGGAAAGAGAACATCTTGTTCTGCCTTCCAGCTACATGTTTCCATCACTCACCTTGCTCTGGCACTGGCATTCATCCACTCAAAAGTGAGCAAGTTTAGAAACTTAAGCCAGTGGGAAATGATTCCTGAAAAAAATATAATGTATGCAATGTCTTATTTTTAAACATTATTTTAATCTGATAGCCACTGCCTGTAAGAAGTCAGATGACTTATGTTAGAAATGGTAGATAGGAAGAGGACAGGCTGGAGCCAAGAGTTTGCTCCATAAGCAGCAGCCTATGCTTCAACCAGCTCAGCCTTGCTATAAAACTGCACCTTCAGCAGGTGAAACAAAGCCACATTGCTTGTTTGTGATGAGTCCTGTGCAAGAGGAACAGAAGGAGAACAGAGGAGCGGAGAACAAGCCTGGGAAGACATGTTTATGGTTTGAACTAGCACATCTCCTTCCATCAGTTGAATGCAAGTCAGAGTCCTGCTCAGTTCAGAGTACAGGTGCCTCACAATCTCTCACACTAATCAAGTGTCACTTTGCATTTGAAGTATTTGCAATAGGAGTATTTTCTGTCTACAATTATTCTGTCTCTTCTGCCCCACATATTAGGATCTTTATATTTCCCTCAAGAGTTTAAATACATTAGCACCCATTTTCTCATCCTGTCTCCTTACTCTTTCACCTCTTTTCACAATCACTACTCTATTAAGCAGAAATTACTTTAATTGATTAACTGGTACAAATACTTGACCAAAGATTTTTTGGGGGGATGGGATAAATCATTCAGAGTCTGGAAGTGCATAACTTTAACACTTAAAGGCAAAGACTTTTAGCTTAAGAGTACCAGTAAGGTGGACTCCTAACTGTCTGCTCCCCTTGTTGGTTGAACATAGTGCAGAAGGAGCAAAACACACCGTTTTCCATTTGATCATCTCACACTTCCGACACAAAGAAGGGGTTGAGAAGTAGATGTGAAGATGGAGATATGCAGATAACACATCCCAATCTCCATTCATATTCAAGAAGTCCTTCTTTTCCTTTGTATGAATATTTGCAAGGACATTCACTGGGATTATTGGAAACAGTTCTCTCTCTTAACCACAGCCCAAAAAAAAAGCTACTTGAAGAAAGAACGTAGCGCTCAGGGTAACAGAGATCAGACTGCAAAACAGCTACTGTTTCAGGCCTGTAGCCAAAGCACTCCGTTCATTAACGTGTAAATACACCTCCAATTTTTATTTCCGGAGTGGAAACATTTGCTAACAGTTCCACTGTGGGGTCCATCCCTGGTGTTTACCTCTAGCTTCCTTGGTATCTCACAGTCTGCTGTTCACTGCGACAGTCTGTGCAGAGACAGTTATTGCAATGAAGAAGAGAGAAACATTCCTGAATGACCTTTATAAATGTATTAAAAAAAGAGAGTGTTTGACATCCAGGGGCCACAGAAATGCCCCAGTTTTAGAAATAGAAGCATTTAGATGAAACACCAACAGATGAATTCTAAGGAGAATCTTAAAAACAATAGAGGAAAAGCACAGGATGTTCTAGTGCTTCAGCCACACAGGCTTCAATCATCTTTCACGCTTGTGGCAGAGCACAGAGCTACCAAAACATTATCTTCATCAAAAGGTGAAAAGAGCTGGTGACCACAGGCTTGAAGAGGTGTAGAGTGAGGAAAGACTGCAACAAATGAACATCTCGCTATGGAAAAGGATCATTAAGCAAAGGCAAAACAAACAAAACTACCTCTCATCAAGCCCTTGCTAAAACTCATGATGACAAGTGACAGAAAATCTTTCCACAGAAAAGCACAGAGATTACTATTGAGCGTCCCTTTATGAAACTAATTTTATTTTCTTAAGTGTACAAGGCACACAAGTAAAAACATAAAATCTGAACAAAAGGTTTAAAACCGAGAAAGGTATTTTGTCTCATACCATAGGGAAAATCAGTTTGCTTAAGAACTGCAAGAGATTATGTGCTTCTTGTTGACCGACTGTTTCCAACTGGGGTTTAGTGAATGTGCTTTACCAAGCCCAAAAGGTATTCCCAGGCCAGAAGGGAATTACAAAAAGCAAAAAAGCAGATGTGGGCTGACTGTGTTGTTAGCTGAGATAGTCCTGAACAAAAGCTGCGCCTCAAATGGAATTCAGTCACCACAACTAACTCATCTACATCCTGACCAATCTCTCTCTATTGTCAGAAAACTGGAAAAGGTGTCCTCATGTCTGACTGGCTCCAGAACAGAGGAAAGCATTTTTAAAAATAGCTCTGAGAAACCATCTCAGAGTTCCTGCTCGTAACACATCCAACTTAAGCAGTCAAAATCCCACTAGGTAATTTGCCAATACATAAAGTACATTCCACTAAATGATTGACATCCCTAACCAAAGCAAAAGGGGGATGTGTCACCCTTTACGTCTGTGTAATACACCAGGGTACTGTCAGCTTTGAGTAAGCTGAACCTCGATGGGCAAAAGGACGACATAGCCCACCTAGTCTGAAGCTGCTGCCTACCTGATACAGACAGGGAAACTCAAGACACGAGGTCTCTGTCCCTTCAAAGATATGAGAGAAGGTTCCTGGTTTAGGTAACAGAAACCTGCGACAATATAACTGATAACGCCAACAAAAGGCTATAATCCTGCGGGCACGTGAATCGCCATCACTCACTCAAACTATGCCTGTGTGCAAGGTGAGCAGTGGGCAAAACATTGTGTATGGACATGCTTCTAAGGGGCTCACTGAAGTCCACAGGGACATGGGGGTACACATCCCAGTCTGAGTAAGGCCTGGACAGGTACAGCCTGGAAGCAATCAAATTCATGTTTCTATGAGGGACAGCTGAGCCTTTTACAAACTTTATGAATCTAAAGAGAGCTCTCTAGAAGTTCTTAAAGATCTTGGTGCTTACTCTGGTCAGCTGCCATTTGTGAGGCACTCTCCTGAATCATGAAGAGCAGGCAACTTCATTTAAGATAAGCACTTACTTCAAGAGGGCTTTCAGACATATATAACCTCAAAAGTGGAACTTTATACTGGGAATAGTCCAACTTGTAATGGAGACTGGCTTTTAACTTTGTATCTAATACATTTTCACTCTACAAACTTCTTTACTTAGAGAAAATACATTCCATAAAAAATGATCCAAGACCCTGGCATGTCACACACCTGAATTCAAAGAGTTCATCAATTTACTTTTCAACACAATTAGTTTCATAGTCATTCTTACTTCAATTGAGAAATATTTTCAAAGCATGCAGGTCCTACCTGAACTCATGGCTCCAATGACTTCACCTCTTTCCTGTTTCTGGAGCAAAGGAAGTGCAGAGAGGGACACAGGGTAACGTCAGCCTCCCAGAATCGTTTGCATGAACAAGTCTGACTATGTGATAACTGCCTGTGCTGGGGAAGGAGAGGGGGGCAACGCGGATGAATGAGAACTTTAGCCTTTCCTACCAGCTTCTGACATGTGATCCTCCACTGAGCTATGAGTTTCCACATTTCAGCCCATAAACCCTGCTTCATTCCATCCTCCTGATCGTACTTGTGGTCCACATCACCCAATCCATACCTAAGCAACTCAAGAGCACACTTTGTGTGACAGGCTGAAGAGGGTCTTCACTCCCAGCTGCCCGCTGATATAAGCACTAAATGATCTTAACAGTATCTGTATTTAGTGTAATGCTGGGGCAGAGCAGAGCCAGAGGATGGCAACTAATGTTGAACTACGTGGCAAAGCATGTAAGCTATTTTTGCCTCATTTATTATGACCTATTTTCATGGTAGAGACAATAAGTTGGAGCTAACTACCAGAACGTGACTCAGGTATCTGCTATTCAAGATTTTGAGTGCAATTCTGTAGAACAGTTGAGTAACTGGCTACTCCTTAGTGCCCTGCTACAGTAAATATCATTAGCAAATATTGTATTATTTCTTGTCTGAGCCATTTTTTAAACTACTTTTGAATTCCCGGTAAAAAAATTAAATCTCTTCTACTTACAATATTATAATGAGTATATTGTAAGAGACATCATAACATCTTTAAAGGCTAAAGATTAATAAAGAGAGGTTTTAATATTCATCTTATTCATACAGTTTGGCTTACTTCACAATGCTTTAAAATTAAAACGCTTCCCACAGTTTTGGTTATTTTTGGTCAAGACACCATTCACACCTCCTTTTAACTCATGGCTGTAGCTCAACTTTTCCAATGAGTAAGTATTCTAAGGCCCAAACTCCTGGCAGGAAATTGTGCAGCTTGTTCATGATAAAACAGAAAGAAAATAGAAAAGCTGTAGCAGAGAAGTGATTTCTTTGCAAAAAATACTTCCGCATTAAGATAACCGAATAACCCTTTTCACAACTACAGACCAAGGTATCTGAAGCAAAATGACGACTAAACAGAAGGAGAGTATTCACTAAGCATGAAATAAAAGCAAAGAGGAAATTTTAAAAGATCTTCTTATTTATTACAGAAAGTCTTCCAAGTCATTTAACTCTGAAAAAGAGAGATTCTAATTTCTTAATTCTTTAGTGAAGCAACTGTGTTAGTTTTTTTACTAATGTATGCAGTCTTCTGTCTCATTTGTTTTTTAAAGTCTCAGTCATACAACTGTGCCTCCTCAGAAAACCACTGAACTTTCTAAATCAAATTCTGTCCATTACTTTGGTAAATCAAGAGGGGTTTCTTTAAAGCATCAGTCACTGTAAGACCTCCTTTGTGAAGTTACTTCGTTACTCTCCTCCTCTGTCTGAAAAGAGCAATCATACACTCTCTATTTTGCAACATGATGTGACAGGTACAGAATTGCCTTATATTAATAACATCTCCAACTGCTATGAAGAATTATTCATTCATTTTTCTTCCTTCTTCCTCCACCACAATCAAATAATTAGCTGCCCTACAAATATGGGGAGAAGGAAGAGATACACGGAACATCATTGGAGTGGAAGCAGTTCATTCTGTGACAGAGACGAATATTTTACCTCTTATATATATCCCTTATGTGAAAGGATATCATATCCTTAAAACAAAAATGTTGTAGCAATCCAAGCTTGTAGCAGTACAGGTTGGAGACTACTGACGTTTCTAGGATGCAATGGCTCCATTAAGCTTGTTTCCCTTCAGATCAAGTAACGTGGGGCACTGCAGTAAGTCAGTTTGCAAACAATAGCTGAAATTATCATTTGTACAGAATTGTTTGGCACAGACATCTACAATTAGATGCAGGATTTCCTTTTAAATTCCAAAGGGACTTCCACATCCCTGTCTTTCTTTACTACAGTTGAACATGAGGAACAAACAAGGTGTTCCTAACTCAGGAAAGAGGAAGGGAAGAGGGGGAAAAAAAACACAAGCTGCCAGTAAAGACAGAAAGAAAATTTGATCATGCCCATGTGGACTGAAAATAAGCTTAAAGAGTCAACTATTAAGCTAAAAAGGAGGTCCCTATTTCTACACAGGAAAGAAAGCATTGTTTATTCTTATGAAATAATTGAATCATAAAACTTTAAGAACACCCCTTCTGAAAAATGAAATGCTGTGCAAAGAGATTTGTTGCTATTGCACCTTATTTTGGTAAAGACAGACAAACAAAACAACAAAATCAGGAGGTGGGTGACTTAAAAAACACAGGATTGCTTAATTTTTAATATTACTATTTATCCTTGTGCTATATAATAAAGTCAAAAGAATGGTAAATGTTGTCTCCAGTCCTTGTCCTTTCCCCACTAGGTGTCTTCTCATTCTTCACTTTTTTCAGAGTAAATTCACACTATACACAGTAAGGAAGTCTTTTCTTACAATTCATTCTCAGAATTGTATCTTACTGTTCCAACAGAAATGCAATGGGCAGACCCCTATGAAATGTAACTATTTGAGCACAACAGAATTTGCAGCTCTATGACTGCAAAAACAACCACAGCTTCCATGCCATGCAGTACCTCCTTTCCACTGGGGAGACAAAGTGGTTTTCATTCTTTATAATCAATTTTTGTGAAAATCTGGCTAGTAGTGCAGGTGTATAAAGGAAGGAACCCATTATACCTGTTTTCTGCTCTTGGAAAGGTCTGATGCTATGCTAGCTGAAATCCATAGATGGCAGCATTGACCCAGTAATTAATCCTCGCCACTGCGGAGGTCAAAACACATTTCACAAAACTGTTTCTTATTGGAGGCTAAACACCATTTTCCAATGTCAAGGATCTTAGCACCAGGCAGTATAAGCACTGGGCCAGGAACTGTCTCTCTGGCAGTAAAGAGAAACCAGATCCAGAATCACTACTAATAAATACTAGACCAATCACTCACCCAATAACTGTGACAGTTTAGGCCCCATCACCTTGGAAATAAACTATATCATCTAGACAGTAATGAGCACTTTGAGCCACAGGCTGCTGGTATAGGTCTTATGGTTATGCCCATATGTTGTCAAATTTGAAAGAAAAAGGAATACAGAGATGTCTAATATCCTGCCACCTTTACTGCCCTTTCTTCCCCTACTGCCCCTTGTTCAAAACAAGCCTTGCACTCCCTCTCATTTCTGCCATTTGGGTTAGCGCTACGAACTTGATGGCCCAGATCATCACACAGCACAGGGCTCAGCTACAAGCAAATGAAGGCAATGTCCCAGATGTCCTAGGCCAAAAATAAAAATGCATTGACAGATAGGATGATTTGGAGGCAAAGGATGAAAGTGGCCAAGAATATGGGATATGCAGGTCCCACTTCAGTTTCATTGATCCATCATATCTTCAAGTCATCTTTACCAACACAGTGTCTACATAAGGACTCCTTAAATTATTGAACTTCAAATCTATGCCCTGACTTACTCTCTTGGCTTCTTGTCATGATTAAGCTCAGGATTTTCAGCTCATTCCCTTTAAAGTGCATGTGTGTGTGTGCATGTGTAACATATACATATATATAATTCTTGTAGTTGAACAGCTGGTTGGAAAATACAGAGTTCTCTGACTGGACCCACCTCAGTACCTGAGAAGACAGTGGTTTCTCTGAAACCACTTGCTTGCAGCCAGCTCTGCTGTCCACTTCAGCCAGCTCACAGCACCAGCTGGCCTTGTCCCATTGTTAGTGCACTGAGCACACTCACACTGAACTTCTCTTTCATTTTCTGCCACGGACAGTGCTGAGCCTATACACCAAGCAGCCCGGCCCAGCAGAGATCCTAACTAACCTGATTCACTGCTACACAGCGGGAATTGAGCTGTTATGTCCCAGTCTGGATTATGCCAGTCCCTTTACCATCTTGAATGCTCCCTCTCATGTCAGCTCAACTGCAGCACAGCACACCAGGCTTCAGAACCCCAACACACTGCTGCTTGTTAATCTGTGCCAGAGACAGGTGGCGCAGGCAGAACAACATTAGAAGACTCTCACTTCCGCAAAGCAAGCCACCTGCCAGGGCTGGGCACCATGCACAGGAATGCAACACACAGCAAGGCACCCTTCAATTTAAAGGACAGCATTTACTCTAATTTAAATACTTGCACAACTCACTCTCACTTCAGGTACTTTTGATTAAACACTTCACTGGTATGCTAAAGCCAATGTAGCAATTTTTAATTGCTTCACTTCTGATTATGTATACTCAGGATAGTAACTGAGAGAAGTTGTCCGAACTCCTGAACTCTGCGGGAGTCAAAACAACTTTCCCTACTTCATCAAAGGAATCTGAGTGTATGCAAATAAAGACATTTAAGCTCCAAATAAAGACACTTTCTTGTTACAATAACTTTATTCCTGGGAGGCATATCAAGTTTTAGGACAATACTCCTATGCACCTGAGACTTTTAAGAAGCAGTTTAATAGTAAAAACATCACACACCACATACTTAGTTAGGAAAGAGTATTGAAAAAGCTCTCCTAGACACTTCCAAACTGGAACAACTAACTCATTGCATAGTTCCTGACAAAGCACATTTAAAAAAAAAGAAAAGAAAAAAGTTGAGTATTCAGGCAGGTTTTAAAAATCTACAAAATATTTGTCATGAGAAATCTGCACTTTTTGAGTGAAAAAAACCCTGCTTCCCAACACAACAGAACACAGGTGGAAAGCAGAACACAGACCCAACAGTTTAAGAAATATGCCAAAGGCAGTGTGGGTTCATCAGCAAGCACGGAGCCGTGTTGGTATTTGCCATGAGCTAGCACTACACTACAGATATTCTGAGACTGATGCTATGTAACAAACCACTGTTTCTTGTCCACTACTCCACTGTCAGACATCTTAGAGATGCAACTTTCATTTTGATTAATTTTTTAAGTATTGCTTCTTTCAAAGGCTGACACTGACGAATAGATCAACTACAGGTCAGGTGCACTGTATATTTTTAGAGTATTTAGTGACACAGTGTGTGTTCCGGCTGTATGAGAGAAGGAGGGAGGGAAAAAAAACCCCAAACCAACCCAGGAGAAATATGGAATGTCAATCTCATTATTGTTTTTTTTCAAAGGAAAAAAACCAGGAGCTCCTTCCTCAAACCACACCAAATTCTAGCAAAACAGAGAAGGGAAAGCAAAATGTGACAGTAAATAGGACATGTCAGGTACAGCTAAGTAGGCTGCAGTTCTCTTAAGCTGCTCCATTTCTCATTCCTTCAGCTCTGCTGCAAGACAGCATTTATACTCACTCGCAGGTTGGGGAGTGGGAGAGGAGGGACAGCTATGCCATGACGCAGCCTCTGAGTAATGTGCACGTGGCAAGACTGCAAACAACTGCAGCAAGTTTATGCATTCGGTGCCATGACAACTTTTAAACAGTAGTTTATTCTTAAACCTTCATTATGGTACAACACAATATGGGAATAAAAAAATGAAGCAATTTTCATCAAGGTTGAGAACAGTAACCCAAAACTGCATGTGAACTCACCCACAACAGCAAGCCGCTAAGTTAACAAACTGACATGGGAGAGTTGCTTTCCTGCACCACTGGTGCACTGGACCGTGCACAAGCTTCAGTTCTTTCTTTTCAATAGGTTCAAAAGGTAGAAAGTTTGAAAGGAGAATACATCCTCAAGCCTGGTCCTTACCAAACTGAAGCAGAGAGTGATCCTTCTGTCCCTCTGCGTGCAGAACTTCTCTGTATCAGCAGGACAAAGCTTACAGTACATGGTAAGTGGACAGGCAAAACACACTTTTCTGTATCACGACTAAACCACCGAAGACCCAGCAGTACATTAATCCCGCAAAAGCAACAGTATGAAGAGGATCCCTTCAGTGCTGAACTTTGACACTGTTGCAAGTGATCAAGCTCATTTCTTCTAAGGCTTACTGCCAGTTAGTGAAGGCACTGTAACAGACCACATGTGCACTCTGCCTTATCCTCAGACATGAAGTGTACTGGCTTAGCTTTTAACTACTTAAAATTGGATTTAACAGAACATAATGCAACTAAAATTACCTTGTTTACTCCTCGAACTTCAGAACAGCAAAAAAGACCCTGAAGGGAACTAAGCATTTACTTTAGTAAAAGCTAGAGTAGAGGAAGTACTTGCCCATCTGTGGGAAACCAATGCAAGGCACTCATTTCTAGCTGATAAAACAGCACAGAAGAAAACAAAAATAGAGGCAGGTGCTTCCTACAAGAGAAACCAAAGCGACAGAGGAATGCAGCACAGCAGAGCAGCCCACTGCCTCTTGCAAACCACAGGTTGACTTGGGTGTTCACCTCCAAATGCTTATGACCCTGCAGCTGCAGCCAGCCTGAGCCCCTAGACAAGGAGGAGCACACACACTTGCTGGTAGTGCAAACACCTCTTTTCAGCAGACTGCAGCCAGACAAAGCTCCCTGCCCCTCCATGCTTGGGGGAAGGCCTGCCAGCAGACAAGCAGCAGAGTGGTTTGGCTGCCTCATTTCCACCAGGAAGGTTGTGAAAAGCCCGAGTGAAAGCGGAACACAGTCTGACACATCCATGCTGTGGCAAACCAGATGGGTGTCCAACCTGCCAGCAAACTCAACTGGGCTGCTGTTGCCCACCTGTGTAAACTGTAGGACTTAATTCCAGCTGCCCTCACAAGGCATGACCTCCCCTACAGGGTCAAGACATCAGCCACCCTCCAGAGAAAATGAGATACAGCTATAAAAGGTCACACTTCCAACCTGCCCCCAAGAAGACAGGAAGCCAAGAGGCACTTCGCAGCATACAACTTTTATGATTCCAGCCTCACCATCTGCCTGCCTTCCATTCAAACCCAGAATCACTTTTGTAATCCCTCTTTAGCTAAGGGGGGTATTGGCTGTCCACTTATTTTGGTACATTCACAGTGCAGTTCAGGTTGGAAGGGACCGTCAGACTCCTGTATTTTTCCCAAAATAAAGTGTTCTTTCCTAGGAGAGTTCAAAAGTCCAGTTATTCTCTTCCAGAAGCCACACATACTTTTTAAAAAACCTTTCAAAAATACATATGGCACAGAATTTCACTGAGCTTTCACTAAACAGTTGCAAACAGTGCTTCATCCTGCTGAAGCATGCTCTGGAGTTGTTTTGCTAATGATAAAGCCACTGAAGAGTTTTCAACACTGGTTAGTCCTTTAAGATACTCCTTAATCCTAAAATATTAAGAACTTTTAAATAGATTTATTTTTCCATAGGACGGTCTCAGTAGGATTTGTAGCTCATTGCATTTAGGAGGCCTTTGGAATAATCACAAAAAATAAAGTTTCATATTTGGAACGATCACAAAAAATTAAGTTTGGTATTAGTTCATCTAAACCGGAAAAAACAAATATTTAAAGGTATTATTAATCTACACACTGAAAATTATCCAAGTCCCTCCCTGTGATTATTTTAACCATCACACTGACCTATGCAAATACCTACATGCTACCACAAACACATTCAACTGAGACAAATCATACATCTCCAGCAAAGGGAATTTTTAACAGAAGTTATCTTTAGCACTAGGTGAGGATCATCTACCTACATTACTTTTACAGTAAGCAGAAAAAGACATTCCCACAAACAAACCTGATTCTGGCTACATCTGAACTGCAGGACTCTGTTGCTTCTGGCACCAAGGGCACATCTTGGCAAATTCCTGATGGCATGTCAGGTGAAGACTGAAACATTGCTGTTCCTTTCCTCAACACACAGCCCTTTGTTACATTTGGGAGCAGGGGTGGACGGGGTATGTCCATGCACAGAGACGCCAAGAGGTACCAAACTCCCTGTATTGTGCTTCAACATCCCAAAACACTGCCGGTCAGAGACCTGAGGCTAGAAAGCACTCCACAGAGAATTCAGAATGATCTCCTTCTCTGAGTGGTTCTTTCAAAGGTTGGATCATTTTTCAAGTTGATGAAGAGAAAATGTAAGAAATTAGTCCTCTTTACCTATTAGCTTTTGTGCATACTACCATCCCACCAAGGATGTCTGTTACAGTGACACAGCTGAGAGATTTTACTCCATTTTAACACAGGCTTAAACCTCTCTTCATACAGCATTTTTCTGCAAAGGTCTTGAATAGGCATGTTACTATTTTAGACAGTAAATAAAATACAGAAACATTACTGTTGCATTAGTAAAATATTCTAAGTATTGGCATAACAAAAGTTGTGTATTCAAGTGAATCAAACTTCTCATTTCAAATTAAGTGAGTTTCTGTCACTTTCAGATTGACTACTGTCCAAGGCAATATAAATGATGTGGGGATTTCCACAAAAAAACCCAAACAACTCTGCTCTACTGACAATACATTAACGTTGTGCTTATTAGAAACTTCTGCATAATCAAAACGTGTATTCTTGTAGATAACTTTTCACAGAAACCTTAACCTAAAACATGCTTTCATTATTCCACAAACATTTAAAAGTGTGTTTGGAAAAAAATACATAGTACAACAGCCCAGTCTGACCACACTGGAAATATGATAAAAGTTTGACTCTTGAAAGGTACTAGAAATATCAGCTCACATATCCCACATTTACTTGAAATAGTAACTTCTAAGTGTGACCAATACGAGAGCTCAGAACTAGCGAGATTACGTCATTGTTTCCTGCCTGTGAAGATGAGCTATTTTAGCTACGTGAAGCTGAGCAAAGAAGAGGAAGCCTGAACCTTCTACAGATTTGGGGCCATGAGAGGAGCATCTCCGAAGAAACTCTGTAGTGCACAAAGGGTGAGTAACAATCCCATACTCTATGGTAACAAAGTAACTTGGATGTTTATGCATGTTGATAAGACAGACTTCTTTGTTCAGAAGCTGAACATGGGCATTAATTCTAGAACTAGAATATTTAATTCTTTAAAGCATTTTCCAAATATCAGCAGCATTTTATAAATAACATTTACAGCAAAATGATTGCATTTGTAAAAGCACAGTACCATAAATACTGTTGTTTAGGATTTTAACAAAAAAATTTAAAATATGCACTAAATAAAAGCATTGGTAAGTACATTTATCACTAAAGGAAAAATGTTTGTTTTCATTAAACTAAAACCAGGAGAAGATCTTGTTGCTTGGTCTCTCTGTGCTCCACTGAAAGCCATGTTCTCCTCAGGGAAATGTGAGCATATACAAGGGACAGACAAAGAAAAAAGGGGGATTGGAAAGAGATATATGCACTGTTACCTAACTTGTAGTAAGAACACGGAGGAAAAGATTTAGTTCTGGTTTTGTTCTGAAAGTCTTTAGTTTTGTACACAGCATGGCCTTCACAAGCCACATTAGACATTCAAAAAGTCAGCTATCGTTAAAAAAATAAGGTTGATACAAAGAAACATCGGAGCAATCATTCACAATTAACACAGATAGACTTCTAGAAACCAGTAACTCCAGGGGCTCTTCAGTAAGCATTTTAATCAATATCCGTAAGTATTCCCATTATGAAAAATGATGACTAAGGCAAAGCCATCCACTCATAGGCACCCAAAGATCTACTTGGGCTGACCTGGGAGATATCAACCCAAACTCCATGCAGACAAGCGCTGATGAAAAAGCAGTATATCTCTGTTCATGTATAAATGCAGACAAGTAACTACATACTTCTTAAAAATCTCAATATTTCTTACCTACATAAAAAGTTTTTTTACAGTGTTAAAAATTGAGGAGAAATGCCTAAGTGTAACACTGACGTGCGTTTAAACCCACAAAGGTTGAAAACAGTGTCTTCAACAACTAAACAAAAAAAACCCTCAAACAAACCCCTTTTGTTACAGTAGATCCATTCTTTGATATATCTCAAAACTGTCACAAACTTGAAATAACCAGCAAAAAAAACATGGAACCCCTGGTTTTCCTGATAAAAGCTCACACCAGGTTCAGTTTCCTCTCTTCCCATCAACATCAGCCTGCTGGTTATTTCAGAAACACGACCTGACCAGAATCACTTACAATCACTGCAAGTCCAAATGAGAGAAGAGCAAAACCAAAGCCAAAATCCATTCTGTTTATTAATACTCGAGTGAATTCTTCTGTCTATCCTATACATCACTACTCAATTCACCTGCTAAACTCAGGATCTTGAGCTAGATAGCCATGCACTCTGGCATACACAATCACTAGCAAGACAGAAAAAAAAACCAGAATAGAAGAGAAAAAAGCAAACCACTTGCAATACGCAGGGGTGGGGGGAGGTGTGTGTTAAGCAACATTTGGACAATTCTATGCAACAGTAATGAAAGTGGGACAGCGTGGCAGATAATATTTCAACTGTGCTACAAAATTTTTCTTTCAAGCATATCCCATATAACTTTCAATAAGGTCTGCTATCATTCTTTAATTCTTTTATTTTTCTTATTTTTTTGAGTTCTTCACACAATGAGGAATCTTAGAGGCTCTCATATAGATGCCCTCCTAACCCCTTTTTTTGTACTACATGCACAGCTTTTCCCATACAAAACATAAATTCTCTTACATGTTCTAGTGACCTCATCAAACAGAAAACACACTTTTTTTGCTTTGTACAGCTAAAAAAAACCCTTTGAAGTTTGGGATTAGATATTTGTATGCATAATGCTTTTATTTATCTTTAAACTGGAGAATTGTAAGAAAATCAGAAGCCCAAACTTCATATTTCAAGGCAGAAACTAACCTAAATAAAGTTTTAATGGGTCATATTTAAGTTACTTACTACATGGATACTCTTCTCAAAAGCAGCTGACATTTGCCAGTGTCAAACCAGGATGCTGGATTAATAAACACTGGTTCAATCCCCTATGCATTTCTGCAGCACTAAAAAAGTATTTGGTAACATTACAGAGAAAGCATAAACCAGATAAGCAGCAACAATAAACCTTTTTTTAATGCATCCTTCACTTCTGGAGATAAACCACACAGGAACTATGCACTCTTCTGCTATAGAAAACAGTCCTGGTTCCTAGCCAATACTGTAGAACTCCCTTGACTGTCACAAGTAGGAAGATCAGACAAACAACTAACTTCCCTCCTCCTCCTCCTCCTCTTCACAAAGCTGCTACAGGTCTGCTTTAAAGGCCAAACAAAATGAACACTCCCACACATACTCATGAAACTGTGACCACAGCAAGAGCCAGGAAAGTGCAGGGGGTGCAGGTTAACCAAAGCACCCATGCAAATTCCAGCTAAGGTCTGCCATCCTCATGTGGCTCCAGAGCAAACCAGGGGACAATCTCCTTTAGCTCTCATCACTGGAGCCCGCACAATGACTTTTCAGCTGTCCAACTCCTATGACCAAGAAGCTGAGAGAAGCAACACAACTGTGGTCTGGGGCATGTGGCTATCAGCCAGCAACTTTTGCCCCCAACACATACTGCTCACATATGGCCTAGTCTGAGACTGCAGTGCTTCCTATCTTTTTACTTTTTTAAATGGGAAGTCTATTAATCTATTCATCTTATTCATATGTTAGGTAGGTGGTTCTGATGCCCTGTGATTAAATACTGTGTTAGAAGCTATGGAGCTACTAAGACAGCTTTTTAGTGTCTTTTATGAAAAATAGCAAGCACCTGTTCTTTTGGGAGCTAAGTAGCCCCTACACCGATAAAATGCAAAGTTGATACTTCATTTTGCATATCCAAATGTCACTACATGCCATGCTCGCTTATTTCTTTTCATAACTAGTTTTAGTCAAGAATGTTCCAACAGGGACAACTTGAAGAAATATTTTCTTTAGAAAATAGCTGTCATAGCTTAAATACAACTGCTTCAATCTGATTATCAGCTACTGAAGCACACTCAAAGTGTTCATCTTGACTTTTTGATTCCTTACATAAGAAATCTCTTAAGTAATTAAAATATTTTATTCAAACATGCTTCTAAATACTATTTCTCACAAAGTCTGACAGTACAGGTATTTCCCTCAGAGCACAATAATGTATTTGCAGTCAGAAAAAGCAACAAAGCTAACAACAAAGCTGTTTTCACACCTAAAAAATACAGTCTCATCACTAACCACCACTCTAAAACAATCTTCCTATTTGCTTTTAAAGACAGATTTTATTTGACTGAGAATAACTTCCCACATTTTATTTGCTTTTAGGGTATTTATGGAGTGCAACAACTATTCCTAAGTTCAATTAAACTATGATGCCTGAAAATCACCACCCTGAAGAATACAGGATTGCATCACTGGTCTTCTACAGTTTTGTATTCGCAGTGGGATTATTGGTGAATGCTACTGCACTATGGGTTTTCAGCTGCACTACCAAGAAGAGAACAACTATAACTGTATATATGATGAACGTGGCATTACTTGACATAGTTTTTATATTTTCCTTGCCTTTTCGGATAATCTACCATGCGAAAGAAACATGGCCTTTTGGAGATACATTCTGTCGGATTATTGGTGCTTTCACTGTATTTTATCCAGCCATTGCTCTGTGGCTCCTTGCTTTTATAAGCGTAGACAGATTTATGGCTATTGTCCAGCCCAAACATGTCAAAGAACTAAAAAATACAAAAAAAGCCGTGCTGGCTTGTATTGGAATCTGGGTAATGACCCTTGCAACAACATCCCCATTGCTGTTTTTGCGATCTGATCCAGACAAAGCCTCGAATTTCACCACCTGCATGAAAATGCTTGATATCATCCACTTAAAGGAAGTAAATACATTGAACTTTTCTCGCTTGATTTTTTTCTTTTTAATCCCCTTGTTTATCATGATGGGGTGTTACCTAATCATTATTTACAATTTTATCCATGGCAAGACTTCCAAACTGAAGCCTAAGGCCAAGGAGAGATCCATAAGAATTATAGTTACTCTGATTGCTCAGGTACTCATCTGTTTTGTGCCCTTCCACATTTGCTTCACCTTCCTTATGTTGCAACATGAAAATACAACTTACAATCCTTGGGCAGCCTTTACCACCTTTCTCATGAATCTCAGTACATGCTTGGATGTTATCCTGTACTACATTGTTTCTAAACAATTCCAGGCAAGAGTCATCAGTGTAATCCTGTATCGTAATTACCTTCGAAGTGTGCGCAGGAAAAGTTTGTGAACTGGAAGTGTAAGATCACTCAGTAATATGAACAGTGAAATGATATAAAAAGAGAAAAAATGTCAGGGCACTTTTACAATGTAAACAAGCGATTCTTTTCTGAATTCTTGCATTTTGACTACACATAATAATGTTCTAGGCCAGAAGTAACAGATATATTTCTTGCACTGTAAAAATAAGAGCAGTAGAATAATAATTGCACCTCTCTGTATTTGCTCAACATCTTTTTTTTTCACCTGAAATGAACTAAAACCTAGTCAGTGTTAAACTTTACAATGCTTTTGTCATCTCAAAAGACTGTGAACATTGTCAAACATGAAAAAGTGATGATTAGTATAATAAAGCAGACAACACTGAAGAATTATGATGCAATGTATATACTAATTTTTTATTCTTGCAAAATGAAATGCTCCTGAAACTACTGTATATCTCACACTTCTAAAATTAACTTCATTCTCTCTAGATCAATATCACCATTAAAGAGAAGGTGTATTCATTTAATTAAAAATTTCTTTGATGAAGATTTCCTTGAAACTGACTACATTCTGCAATTATAAAAATACCATCAAGGGGTATAATAGTCAAACTGCTCATTAACTCCTTTTGCATATTTGATGTGCACATTTATTACACCCTACTTTCGCACAAAGTATCTTTTCACACACATGAACATAGGAATTTGTCCAGCCACACTAACAGCCTATGTCCTGGCAACAAACTCAAGGTAACAAACACGATGAGTAACTGCAATAACTACTCAAGCTTTCAACTCCTTTTGACTACTCACACACTACAAAAAATGTATCTTTAAAATGTCAAACACATGCTTTTTCTTCCTCATCAAATCAGTCTTTAGCTACTTTCAACAGACACTCTGGAAAAGTACAAATAAAAAAGTCTAATGTGGTGTTTAATATTAAAAATCTCACTCCAAGAGCTTTTATTATTACCTCAGTGTGTAACATATGGAAACTCAAGTCTGTATGAGGCTGATCTCACTTGCCAGAAACTTAACCACAGAGTGTTGCAAGCTCTGTGGTTCTACTGTAACATGCACATCTTTTATTAAGTGCAGAAATCTCAAATATAGGTTCTGTGAAACTGAACCACTAAACACCATAAAGCTGTAAGAACTTCAGCAGCAAGTACGAAATAGAATAACATGTTCTAGCACTCAATTTTCGAAACACATACAAAATACCAGTATGAAATATACATGTATTTAAAAGTGAACACAGAAGACATGACTTACAGTTCTGTTGCCTTTCTGATTTAAGAAAAAAATCAGCACTAACCTGATTTCAGTTTTCAGATTTAGGAATTGAAATAAACCAAACAATTTAGACTGAACAAATACAGCAATAATGTGTGCACTGCAAGCTGTGTTTCAATCATGCTGCCTGGGGAAATGGGACTAACAAAATAGAAACTAATCATTATATGGATAAATTATAAACTAACCACAGATCATAACTAAGAAATAAATGTTTGAAATAACAGTTGTGCCAAGAACCTTTACAATTTACTTCAAAAGAAGATTAAATTTGAAGTGTTACATGAAGAAAGTTTTTTAATTAAAATCTTCAGAAAACAATCCCTTGAAAATATATCTAAAATAAACAATCCATTAGAAGCTACTTACAACCCAGAAGGCAAGCTGTTGATGGTGATGCCAAATACATACTGAGTGATTTCTACAAGGAGAAGATCAAACAAAGCTGAGAGCATCCAAGCACCCAGTAAAAAAGACTGGAAAGAAAAAGGTTAATTTAAATCAATTCAACAGATTAAAAATAACGTTTTATGTATCTCTAAATAAAAGAAAAAATAAAAAAATCACTATACTAGTTCAACTAAGACAAATACAGTCTTTAACACAACATAATTCCAAATCTACTTGTCTAGATACTAAAGAACTAAGACTTAGATTTGTTTCCAAAATAAAATTCTACGGGTCTGGTAACTTTCAACTGATACACCGGCAAACAGTTATTAGAACAATTCACTGACTGCAAGATATTATCAATATAAATTTAAATTTATGAAAACCAAATAATTCTTAATTTGTATTTCTATACAAAATGTTAGTAATAAAGTTGCAGTATTCATCCAAAACTACAAGATTCTAAACAGTGTAGAAACCAGTTTCTGTTAAAAAAAGGAAACTCAAAATTGGAACTTACTGAAAATTTTCTGCTGCCATATCTTCTTTCAAATATTCTAAAGTTGTAAATGAGCAGACTGCTGCAGAATGTGTCTTTCAAATCAAGACATATTGTTCTTCCACATACAAGTCTCCAAATCTGGAAGGTTAATGATCATCACGTCAAGCCTCTCTTCCTTCAAGGGAATTCTTTACAGAATTTGTGCTCAGAGTGAATGTAATACTGGAGTCAGGTAACAGAAATGTGGTACATTTAAGGAGGGAAATAGAGAGAGTAGAGTGTTCTGGAGAGTTCAAGAAGTCTTTTTAAAAATAAAACATTTTCAAGGCAGATGTCTGACTGTTACAACAAATCCACAATTGAAATTAACTCAAAGATAGTTTTATGTCCGTAGTTTACATTTACAAATAAAATGGAAATTACAACCTTAGTGAATTTAGAATTACAAAAAAATTAATTTTGAAACAACCTCCAGATACAAACTAGTCCAAATGTAACTAAGAAGGTCTAATCAGATCAGCTTCCTGATCAGTCCTTGTCCAGCTGAGTCTTGAACATCTCTAAGAATGCAGTTTCTAGAACCTCTCTGAAACCTGCGCCAGTTTTTGGCCACCCTCATGGTTTAAAAACTAAATTGAATCCTTACAATCTAGGCAGAATTTCCCATGTTCTATCTTGTGTCAACTACCTCCTGCACTCTGCAGACAAGCAGAGCCTGGCTCCAGCTTCTCTACGGCTCCTGATCAGCTACTTGTAGACAGCAATAAGGTGTCTCCTCTCTGTCTTCTCTTCTTGAGGCTGGGCAGACCCATTTCTCTCAGCCTTTCCTTCTATGTCACACAATCCACTTCCTCTGACTGTCTTGGTGGATCCACTCCAGTGTGTTCACATCTTTAAGAGAGGTGATTATCCTGCTCTGCCCGTCTCTGCACTGGTGCAGCCTCACCTTGAATTTTATGTGCAGTTTGAGGCTCCCCAGGGAAATGGTCACAGCACCAAGCCTGACAGAGTTCAAGAAGTGTTTGGACAATACTCTGAGAGCATGCACATGCTGTGACACTTGGGGATGGTCCTGTGCAAGGGCTAAGGGTTGGACTTGATGATCCTTGTGGGTCCCTTCCAACTTTGCATATTCTGTGATTCTGTGATCCTTGTACAGATGAAGCCAGAACTGGGCACTTGTGAGACACATCTGGAACACTGTCCGCTACAGGAGTACAGTCTACCTACTGGCCACACTCTCACTAATAGTCCAGGAAATGGTTGGCCTTCTTGGCTGCAAGAGTGCACTTGGCTCCTCTTTCACCAGGATCCACAGGTCCTTCTCTGCAGAGCTAATTTCCAAGCACTTGCTCCTCCTAGCCTGCACTGTTGCAGACTGGGGTTATTCCATCCCAGAAGCAGGATTTTCCAGCTCATGAAATTCCTGGCATCCCATATCTTGGGCTTGCCAAGGTCTCTCTGAATAGCAGCTCTACCTTCCAACATATTGACCATTCCCACCAATTTGGATCATACAAACTTTACGCCCAAACTTGCTCGAAGTGCACTCCATCCCATCATCCAAGTCACTAATGAATACATTAAATAGTACTGGTCCCAGCACTAACCTCCAAGGGGCCCTCCCCTAATTAATACCTGCCAAGTGGACTTTGCACTCATGACCATAACTCCACTGAGAATCCAGCCAATTTCCCACCCACCTTCCTTTCCAGTTATTCAGTAGATACCTCCATTTGGCTTCAAGGACATAATAGGAGATTGGGTTAAAGGCCCTGCTAAAGTCAAGGCATGCAAAATCCACTGAATCCCCCTTGTCCGCAGCACCACTTGCTTCATGGAAGAGCACAACCATTTGGTCATGCATGCTTTCATAGAATGGTTGAGGATAGGAAAGGACCTCTGGAGATCATCTAGTCTGACATTCTCATTCAAAGCAAAGTCAATTAGAGCAGGATGTTTATTGACCATGCCCAGTCTGGTTTTGACTATCTCCAAGTATGGAGGCTACACAACTTCTCCAGGGAAACTGTTTCTCTGTTCCATCAGTCTCACAGTAAAAACCTTTTGCTTCAAATGGAACTTCTTGCATTTCAATTCACGCCCATTGCCTCTTGTCCTTTCACTGACCTGGCTCTCTCTTCTTTGCTCCCTCATATGAGATATTTACACACACTGTTAATATCTGCCCTAAACTTTCTCCTCCACAGGCTAAACAATCCCAGCTGTCTCAGCCTCTGCTAACACACCTGACCAGACTGGTGCCCCTCTGTTGGACTCCCTGCAGGATGTCAAGGTCTGTGTTGTAGGATACAGCACAAGGGACAACACTTCAAATGTTGTCACTGAGGCTGAATGGAGATGAATGATCATCCCACCAAGCTTCCTTGTGAGGCTCTTCCTAATGCGGTCTAGGACGCCGTTTGGCTTTTTAGTCACAATGCTCCATTGCTGGTTCATGTTCAACTTTATTCTCCACCAGGAGCCTCAGTGCCTTTTCTGTAAAGCTGTTTCCAGCTGGTCAGCCACCAGCTTGTACCGGTGCATGGTGTTACTCCTCTCTGGTGCAGGACTTTGCACTTGCCTTTGCTGAACTTCATGAGGTTCCTATTGACCGTTTTGTCCCCTCTAAATGCCTGCACAACTAATGGGTGTATCGACTGTTGAGAGTACACTGTGCCTTGCTGTCTAAGTAATGAATGAAGACACTAAACAGTACTGGCCCCTAATCCATTTCACCGCCCACTTCTCTCATCTTGTACTTCCTCAGTTTGTCTGAGAATGTTACGGGAGACAGTGTAAAAAGCTATACTAAGATCAAAATAAACAACACCCACGTATCTTCCATCACCCACCAAGACATTCATCTGCCTCATCACAGAAGGCTACCTGGTCAGTTGAGAATTCCACTTCATAAATCTGTGCTGGCTATCCCCAGTCATTGTACTGTTCTTTGTGTGTCTGAAAATTACTTTTAGGAGAACTTGTTTCATGATGTTCCCAGTGATACAAAAGATGCTGACTTGCCTATACTTCCCAAATCTCCTTTCCTGCCTTTCCGGGACATTTGCTTGCTTCCAGTCCTTGACAATCTTCCTTGATAGCAATGACCTTTCAAAGATAATACAGAGTGGCCTCACAATGACATAAGCCAACTCCTGCAAAACTTAAGGGTGTGTACCCGTAATCATGAGGCTTCTTCCAGGTATCTGAAGAAAGCCTCATCTATTTCTTCACGATCAGATAGCCTGTAGCAAACACCACCACCAAAGTTGGCTGTGCTCATCTGCCCTCTAGTCTTAACTCATAAAATCTCAACTTCCTCATGTCCCAAGACGAAGCTCAGTGCAGTTCTGCTGCTCTTTCACATAAAGAGCAATTCCCTTCCTTGCCTGTCCTTCCAACAACCTTGTACCTTCCTGCTGAGGCACTCTTATCATGTGACCTAACCTACCACATTTACATGACCCCTGTGAGACTGTAGCCCTGTAATGCCATATGACCTTTAATTCCTCTTATTTGTTTCTCATGTCACATGCATTCGTGTGCAGACACCTCAAAGAGGCACCTAGTCATGCTGATTTCCCAGAAAACATGAGAGTCTTCCACATAATGCTTTCCCATAGGCACTTCCTTATTTATGTATTTATGAAGTAGGTCCCTTTTGCTGATTACAAGATCCCTTCTGTTCGTATCATTCTGTCATCCATTTGTATCAATCCTTCGCTGGCTAACGCAGTCCATATCTCCTCAATTGACTGTGGGTTGTCATCTCCCTCCTGTGTTGTTCCTGTCTTAATGCTCTCCTCACCAGGATGGCCTGCCTGTTAGCAAAGATGCCTGTCCCACTTGGACAGCTGGAACCCATTTCTTCCAAGTAGTCCTCAATCTTCAGAGAGGACATTGGGCCCAAAACCAAAAACCTTGTTGCCAACACCAGCTGTGCTACCAATAGTGACCCACAGAATCTGCCCACTTCAGCTTGGCTGCTCCCAGTCACCTTTGTGTCCTGCACATCTTGAAAAATTGCTTCTATAAAGATTTGATCCATGACTTTCCCAGGGACCAAGGTAAGGCTGAGGTACTGATGTAGCTGGATCTTCCCTTCTGCCCTTCCCAAAGATGAGTGTGATGTTTGCCTTTCTCTAGTCATCAGGTACCTCCAGCAACTGCCACGACTGTTTGAAGTTTGTAGAGAAAGTCTCACAATTATACTGCCAGATCCTTATTACAAAAACTTTGCTTGCTGCCCTTCACCTCTCTTTCTAGTTTCCATCTCTCTTGCTCAGCTTTGGCTCCCCCCACTCCCTTTCCTAAGCCATGGCCTGTTAGGCATTCTCACCTCCCTTACACTTCTCAAGGTCTTCAGGCCCCAACCAATGCTTCTGCTGCTAAATTCCCCAGCACAACCAAGGACTGAACAAGAAGAAAGAACTGGGACCTCACTGTTCCAGCTGCCCCATGTCAATATGCCCAATGGTAAAACCTAGCTTGAGGTACCATCCCTCCTGAAGTTCAAACTAGCAGAGCTGTGACCTTGCAGGTGACTATTTCATGACATTTCTATTAAACTCACCCCTGCAGACAAATTTACTCTAAACAAATTTTCTTTTAAGAATTCTCAGTTGAATATTAAAATCAGACAGGAGTTGAACAATCTGCTCTCCCTGAGGTACACAATAATACAGTACATAGCTTGCTCCAAAGGGTATGGGAATAAATGAAACAACAATCTCATGAAAGAAAAAATAAAACCCCACAAATTCCACAAAGCATCACAATAAAAGTATCATATGTTTTACAGATACTTGCAAATGTTTATGTTTAAGACACAGTAAAGATGGTTTCTCTGAATAAAACACAGCCACTACTGTTTTTTAGCAAATCAAAAATATGAAGAGAGGACTCTGCTAAAGACAAATTGAAAACCAAACAAATAAACAAACAAACCCCAAATCCAAACAATTTCCATTTAAAACTTGAATAGTTTCTCAGACCTTTTCATCCCCCTCCCCAAACACTTGTTTGAAACATTTTTAAAAGGCAGACATCATTTATGTATTTGTGCTGCACAGCATTAGCAAGACATTTGGAAAATATAAGTAGTGCTCTTGCGGGGTTGTAATCTACATTATCTCAAGAAAGCTCTAGTTCTTGACAGGAAAGATAACAGAGTGCAACGGCATAGAGTATCGTAGCTAGGTCTAATAATCTTTTAAAGCTTATACACTACAGTCTGCACTCTCAAAGACATGAATTTAACTACATACCTTTTTTTTTAATGCAACTGTAAAATCTGCAGGGTAAGATAAACCCAGAGGCATTTGCTGACCCTTCTCTGGTGAGCAGCAGTGCATCACTTCCAAAAACTAAAATAAACCACTCCAAAACAAATCCCCGCAGAACTTTACAGTTCTAAGTCCATTATTTCAACAATTGGAGCTGATATTAAAGGATCCTTAATTAAGCTTAAAATAAAACCTTACAAGATACAATACCCAAAAGATAGAGTAACTTAGTTTGAAACAGGAATGAATAAGAAATGTCTAGTAATAAATTAACCAATTCAGCAGAGTACTGAAGAGCATGACAAACTCCACCACTTGGAATCTTCAGATTAGAAGCAGCCCTTCAACAGGCAAATTTTAGTTTTCCACAACTAATTAAAGCAGAAATTACAGAAGGAAAGTTATGGCCTCTGTTGTTAAAATAAATCATATATAATCAGAAAGTCCAACCACAATAGTCCTCTTCAGTCTCAAAAACTAAGCATCAAAATACTTATATTATTAAAGGGGTTAAATCACACTTAATACACAGCAAGTTTCCAAATTACAGCATCTGAAAGGAAAAATTAAACAAATCAAATAATTTCCCAGACAAGACAAAGAAGTGAAAAGCTATGTTGATTGTTTCAGATTATTTTTTTTTATGTTTTCCAAAATACTGGGGTGACATAAAAAAAAGTTAAGAAAAAGCTAGTCTACAACAGTGAACAAAGGAAAAGAACCAGAGGAAAAACAGATGGGGGGGAGGAGGGAGAATGGCATAGAAGACCACAGTTTGCAGTCTCTTTTCACACAAAATGAGCTGACTCTTACCTGAAAATCCTCTTTTACAGCTTGTAGGTTATAAGCAAAGAACTTCTGATAATGTTGGAAGAGCAGAGTCAACAGAATCGAGATGGCACTTAGGACTAGTAACAAACTCTTCGACAAAGGCGCTTTATCTTAAAGACAAAAGACCAAACAAAGAAAAAAAAGCCATTTTTGAGAAAAGTCTCTGACATTCAAAAAGTGATACATTTAAACAGGTGACTGGAAAACATAATAATAGTGATACCATCCTGACTTTTTAGCTCAACAACTTCCCAAGTTCTCAACAACTTGCAAACAGATAGGAAGAACACACTAACCAAAGGAAGTCTTTAGAGATACTAATGACAGTTATATGTTAACCAGACATTTTGTTTCCAACATTGTCTCATGAAATTAATTGTTTGGCTATAAGTAAGCCTAAGTTCTCTGCACCTATAGAGGTCATGCCCTCCTTTGCTGCCCTCCTAAGGCTCAATCACATTTCGGGAAATAAAATAAACACTCTTTTTTCGAGAAAAATATACATGCACATCTAGTTAAAAGAAATGTTTCTGTTTCCTTTGCATTAGGGATTAAGATCAGCTTTTTTCTTAGAGGCTATGAAGCAGGAACCACCTGAATAAATGTACTGAAAAACCTGACTTTCTCTCCACCACACCTGGATCCACCATTCAAGGAAACCTATCTAAGTCAATTTACATGACATTCATCTACCTTCCATTCAATCATTACAACTATTCATAAAGAAATTAATAGAATCAGTATGTTTGTGAAATCAGAACTTCTTCCCCTCTATGAGCATGACTTTCAGAAAGGACAATCAAAAGCAAGCAGAGAACAGAGAAATCCGCAATGCACATTTACTAAAAACTGCCAAGTGGAATATCCAGCAGGAGTACACCTAAAAATTCATCCCAATCTGTTGATGCAGGTGATGCAATAAAATACAAACTCTTCCCCAACAATTCAAGTCAATACAAAGACTCTGAAATATTATTTTATGCCTTTTCTCTTTTTCCCACATGCAACCTTAATTGCATTTACTTCCTTTCCAAATACCTCAGCTATAGCACACAATCATCTCATTTTCAGACAACTGTTTTTCTCAAAGCATTATGAAACCTGTAGCTCTGTTGTTGTTCTTCTTACATAAAAAAAGGAACAATGACATTACTTTAAAAGTACTCATGGGAAGTAAAGAGCAGGAGCACAGGAAGAACAAAACTGCATGAAACAATGTAATACGGGAAACATTTAGTACCTATCCAGATTAAACTGACTGCCATGAATGATTCCACTGCTGCACACTAGAACAGTGAACTGCTAGAAAGGGAAGATGATAAAAGGCACCAAAGCTGAGATTTTAATTATGGCCCAATCCCATTGCCACTGAAACTATGGTTCTTACTACATAATTTAGGTGTGATCCTCATCCAAGTACCAGCTGATGACATCAAGAACAACTTTGATGGGCACTGTTAGCTGCTCTCAGCTCATACCACCTTGATGTTTCCAGTCTTCTGTTGTTCACCATGTGAAGAAAACATCTCTTTCTATGTGTACCACAATGAAAACTTGTACCTAAAACTCTTATTTCAGTCCACAACCATACCTTTTGAGTTCATTATATAAAGATGCACTTTCCTTACTCCATTTAAGCAATTAACACCTTGAAGAGCTATCCTTTTATTAGGCAGTGACTTGGATTGACACAGGTTGATGTTACTATGCTAACCATAAGCTCTACTTTTATGATTGAGTGAGAGAAGTCTGGCTTTTTTTTTTAATGTGAGAAAACTGTCCACCTTTCAATTCAGTATCTTTCACTGGATTTTTTTTGCTCTCCAAAAACAAGGTCTATAGTCTTTAGATGTCCATTTTTTATATTATTTATTCCTCTGACACAGTTGGGTGTTTCAAAACAGTTTGAAGTCATCAGAGAACTGTAGAACGCTGGGGGAAAAAAGAAACTGGAGCTGCCTCAAAGCTATTGTGCAGACAATGCACACACATGTTCATGTGAAACCTCAGGCTCCTTCAGTTAACTTAATTTAGCTAAATTAGCATTCCTTCATGTGAAAACGTCAGTTTTATAATGAGGATACAAATTTTTGAAATTTGAAAGTATAGCCTAAAACAGAAGAACTGTAGTAGTAGCAACAGTAAACAGTTTTGAACCGAAGTTTGATAAGACTTGTTATTTCACTATCAAATGCATCTATGTTATTTCATGAACTTGAAAACATTTTTACAAGAACTCCTTAATCTCATAATACTTTTCACATAAGGAACACATTACCACAAGAAACGTGACAACAATACCTCTAGATATCCCCACCATGACTATATATTTCTATATAGGTTTAATATTTAGATTTTACTGCAATTTGCATATCATTAGATCATTTTTACATTACAGGTAATACACACTTGAAATACTTTATCCTATCAAGTTAATTCCTAATTTGAATGCATTCAAAAATAATCAACCTTATCTGTTTTCTCCAAAAGCGTAAACACACATTTTTATTAAGAGCCTCCTTTTAGCTTTCAGCTTAGACACTTTAAACCTTGGTATATAGGAAAAGTACTTAATATTAGACATGTCATCAAGTGAAAAACCTCAGAAGTAACTAGCCCATGAATGTGACAGTCACCCACGGGGAACTTCACATAAGTAATGGAAACTTCTGCTCTCAAGCATCTCATAATGTCATCGTGGCTGACAAGTTTATTCTTGGCTGGTGAACTTGAAAAATACAATAATGCAACTTCTGAAATGCTTTTTCCAAGTGTTTGTACAATGTAGCAGTTTGCTTTACCCCTCAACAGCATATAGATCCTTATCAAGGACTGCTGTGGAATGTCTCAGCCAGTAAGACCAAAAATGACTATCAATCCCAGATAACGCACAATCAGGCATTCTGACATTCAAGTCAAATTCCTTACCCAGAATGCAAAGGTAATTTAGAATTTAGAAAGCAAAATTCTAGCCCAATGGGTATGCAACCATGTGCAAGATGGAAACATGCACCACCAACCTACCAGGGCACCAGTGTCTGCCGGCAGCACCTGTGCACACATGCACAAAGAGAAAAACACAGTGCCTCAATGAAACAATAAACTCTCTTTTTGACCCTGAAAGTTAAAATATATCGAATACTGTCTTCAAATATCTTGGAATAAATTTGCAAACCCAAAGTGGCAATTCTTTCAAACAGCAGGCAGTAATAACATTGGTGCTGCAACACCTCTAAGGAGCTTCCATTTAAGTGCAAAGAGAAATTCTGTCACGCAGAACACGCCCATACTATGATGAAGAGCAAGCAACTAGCTTCATTGCAGATCTTTGCAGTGAAGTCTCCCCACAAAACTGCCCTCTAAAGTCTCACAGGCAAGTGTCCCAACTTTCACGTTACCATTGTACAATGTGAAACTGTTCCCAAATGTGACACAAACAAGAAAACCAACTCTTAAGTCTCCACATTCCACCCCTGCACTCATTGCAAAGCCCACAAATCCTCTCCCTTCACAGCCTACTACTCTTCTGGCTGCCTGCACCACTTTTCAGAATACTGAGTTAAGGATACCTGTGTCCGTCTCTCACAGAGGGGGAGGTTAATGGCACAACTGCTCATGTAGTTGAAGCTTCAGAAGCCACCACCGCACTAATAAGAAAGTTGTGGTAGCAGCAACAGTTTCTGAAATTATTTCCTGTTCCCTACCTGTTCACTACTCATGGGTGAAGAGAGACAGCAGATGGGCATGTCAAAACAGGCAGCCAGACCAATCCACTGTTTCAGAAGTGCTTTTGAGGGAACTTCACCTCCTGGACTGCTATTCCAGGACTGAGACTAAAGTGTTGACTTGGGAGAGGACCAGACTGCCGACACCAGCTAATAAGCAGTGGCTGCAGAAGCTCAAATTAGCTCAGGACAACTTCTGTGGGGATTGCTACTGAGCCTACACCACAGCTGCAGATGAAACATGCTTTATAACAACTCTTTCCACTGTCATCTTCCCAAACCCAGCTGCTATAAGGCAGACACATCACTTTCATACAGACAACTAAGTGCTGGGGGCTACTATAATGGCACAAAACACACACAAACCATTTTTTTAATGCTGATACACAAGATAAGCAAGTCTTTTAAACCATAACTGATGCACATCTGAATGCACAGTACTTCCCAAACCCACTGACAGAATCTGCATTTTCGGTGGTTGTTTTTCCTGCATTAAACCATCAAGCAGATACTAATCTATTGTATACCAAGACTTGCCCAAGAACCTGCAGCAGGTTCACCGACCAACAGTGACGTTTTATTGCAACTGAACACAATAAGAGCATCACTGCGGGAACACTTTTTCACCAAATGCTTATAAACTTAATGCAGGAGCTGAGAGATGCATAACATTAGTTTAAGAAAGTCAATCAAGAAACCCACTGCAATCATGCTTTGAACCTACTTTTAAAAGGCACAGGTAAGGCTGTAATCAAACCGCTTACCTATACATTTACTATTTAGAAAACTTCTGAGTTTAGCTTAGGCTACAAACGATAAAAAAATGAGGAGATACAAAAAGAAAAAAAAAATCAAGCAAAAAGTAAAACCTTTGTTTCTAAAAGCAACATTTGAAATAGAAACTGAAACAGGTTGAAGTGTACAAAAATGCTTCCCTCGTTGAGGTTCCTTCCAACCAAAGAGCATATTACCATACTACTTTTAGTATACATGTCAGAAATATCAGGTGTGGCTACACCACAAGACCACGTGGACATCCCCACACTACCTTGAAACGAGTTAGCTCTGCTGCAGCAGAATAGCCACATTTTTGTGGCGTTCAATGCATGGCTAATTGACCTGATGTGGCTATGCTGCTCCTAGGACTCAGGCTAACCAGGTTGCACCGTGGCAATGCTGATGTACCAGCTAATTCAATTTCCCATAGAGTACCATACTGTGTAATATTGTTATGCACATGGTCATATTTCCTTCATACAAAAAAGCAGTTACAATTTACATAGCTTTTTTATTTTTCCAATGCCTCTGCGCAACACAGTTCAGTCTTGCCAGTTATGCAAGCAGAGGAGCACAGAGCTCCCCTCTTGCCACGAGGGTTTTAAAAAAATTGCTAGTACTGCACTACAAGGTTCACAGAGACATAAAAGCCCAAGTTGCATTAGCAGAAATCCTTGTACTCAAGTTCAAATGACTCTACTCTCTCCTATTATAAGAAGTAGCTTGTGTGTAGTAGGCAAAGTAGTCAAATATTTTGCAGAGGTAACAAGTGGCTATGCTTTAAAACATGGACTCAAATTTTATCTTAAGAAAGACTAACTCGAACAGGCTTTCCTAGTACAGTCCTGTACAGTATGTACATAGCATGAAGAATACTGGGAAGGGATTACAATGTCACTGACTCGAACAGGCTTTCCTAGTACAGTCCTGTACAGTATGTACATAGCATGAAGAATACTGGGAGGGGATTACAATGTCTGCAGAAAGGTTTTGTGTTCCTCTAACTAGTGAAGTTGCTGGTAAAGCCTTCCTGTGTATCATATTTTGCTACTGGGATGCAGTATGTTGGCAAGCTAAGCAGCACTACAGTACATCAGCCAGCCTACCATCACTCTTCACACACTCATGCTTAGCCTTTGCAGAACCCCTGAAGTGTTTCAGCAGCATTCCTCATGGGACCGACCGGCAGACTGCAACACGAGAAACTGGTCTGGGTCTGGCACCACAACCCACCTCTCAAGTCCCTCCTTAAAGCCAGGCGCTGGTCACACGTTTCCTGAACCCACTGCACTGTTGTTTGACAAGTCAACTGGGTTAGTGTTTTGCTAAGTCATTTGGGTCTGCCTGTGCTGTGTCTCCTGCTAGTACCCAGAGGAACTGGCTTTTTTTTCCCAGGGCATACTGGCTACTCCAATGTTTCAGACAAAAGAAAGCTTCCCGTAGCCACGGCAAACTGTCTTTGTCCTTTTAAATGGTGGTGTTCTGTGTTTCCTGGCTTCCCTATTTCACAGTTGTACCATGTACCAAGTATATTTACTTCTACATTTATAACTCCTCATCCAAAATGGTGCATGTCCTGCACTGAGTAGGTGTGTTGTCACCTCACAACACAGTGATCATCTGTCCGCCTGCAATTCGCCATATCATTCCTACCAAAGATCTCCTTGTCTGGACTAGCTCACCTGCAGCTGGGGTTGAACTGTTTGTTTGTTGGAGTGGTTTGCTTTTATGTATTTTTCTTGTAACATTATTTTTCCAGAACCTCTGTGCCTATGCACGTGCCACAGTTGTTCTGAACAGGAGATGTAGGACAGAGGATTTATACCAGGAAACTCTTAAACTAGGATAAGAAATACTAGATAAACACTTTATGTAAGAACTCACTTTATCTGCAGTGCTCAAAGTCATGAGACACCTCCTTAAATGGCACACGGACAAGGTCAAGGACTTCACTGCATAGGCCAGGCTATTCAAGCATTATTTACTCGAAAGTCTAACTTCAATAGAAGTGGTCAAACTTACGATGAAGGTGAATTTCTCATAAAGAACTCACAGGTTCTGACTGTTCCCTGGATGAAGACAGTGTCATTCACCTCACTGAACTATGGAGCCAGGATGTGGAATGAACTTTTCTGTGTAGACACGTGTAATAGGGTAGAATCCATGGGCATCCATAGTGCAGATGATCCAACAAGTTAGCTTGAGATAAGGCATACAGAAACAATTTGTACTTGCTAATAACTATGAAAAACATTGTTTATTCAATGTAGGGTCTATCCACAGCTAAATCTGGATGTTGTTTTTTAAGAGTGTTTTATCAACTGATTGTACATAATGCAAAAACACCTTATCCTGAATGAAGAACAGTAACAATCAGAACAACTACAGTAGCTAAGTGGACTTTGAAAAAGCTTAGCTGATCTCAACTTACTTTGTTAGGTCAGTAGTAGTATTTCAGGGCCACCTTTTCATACAAAAGCGAAACACATTCAGATCAAAACAAACGCAACAGAATTCCTGGTCTAGAAATTTGGAAATGTAGCCGTGCAGTAATCTGCACAGAGACAGTTAGCCATTCTGCTTTTATTGATAAAATCAAAATACAGGAGTTTTTAATTTACTCACTCAAGATTTTTTTCATGCATGCAGCCAAAGATTTTCCCAAATAAATGTTAAAAATAAACTGCACTAAAGGAACCTACAGTGTCTTCCTCACACATTTCCTCGAAACAGTATACTGCTGACTGGCATCGGATTACCCAAGTTCAGTCACCTCCTCTGCCACATTCTGTCATACTGAATGTTTGGAATATTAAACAATAACTTCATTTTAACAAGCACACATTCATTTATTTGAACTATAAGCTATCTTCTCCCAAGTACACAGTTACCATGTCTGGGACATAACAAAAGGCAGAATGGACTACAGGGTCAATCAAAGTTTCATAAATTTTTATGCCAAGAGGAAAAACATTGAACGAAAAAGGTCCAAAACTTAACATTTTCTAATGAAAAAACTTAATACTCTAAAAAACTTAATATTCTAATGAAATCATTCTTCACTATGAGAGTCAAAGACCAGCTTAAAATGCATTTTCAGCAAACAGCTTGAAAATATTCTAATCATGTCAGTACCTCTATAGTTTAAAAGAAGTTTTGTTTACATCAAAATATCAAAAAATGAGAGGCAGCCTAGAAACACTGAAAAAACAGAATGCAAGAAAGGGAAAAGGGACTAATGAATTATCAATCAATAGATTAGCTTCATAGAACACTGATTATGAATTTGATCTATGTACTGCATCAAATAAAATATATGGATTATTGAGTTATTTCTCTCCTTTAGACTTCTAGAGACAACACAGACTAATAAATTCATCTTTATATTGTTTTCGCAGTCTCCTGGAATTATATGATATAGACCACTGTTACTTAGTTTTATTCTAAAATCAGCAAAAGAAATAAAACGCAGAGAATTCAAAGAACATGGACAATAATATGCTCATTCAATGGTCTATCAACTTTCATGAGATTAATTATCAGATGGAGCAAAAAGTTTATAACCACCTGCAGCTGCTGCCACTACAAGCCACTGGTTACTCTCCTTTTCACTTTCAGACAAGTATTAAATGCAATTTCAAGAATTAATTACCCGGAAGAACTTACAAAGAACAAAAATACTTGAAATTAATTAAATCACTACTTTTGTTCTGATGAGAAGTTTCAAAATCAAAAAGCTGAATAGACCCAACCCAGATCAGTTTCTAGAAAACTAAGGACAACTGTATTTCTGGCACTCTTGTTAAAACACCTTGCATAAGAAGCCCAGTAAGAATCACATTACCAAACTGGAGTAGAGCTCTGGGGTCATGTTGATGATTTTCCAATTGCTAAAGAGAATTCTGCAGAAAGGAGTGAAAACAAGGCAACGGTGAAAACAAGGCAAAAAGAATACAGTAACCAATGACATTTTTACCATCGAATCTATGTCTGAAGACACTAAAGCCCCTAATCTACTGAAATATAATCAAGTAGGTCACTTTTTAAAATTACCTAAGACACACAAAGGTAAAAGAGCTTAGTATTACTAAGTTTTACCAAATGGTATCATGACATGGCTTTAAACAAACATTACAGATGTTAAGAAGTCTGTCAGAGACGGCACACCAGGCCGAAGGAGCCTTCAGTCTGAGCTGGCATAATCACCCTTATTGCTGTTGAACCAGGTGTCTGCTTACTTTACCTAGGGTCACTGATACAGGTCCCATTATCCACCAACACTGCCCTTCTGCCAGAGGTTACCGCTCCCTAGAGCCAGGGGCAGAACGCACACATACACTTCCCTGATGCAAGATCAGGCAACAATTCATTAATTACCTAAATCATCAGATTCTGCACATTCTGACGGAATCCTACATCCCTGCTGCTACTGCAGCAGACACTTCTCCTACACGGGCAGAAACCAAAGTCTGAGACCACAGAGACACTTTAAACTGTCACAGTTGTGCTCTAGGTGAACATATGTCACTGCCACCTAAATTCATTTCTCTTCTAGAGTCTGTCAGTGCATCTGTACCAGCCAAGTCTTATCATGAAAAATCACTTTAGGTGAACAGGTGAGTTCAGTAGGAATGTATGTCACATCAGTTTTTGAGGATGAAGGAAAAAAAGTACATTTGGCCTGAAGCTGTGTTTTAGGAAGTTTAGGATGGATATTAGAAAAAGGTTCTGTTCACCCAGAGGGTGTGGCTGAGCATTGGAACAGGCTCCCCAGGGAAGTGGTCACAGCACCAAGCCTGACAGAGCTCAAGGACCATTTGGACAAAAGTCTCAGGCACATGGTGTGACTCGGGGATGGTCCTGTGCAGGGCCAGGAGTTGGACTTGATGCTCCTCATGGATCCCTTCCAGCTCAGGACCTTCTGTGATTCTGTGATTTACTTTTTGCAGAATGATATCAAGTCTAGGTTTTTTCCCTACCACAAATATGTTTCTTATGATGAGAACTTTCCACTCATTTTTCTGATGGACCGACCATGGAAAAACTTTTAAATACTGACCCATTCAGCCAAACAAGGATACTTTTCTCCACACTTTTTTCTCACAGAATTATACACAGACATGACATCAAAATGTTCCTATTAGGGGAGGGGGCTAAAATATCAGGAGTTGTGAATCAAGTACTTGTTTACCAGATCCATCTGAAAAAATACTCCTCCCTTCTTTGGATGCCTCATATAGAATACAACTACAACTAATATTACTCCTTAAATGCCAGAAGTATTCCCCCCCTGGTTGGAGGTGGCTTTCACACACAGCTTTGGATTTCACAGAATCACAGAATCAGTCAGGTTGGAAAAGACCTCTGAAACCATCAAGTCCAATCTTTGACATAAACACTATCATATCAACTAGATATGTTGCACTAAGTGCCACATCCAGTCTTTCTTTACCTCCAGGGATGGTGACTCCATCACCTCCCTGGACAGAGCACTACAATGTTCAACAACCCTTTCTATGAAGAAACTCCTCCTAGTGTCCTACTTCAACCTCTCCTTCGCACAACTTGAAGCTATATCCTTCCCTGCTGTTGTTAATTGCCTGGGAGACAAGCCAACCCCCATCTACAACCTCCTTTCAGGTAGCCGTAGAGAGTGATACAGTCTCTCCTCAGCCTCCTTTTCTCCAGGCTAAATAATCCCACCTCAAGGGACTTGTGCTCCAGACCCTTCACCATCTCTCTTGCCCTTCCCTGGACACACTCCAGCCCTTCAATGTCCTTTTTGAATTGAGAGGCCCAGAACTGGACACAGAACTCAAAGTGCAGCCACATCACCACATCAGTGCAAGTACAGAGGGATGATTCTGCTGGCCTCACTACTGCTGATACAGGCCAGGATGCCATTGGCCTTCTTGGCCACCTGGGCACACTGCTGGCTCATGTTTAGCAGCTGTCAACCAGCCCCCCCAGATCCTTTTCCACTGGGCAGTCTTCCAGCCACTCTTCCTTCAGTCTGAAGCACTGCATGGAATTATTATGACTCAAGGGCAGGACCCAGCACTTCACGTTATTGAACTTCATACCTCTGGCTTCGGCCCATTGATCCGGCCTGTTCAGATCCCTCTGCAGAGCCTTCCTGCCCTCCAGCAGACCGACACTCCCACCCATTTTGTATGAAGCACGCAGTT
The DNA here is from genome assembly GCA_013396775.1 of Cephalopterus ornatus. Classification (NCBI taxonomy): domain Eukaryota; kingdom Metazoa; phylum Chordata; class Aves; order Passeriformes; family Cotingidae; genus Cephalopterus; species Cephalopterus ornatus. The sequence continues at coordinate 45,872 of VZRE01012418.1, read as the reverse complement.
AGTCAGCAAAGTTTTGACTTATCATTTGTCCCCGCCTGCTCTTGGGACTGTAGTGCCAAAGTGCACAGCGCAGCCAGGTCAGCTCCTCACGGCCGCTTCCAGACGCTGCAGATGCTGTGTCCTGTAAACAAGCTCAGAGCCAGCCCCCGATACCCCCGAATTCAGTTCAGGTAGCACTGGGACATAAAATTACTTACTGCTGCTGCGCGTACAAATAAAGCTAAAAAGAGCTGGGAACATATTTGTCTTTGTGTCTGCCTTATCAATAAACTGGTTTTAAAGAGTAAGCTTATTGTCACACTACGAAAACAGGGGGTCTTGCGTTTTGTAATACCTATGTTGGCATGCGGGTCTACACCGATGTATGCAAACGCATATACACACACATACACGGACACGGACACGGACACGGACACGGACACACACCCGCGGCTTCTCCCGCCGTCACGCAGTTTAAAAGTGCAGCCGAGGGGGGACCAAGCCCAGCGGCTCCCCCGGGGCCGGAGGCGGCAGCGCCGCCCGAGCTCCCACCCCTGACCGCCGCCCTCCCCGGACCTTGTCGGGGCCGGTACTCACAGAACCCGTTGGAGCCGGTGCTGGTGAACATGGCAGCGGCCCGGCCCGGCCGCCGGACGCGGCTGGCGGAGCCCCCGATGCCGGGCAGCCCCCCCGATGCCGGGCAGCCCCCCCGAGGTCGGGCAGCCCCTGAGGAGCCGCGGCGGGCCGGGGCCGGGCCGCGATGGGGAGGGCTAAGGTGGCCGCGATGGGCCAAACGCCGCCG